>VDFB02000017.1:104410018-104821330 GCA_007258455.2 Sequoia sempervirens | reverse complement strand
TGCATAAGTAGAGACTTGACAGGAGCGTCAAGAACTACAACAATAATCTGACTTCAGAGAATGTAGTGCCTGAACTTTTTGACAGCTCAGACCAGTGCAAAAGCTTGTTTTTCAAGAGGTGGGTACTTCACCTCAGCATTCTTGAATGGAGAGCTCATAAAGGCGATTGGCCTCTCTTTTCCCTCTTCTCTTTGTTGAGTTAAGACAGTTGCACAAGAATGTTCGGAGGCAAAAGAGTAAATATAAAACAGTCTCAAGTAGTCAGGGTTGGTGAGGACTGGAGCTTCCGAAATGGATCGCTTGACTTGAGAAAATGCAGCCTTCACCTCATCACTCCACTCTATTTTGGCATCCTTCTTCATCATTTCATTTAATGGTTTCACAATTTCTGCAAAGCCTATGATAAACTTCCTCACGAATTTTATCTTTTCGAAGAAGGATCTCATCTCTTTCTTGCTTCCTGGCATGGCTATCTTCAGAATGGACTCAACTCGGTCTAGATCAATCACTATTCCTTTCTCAGAGATTATGTTTCCTAAGAGCTTCCCTTCAGAAACTCTGAACACACACTTTTTGGCATTCAAGGAGATGCCATACTGGATACATCTTTGAAGAACTTTGGCTAAGTCTGTAGCATGGTTCAATCTATCCTTGGAGAACACTGTTAGGTTGTCCATGTAAAAAATAATGCATTTACCGATTATGTCCTTGAATGCTATGTCCATGGCACGCTGAAAAGTTGCTCCAGCATTTATCAGACCGAATGGCATTCTTCTATAAGCATATGTTCCCCACTTTGTAGTGAAGGTTGTCTTCATTTTGTCTTCATAGTTAACCATCACCTGATTGTATCCAGAGTAGCCATCCAAGAATGATATCATCTGAGATCCATTGACAGTCTGCAAGACTTCATCTAGAGAAGAAAGTGGGTAATTGTCCTTTTCTGAAGCTCTATTCAGATTCCTAAAGTCCACACATAACCTGATCTCTCTATTTTTCTTACAGACTAGAACTAAGTTGGCCACCCATGTCGAATGGTGTACAAGGAAGATTATCCTTGCAGAAAGCAATTTCTGAACTTCTTTGAAGATCAATGGTTCAATCAAGGCATTGACAAGGCATTGTTTTTTTTGGAATGGCTTGGCCTCGAGCTTAAGAGGGATAGTATGAGTCATCACATAAGCATCGAATGTCTTTAGGTCTTCATATCCCTAGGCTATCACAACAATATCTTTCTTCAGTGCCATCAATATGTCTTTTCTGATTGCTTTAGGGTAGGCTTTCCCTATGTAGACATTCCTTTCAGGACCAGAATCAGCTAGATTAACCATTTCATATTCGCCCCCTTTATCTTTAGTTGATATCTTCTCTCGAGCCCTTGGGTCTGAGTCAAAAATTCTTTCCAAGGCCACCATTCCCTTGGGAATGCTATTTATTTTCAAATTGAGGAACCCTTCTGTGTCACAATCTCCAGGGTTCCAATCTCCTTGATCCCTATTGGATTCATTAATGATCTGCCCTTGGAAAACATCTGAACTTTTTAGGAAAGCAAGGATATGCCGATCGTCATCAAAAACCTAAAAATTCCCGAGATTATCAGGGACAGTAGGGGTGGAAATTAATTCCACTGAGAATTTCTTGAGCTTGGAGCCTTGCATAGGTTCTAGGGTACTTGCAACAATAGCTAATGAGTCATCTATTTGATTTTCTTCTCTAGGGATCAAGCTAATCCCAAAGGCATCAAAGTCCTGAATCAAGTTCCACACTCGATTTCTATATGCTGCTAGCGTTTTGTTGTGACATGTATATTGGCTACACACTTGCTTGATAACAATTTTTGAATCTCCCTTAACCATCAAGGCTGTGACTTTCTTCTTATGTGCAAACATCAGTCCCCATGCCAAAGCTTCATATTCTGCTATGTTGTTCATGCACTCGAACTGCAACCTATAAGAAGCAAAGAAAGTTTTCCCTTTCGGGCTGGTTAGTTCAATCCCAACACCACAGCCTGTCTTAGATTTGGATCCATTGAATGTGAGGGTCCATAGCTGATCGCGAGTTGGGGTTGGTCCTTTTGAGGTCATGGTGGGCACTTGGGTAGAATGAGCCATGGGCGGGGTTACTCTATCTTTTACATCGGATATAGGAAAGTGGCATTCAATAGGTTCCTCGAGAGTAATTCCCAATCCCTGCACAGATATATTATGTGACCCAAACTTATCTTCTTGACATTCACTTGCATCCTTGGTTAACCCCTTGGTTTTTGGTATATTTGTGAGTGCAGGGGTGTCATACGAACCTTGGGGTTTCTCCTCATCAATATGCTGATTTGGACAAGTGTCTAGGGTGGGTTCAATTTGAGAAGGAAACTCCTTCGAAGGTATCCCATCTCTGGTTAACATTATTGCTTCCTTGGCCTCAAATGAGAAGTGACCTGCAACGGTCTCATGGTGACTTGAGCTAGCTTCCTTAGCTTGGGAAATATGATTTAAAATGTCAATGCAGGGTTGACAAGCCAACTCAGAGTGGTTTTGGTAATGTACCCTGCACCAATTAGGGAGTAGCAGACTTTGCAAGTCGGTATCTTCTCCCAACACTAGCTGATCATGTTGCAACTTTCTGATGAAGGCATGCTGATTTTCATTAATTACAGAATTAGGGAACTATGAAGTTGGCAGTTCCTTAGGATCAAGAATAGAAAAGGTTAAAATTTCATCTCTTTTGTAAACCCCTATCCCAGTTTCAAAATAGGCTACCTCATTGGGGCAATCATACTCAGTGATGATATGCTTGAGGCGAGGCTCACTTTCAATTCTGATCTGAGTAGGAATCCCTCTCCATGGCAGCCACATATGTGAAAAGTCAAGGGAAAGATATCCCCCTAGACTTTTCATCAAGTCTCTGCTCAGCAACATACCATAGGTCTGAGGGATGTCTGCTACTTGAATGTCTATGTTGGTTAGGATCCTAGGATCTGATCCTACTTGAACATGTATGTTTCTTAATTCCCTTACCACATTAACCTCTGTCTTGTCAAATTGAATGACCTTCTTATTCGTTTGAATGGGGTTTAATCCCAATTTCTGGCATACAAAAAATGGCATGACATTTCCAGAAGCCCATGAATCTAACAGACAATTGTGAAGGTTCTTCCCACAAATTCTTAAACTCAAAAGAAAAGGTGGAGTACCTACCTTGTTTCTATACAATGTTGCATTCACATCCCCGACAGGTGTTGCCTTGCTCTTTCCTTTTGATTTATCAGCTTGCTCCAAGGCTTTCAACACTATCTCCCTTTGGGCAGGGCACCACTTTAAGATGTCAAAATATGACAAAGAAGTTTTATGTTTCTGCATCTCAGAAACAATATCAAATTATGTATCATAACTTGCATTACCTTTGAAAACACCAAAGGAATTACCCTTGTTTTGGAAGTCAGGTGGGCCTTTTGGTGGAGGAGGGTTGTTATCAACATTTTGATTTGGAGGCACCATGTGATTAGGTGGTGCTGATGTAGTGAATGGCCCCTTAATTTTATTTCTCAGGAAGTGTCCTCCCTTTGTCTGAAAGGCTTAGGCATCATATGAATCTTCCTTTGGTTCATTCTCCTCTTGCCTTGGGAATGAAGGTTCCTCCTCAAAGAGGTCATATGTCATTGTTGTATCTACTGAGCCGCCTTCTTTGTGAGGATTCCCTTGGAATGTTTGGGCATCTCTTGTGCCATCTTGACAACTTTCTCCATTTTAGGGCAGTTCACCTCAGAATGGGTCGCAGTATCATGTAGCCTGCACCAATTAGTCAAAAAGTTGAGGTCAGCCACGTTTGCAGTGTGTGCTCTCTCCTCATTTGCTTGATAGTTGTGAGAAAATGCACCATTATTGGACCCTATATTCCACTACCTGCTATTATTTGGCCTTTGGTTATACCCTCTATTTTGGTTTTGGTACCCTTGGTTAGAGGAGTTTTGGCCTTGATAACCCCTTTGGTTGTAGTTGTTATGATTCTGATAGCTACCCTGATTGTTTTGGGAGGGGTTCAATCAAAGTTGAGCCATGTCATTTGTAACTTCGGACAACGTTTTCTTCAAGGTTTCTACCTCATTTGTAAGCTGAACCGTCTTCTCACTTTCCACACTCTTAGCAATAGGTGGCTGACCACCATGATTTGGTGTTCCATCTTGGTTAGGATGACCATGGGAACTTTGAGGAGCCTGTGATTGTTGAAAGAGATCAGGAGTTCCAGTAGCAAAGGATGGAACAGGTGGTTGGGTTTTCAATTCAGACATTGGTCCATAATGGGAAGTAGACATTCCCGGGATAGTGTTGAATAGAGGAGTTGGGCTATGCATATAATATCCTATTGAAGGGAAACCTCCTCCTCCTAGGCTTCCTTGTTGAGAACTGATTTGTTGCTGCAACTTGATAGCTAAATGATAGACTTTGAATAGAGAATCAATATCAGCTGGTTGATAAGTCCTTTGCAAGAACAAGCCAAGCAAGGGTGTAGACACCTAAAAATGACCTAGGCCTGCAAGCTTCATTTTTACCACTTTCATCCTAGCATAATTAAGTTGTTTAATTGTGTCCTTGGTCCACATTCGACTATTGATTAAATAATTCATAATTATTTAATTAATTCATGTCATTTATCCCTCATGATTATTAAATAAATAAATTTTATTTATTTATCTAATACGTCATTAATTACCTAAGTCCCCCTTTAATTAAATAAATTTCTTAATTTTATTTAATTCCCCTTCTGTCATTTATTCCTCTTGATTATTAAATAAATAAGTTTTATTTATTTAATTACGTCACTAATTAGGTCCTCTTCTCTCCAAAATTAAATAGATTCTAATTTATTTGATTTTTGTCCATTTTCTACTATAATTAAATAATTATTTTAATTATTTAATTATTCATTAAACTCTTCTCTCATCAAATTAAATAAAGTTAATTTATTCCACCCTCTTGAATTTTGAATTAAATTATTATTTAATTTGAAATAATTCCTTTTGTCACATTCTCCTATAATTAAATAATATCTTTATTATTTAATTATTCACTGGTCACCTGGGGTAAATAAATTTTATTATTTAATTTCTCCAGCGGCCTCTTTTTCTGTGCCAGTCTTATCTTCCAAATTAATTCTTTTCTTTTGACATCTCATTTAATTTCGATCCTTGATTGAATTATCTTATAATTCAATCTTGGCCCTTCATTTCTAGTCATTGCCCTAATTTTGACCTAACCCTAATTCGTATTGCAACATTCAATCTTAACCATGGATTTTAGGGTATTTTTCATCTTCTCATCCTGGCCACACATTCAAATTGCAATTTTTATAAAAGGGCAATTTTGTTCTTATTTGTCTCTCTCTGGTCCATGTCTATTTTTCTGTCAACTTAGGGTTATCATTTTAACAGTCATTTGTCATTTAGCTTATTGTGAAGTCACTTTCTTTTATGCAAATCCTTCAACACTTGCATAGGGCTTAGGCACTTGTCATAGTTGCTCATTTGAAATCTGAGGGCATCTTTATTTACTGCAAGCTAGGAGGTGTAACAAAGGTCAACCATGGAAGATGAGGACTTAGGGTAACATTGTTTCTTTTGTTTTCATATTATTTCCTTTGTACTTTGTTATTTCATTGGGATTTTGATGTTATTGTGCTAACCCCTCTAACAATAATCTGATTTTTCCCTTGATTACATTGGTGAACCCGACTCCGTTTTCTGCTTTTCGTACGGCTTTTTTTTGTTGTTTTATGTCGTTTTGCAGGCAGGCGAGATCGCCCAACTATTTTTTTAAAACATTGTGGCACTGAGAATAGTCGAGCCTTAATCATTTCTGCCGCCTTGACTGACACCCATATGGCGCATCTATTTTCTGAGCCGCATTCGAAGAAAGCCGCATTTTTATTCCACACATAGCCGTCACGGGTTTTTGTTCTTTTCTATCGTTTTGTAGGTACAGTACGGATCACTAAGTGTCGCGACATCTGCTGATAGAAGCGGCCTTAACCCGTTCGACAAACGCATGGTAGCGATCTGACGCATTGATATTCAAGCCGCATTGAAAGCCGAGCGACGTATTTGCTATCCCGCCCGCATCACATGCGGTAATGTTTACGCCCGCGCCGCATTTGCCTGTAATTTTTTTGTCAGTTTTTGAGGTTCTAATTTTTGGATTTCGGGTTTTTCTGGTTTCTGGTTCTCAGATTTTCTGTTTTTCTATATTCTATTTTTATTCCTGCATGTTGGTTAGATTAGATTTTGTTACTAATCCTCTCTTGTAGCATGTGGCGACCCCCATTCGTATGTCGAAGACCATTGTTTCAAAAAGACTACTAATTCATTGTTTGCAGATTCACATGTCAAAGAAGGAAGAAACAAACATTGTGCTTGTTTATTTCTAGATTAGCAAACATTTGTTTTGGTGCTTATAAAAAGAATCATGTCTTTTATGCTTGATTGTGCTTGTGGAGTGGTAGGTGAGTATGCTCTCACTTGGTGAAAACCGTGTGATCAGAAAACCAGACCCATTCTTTTCTGTTATATTACCCTTCACGATTCGGTATATCGGAGTATCCTCTCCCCTTGCGCATTCGTGCGATCCTAGGTGTAAGAGAAATGATTACTGACTCTAGAACTTGGGCTTGTTCTGGTGGGAAAAAGTACTCACCCCAGGACGACTCAAACCGGTAGCACCCTGACACCAAGGGACTTCCAGCCGGTATAGAAAAGTGGGTTCTTGGGGAAAGCCCAAGAATCACGAGCGTGGTTCCGACGAGATGGATCCAAAAGGGGACTCTCACCGCATGGATCACGCCCCACGAACGGAATGCCCAAATTAAAAAACCTTTTGTCTTAGTGTCCAACCGTTCTATTGGTCGTTACTTGATATAGTGCAGGGTACAGTATCATGCCCGAAGATTACTCACTACTGATCCCCTTGAGTAGAGATAGCAATTCTTGGGATGTCACTACCCAATGAATCCGAATTTGGTGTGCTCGAATGACGTTAATGAGCCGTGGAGGGGAGCCAATGCCACCAAAATTCTAAGCTATCCGCTCTCGAGAAGGAAAGGTGTTCATCACCAATCCGGGGTATAACTGGTGGGCTATATCAAGTATACAAACCCTTGGCCTAGTGGCCTTTTTAGGATTGTGCTTATCTCATGTGTGTTTGGTTACCCCTTAAAACGCTGTGTTTGTCAAGTGCATTCTGGTTTTGTCACAGTTCAAACAAAACATTCATCAAACAGATCAAAACTTCCATCAACATAACACGAAAATCACTTTGAAACAAAACTGTCATATCTGTCGAACCGCAACTGACATCCTGCAACGCAACTGCTCTGATAAACCGCATCTGAGACTTGGAACGCCGCATCTGTAGGCGTCGCGACGCATCTGTCAATCTGAAAGCCGCATATGCTAAACCGAGTCGCATCTGACAGTCAAAAAGCCGCAAGTAAAAAACTGAACCGCATCTGCTAAACCGTGACGCAATTGCCAAACTGAGACGCATTTGCCTGTCAAAATTTTAAAACTTCACAGTCGAAACCAGAGACCTCCAAACTGTCAACCATTCGTCAAACTCTGTTATCAAGAAGATTCTGTCAGAAACCTAATTTGAAGTTGCTCAAAGTTTTGTCTCTTAGCTTGCATTGATCACCTTAGGTTTCATACCTCACCCCATTTAAGTGTCATACATTCAACATTACGTTGTCCCTAGGCTCATATCTTGCATACTTAGGAGTAGGAAAATCTTAAGCACCCCTTGGCAAAATCATTGTTTTCGAAATTAGACCCTTTTGGACCAAGTTATCAAACATCCTTTTAGTCATTGTCCTCTTTTGTGAGATTTCTTCCAACTCAAAAGTCTAGTTAGGAAGACTCACTAGTCATCTTGTCAACTTGTCATTAACAACAAAGTCCTTTAGCAGTCCAAATCGAAAACAAAGTTCAAGCTTAGAAGTGCTTAGATAACCTCGTCTTACATTGCATCCACATTGCATACCTTATTCACAAAAATCCAAAAACAGTGGTCATTTTAGTCGTCATTTTGAACCTTAGATTTCACCTAGTGTCATACTTGCATTTAGTTGACATTCCCTTTTGAGAAAATCTCATTTATGGTTGAAACCAGACTTCAAAAACAAAAAAGACAAATGGAAAACTTTAGGCAAGACCCCAACAATCCTCCACATGACTCAAACTGGACCTTGTACGATCCATTTTCCAATCTAGACACTCAACCTCTACTGACAACACAATCCTCATCAACCAGTTCATTCGACCTCTACTTGCAAAGAGATGAAAACGGTCAACTACTTCAAGAAAACATAGAGGCATTGACACATGACCCAGAGGTCTATCAGCTTGCTAAAACAATAGCGCGTCAAGACAGAGACAGATTCGTAGCTATGCTCTTGAGTGAAGGAGCTAAGTTACCACCAGGGTTTGACACTAACACACTACATGACCCTAATGCCAATAACACACATAACATTGCACATAGTGGTCAATCTCCAAATGCTACAAACAACACCCCTTTTGACACCACAACGACATCGCATACCACATCCAATGTCCCAAACATCTCCAATACAGTAAACGCTACATCTATTGGGGGATCACAATCATCCACAACATCCACAACACTACCCCAATCGGATGGAACCAATCTTGGCTCCTCGACAACATGGGAAAATTATTCCAATCCTCTTTTTACCACAACAGTAAACACCACGGGGGCATCCTCAAGTCACCACAATCCCCCCTTGACAACTACATCTACTACCATGAATACAACTTCGACAAATCCATTCAGTAGTACTTCACAAAATCCTCCGAGAGGAACCACTGGACGTATCTTTATCCAAGGACAACAACAAAACGTCAACACGACAACACAGTCACATGTCATTACCTCCCAAAGCACTAACAGAAATGTCCCCCTCATTCAAAATCAGCAATTTACACAAGGTGGCCAAATAACACAACCCATGACATCATCGACACACTATACCAGTCATGGTCACTACATCCCTCAAATAACGACACACATGGGTGGGGGACACATCCCCACATACTCATCCAACGTTCATACTCATCAACATGCACCTAATCACAACTTCCAACACCAACAACACACGTCATACGTACCGCAACACTCCATACCACCACAATACACCAACATTCATGCACACCAGGCAAGAACACATGGTGTACCAGGCAATCCAACACCCGGAAACATAAACGACCCTACCATAGATGAACTCAAAGCAAGAATGAGGGATATGGAGAAAACTATCCAAAATATGTACATTTCAAGCAAGAAATCAGAAATATCATACGACCTGGATGTATACCCATTTGACACAAGTCTATATATGCCTGCATTCCCACCAGGATACGTGACACCAAACTTCACAAAATATAGAGGCAAGACAAATCCCATTGAACATGTTCGCGAATTCGCAACCAACTGTATGGATATCGCCTACGAACCCACATACTTGATGAGACTTTTTTCCAAAAGTCTGGCGGGTCAAGCCCTTGAATGGTTCTCAACCCAAAAAGATATTCGGACATGGGATGAGCTTAAACAAAATTTCATAAGAAATTACGCATACAACATTGACATAGACACCTCTATAACTAGCTTGTGCAATCTCACACAAGAAGAGTCGGGTGAGACGTTCATCCCGTTCTTTCAAAAATGGAGAAGTCTCGCTAGTCGATGTCACATTGACATCCCCGAAAGGGAAAAAGTTGACATGTTTGTCCAAACACTTCTAGGACCCCTCAAATTCGCACTGCAAATACATTGTTGCACAAACTTTACAGAATTGATCGAAAAGGGGGTCCAAATTGAGAAAGCCCTTATCGCAAAGGGAGAATTGAGATATGGTTCCAAAAACACAAACACCAACCCACCCGCGGACAAAAACAAATATTGGGTTAAGAATAAGCATGTCACAAATGATGGTGTCGTTGATGCCAAGACTGCAAACACTGTAGGTCCTGTATTGGCCCTAAAAGGGGTTCCACAACAAAACAGACCAACAACGACATTAACACCTCCTCCCAATACTTCTTCAAACAGTCAAAATGGTCAAAACAATCAGGGCCAATATCGTCAGATGAGACAATTCCCTAGGGGTCGCACATATACTCATTTGGGTGAACCCATTGAAGAAGTCCTTAAGAAATGTATCCAACATGGGGTCATCACACTTCCAGAAATAAAACCATATGACCCAGGACAGTTCAAACCAGCATGGTGGAATGACAATGCACATTGCGAATACCATCGAGTCAAAGGGCATACAACCTCCAACTGCCGACAACTGAAAAACATAATCCAAGACCTCATTGACAATCGCACCATCGAGGTAGGTGGATCGCAATTCACCTCCAACTCGGATCATACTATCCACAAGAATCCACTGCAGGATCATGATTCTCATAATGCTTCCACTTCAGGTCCACACAACCAAGCTAACTTCGCCCGAGCCAAGTACGATTATTCTAGTGGACCAATAATAAATAATGTCAGAACTGACGATGGGTACATCAATACCATCACGATCAAGAGAGCACCACAGTGTAATGCTACTACGCGAAGTGGCAAGGTCACTATAGCTGGTCCACCTCCCCCTAGACAAACCAAGATCTCTATACCGGGCCCGTCAGCTGAACAACCACAACCTGCTAAACAGCCAAAACCTGTCTCAACCCCACAATAGTGGAAACCCAAAAGTCAGTTCAACCTAATTGACCAACTAGGAAAGACTCCCGCGCAAATATCTATCCTTGAGCTGCTTCGTATCTCTCCTGCACACAAAGAAATCCTAGATAAAACTCTCCTAGAGTCGTCGGTCCCGAAGGACATCGATGTCAATCAGTTTGAAACTATGGTGGGGTATCTCACCACACCGCACCATGTCACCTTCTCGGATCAGGATTACTCATCATCTAAAACCAACCACAATGACGCATTACACATAGAAGTTTTTGTCCACAAGCACAAAGTTCGGCGGGTTTTAATAGATGGCGGAGCAGGCTTGAATATATGCTCTCTCAAGTTGGTTAAGGCTCTTGGATTCTCTGATGCGTGCGTAGACCCAACGAAAAGCATAGTGATCAAAGCATACGATGACGAGGAACGCTCTTCAAGGGGTGTTATCTCTCTCCCTATCAGAGTGGGACCGATCATTGTAGACACCACCTGCTAGGTCCTGGATTTGGAACTACCATATAACATTTTGCTTGGCCGTCCATGGATCCACGCTTTAAAGGCCGTTTCGTCAACATACCACCAATGCCTCAAGTTCCCTTTTGACGGTACAGAAGTCACCATATACGGAGACCCCGACCCTTTCCAATATTGTACCAATTTAAGGGGTATCTCCGAAAACCGAGTACCTATTAACCAAGAAGCACCTGGCTCCTCGTCATCCAAGGACATCGACCCTTCCACATCCGCTCCATCCACGTCTTCTGACATATCACCACCTTCCACCAACACTCAGACTGAATCAACTGTCAAAATCCAGGACCTTGGCTGCGAAGAATTCAAACTGCACACAGCATACAGCATAGCAACAATGCCTAGATCTCCCAAGGACTATGGTCGGCCATGTTTCAGAATGGAACCTCAGGAAATCTTTAAAGTTCCACCGAATACAATTTTTATCAAGTGGGGAGATATGAGTGAGGAAGACCTTGCTGACATCACAGGGTGGATCTATAAGGATACGGTCACATTACCCCCACTACCAGTTCAAGTATATGGCAAAGGTTATGACTTCATGAAGGCTAAAGGCTACGATGGTACTAGTGGCCTTGGAAAAAACAAAACTGGTCGAAGGGAACCCATAGAAGTTTTTCAAATTCTGAAGTATCTTGGTTTAGGGTTTGGATCACTCAACAATGACGATCGATGTACCTCTATACTTTTAAATACGCGAATACATGCTTCGAAAAGTGTTGAGACTACTAGGGAAACCCTAAGCGAAATAGATTCCCACGAGTGGGAATTTGGCTCCGAACGATCCCTAAGTGACTGTTGTCTTGATGATTTGTTTGTCGAACTAGGGGAACTGACCTCTGAACAATGATTTTGGCAAACCTTCAAAATTGAATAGGCACCAAATAGTCAAAATCCTACTACCGCTTCCCATGACACACAACAACCATCCTCTGACCCCCCTCTATCTAATCTATCTGAAATGTCAGAGGATATTGATAGCCAGGGCTCTAAAACCTTCACTCCTTATTATGACAACGAATATGACACTAGTGAAGAAGAATACTGGATAGAGTCTGATGTCGAGTTGGACGATGATAACCTCATCTACAACATTACCGAATCCATCTGCATGTTGTTCGCATCCTCACCTCAGTTCACTAGCCTTGATGATGGCATCTCTTTAATTTACCCTGAACTAGTCGATTGGGACCAACAAGGACCACCAGTTCTGGACACATTCCAAAATGATGAAGCAATCGCCGAATTCATGGGATTACGTGAAGGCATACCCAGTGGGGACCACAAAGCAGGATTTTCCATTGATTTAGACTGCATGGCATACTTCGGCGAGACTGTCCAGTCCTCTAGTCGCAAAAGTAAAAATAAAGTAAAAAACGAAACGTCTCTAGGTGAAAACCGAAAGGCACCTCTTGACGATAAAATAGTAAAAACAAAGGACGTATCTGCGGGGTGAAAACCTCTCTGAGGTGCCCAAAGATGGAGGACTGGACTTTCTCCCTGTGCAATAGGAGAAATCAGCCATGCTTATTGAGGACACCATAGAGGATAACATTTCAACTGCAGAGGACCCCAAGATGGTCCTATTTGCCGCATCATTGACAGATGAAGAGAAACCGGAATTTCATAAATTCTTTGCAGAACGGAAAATAAACTTTGCATGGTCCTACGCTGACATGCCAGGATTGGACCCCAAACTGGTTCTACATCATCTGCCACTAGTACCCAATGCTAAACCAGTCAAGCAGAAGTTGCACAAAATGCACCCTCAAGTTGCTCTATTGGTTAAGGCCGAGTTAAAGAAACTACTGGATGCCGGATTCATAAGGTCTATAGATTATGCTGAATGGATTTCCAACCTAGTGCCGGTGACAAAGCCAAATGGACTAATTCGGGTATGTACAGATTTCTGAGACCTAAACAAAGCATGTCCAAAGGATGACTTTCCTTTGCCCAACATTGACATCATAGTCGACCTAACTGCAGGACATGAGATGATATCCCTCATGGATGGTTTCTCTGGTTATAATCAAATCCGCATTGCTCCTGAGGATCAACACAAAACAGCATTCACATGCCCATGGGGTACATATTGTTGGAACGTCATGCCCTTCGGTCTCAAAAATGCAGGTGCCACATACCAAAGGGCTATGACCACGATCTTCCATGATATGATGCACAATATAATGGAAGACTATGTAGATGACCTATTGGCCAAATCAACAACTAGGAAGGATCATTTGAAGGTACTCGACAAAATTTTCAAGAGATTGGAAGAGTACAAAGTTTGACTAAACCCTAAGAAGTGTGTTTTTGGGGTCACATCAGGAAAACTATTGGGGTACATAGTTTCCCGACGAGGCATAGAAGTTGATCCGGCAAAGGTCAAGGCAATCCTCGACATGCCTCCACCCAGAGGGATCAGTGAACTCCGAACTCTGCAAGGCAGAGTACAATCTATTCGTCGTTTCATAGCCCAATTGGCAGATAAGTGCCACCCGTTCTAGTACCTGTTGCGCAAAGGTATCCCCTTTGTATGGACAGATAAATGTCAAGAGTCCTTCCAGCAAATCAAAGATTACCTTCTATCAACACCAGTCCTCATGTCGCCTATTCATGGAAAGCCATTAATTTTATACATCTCAACCACTAGTTCAACACTGGGGGCATTACTGGCCCAAAATGATCATGAAGGGAAAGAAAGAGCAATCTATTACATCAGCCGCACACTGATAGGTTATGAGCTGAATTACACATACATTGAACGTGCATGCCTCGCAGTTGTCTTTGCAGCCCAAAAACTAAGGCATTATATGCTCAATCATCAGACACAAATGGTTGCCAAGATTGACCCATTGAAATACCTATTAAGTCGGGCAGCATTAACAGGCCGATTGGAAAAATGGGTCATGATCCTAAGTGAGTACGACATATAGTATGTTGAACGCAAGGAAATAAAAGGGCAAGTAATAGCAGATCAACTGGCAGATGCACCAATCCAAGTCTCTCATCCATTGGTAACTGATTTTCTTGACGAGTCCATTTTTCATACGGAACCTGCAACACCATGGAAGCTGTATTTTGATGGGTCACACACTGGTCATGGCTCAGGCGCTGGAATCTTGTTCATCACACCACAAGGGGATTCAATTCCTAAGTCATTTCGAATCGCTTTCCCTTGTACAAATAACATTGTCGAATACGAAGCACTAGTTACAGGTCTCAAGTTGGCAATCAAATAGAAAATTCAGACATTGCTTGTATTCAGAGATTCCCAACTAATAATCAACCAAGTAAATGGTGACTATGAAACAAAGGATGAAAAGTTGCTTCCTTACAAGAGGATGGTGGACAGTTTCCTAACATACTTCCAATCAGTGTCCTTTGAACAAATCCCCAGAGCACAGAATAAGGCAGTGGACGCAATGGCTACTATTAGTTCTCTCTTGGACATCCCTAAAAATGTGTCACAATTTGAGTTCCTGGTAGAACAACTATTGATACCGGCATATGATATCCCAGAGTCAGAAATGGTTTGTGAACTTGTTGGTCCCAACTCTCCTTGGTATCAGGACATTTATGACTACCTAAAGACTCAAACCCTTCCACCAAACCTATCTAATAACCAAAGAAAGTCCTTCATTAGGAAATCCGCAAGGTATGCCATCATCAATGACACCCTATACCGCCGTGGTTTCGATAGTACCCTCCTTAGATGTCTTGACACCGACGAAGCATGTACGACCTTATGAGAAGTGCACGACGGTATATGCAGATCTCATTCGAGCGGTCCTACTCTGGCTAAGAAACTAACGAGACTTGGGTATTATTGGCCAACAATGGAAAAAGATGCACTCGAATATGTCAGAACTTGTCGCAAGTGTCAGATTCATAGTGATTTGGTCCATGCTCCAGCACAAGAACTTCGGCTAATCACTTCTCCATGGCCCTTCGCTCAATGGGGACTCGACCTCGTGGGTAAGATTCATCCAACCTCATCCAACGGCCATAAATTCATCATCACCGCCACAGAGTATTTCACAAAGTGGATCGAAGCCATCCCATTGACATATATTCCTGGCAAACAAATATCAAAGTTTATCCTCAACTACATCATTTTCCGGTACGGCCTTCCACAATCCATCATCACTGACAACGGACATCCATTCAAAAACCAAGACGTACGTGAGTTATGTGAGCGATTCCATATCCAACACCATTTTTCATCCCCATATTACCCCCAAGGAAACGGCCAAGCTGAGGCATCGAATAAAACTATTGTCAAGATTCTTAAAAAGACTATCAATGACGCTGGCCGCGATTGGCACATACAACTTAACCCTGCTCTGTGGGCTTACCGAACTAGCATTCGTACGCCTACAGGGGCTACCCCATTCGCCCTGGTCTTTGGCGCTGAAGCCATCTTACCCATTGAGGTCGAAATTCCTTCGCTACGGGTCTCTTTGAAGGATCTAACTAATGACGAGGAGTACCGACAATCACGCTTGCATGAGCTGGAAATGCTGGACAAAAGAAGACAAAACTCACTGAATCACCTCCAAGCATATCAAAACTATCTTTGTCGTAGCTACAATAAAAAGGTTATGGTCAGAAGGTTTGACATTGGCGATCTGGTTCTCATACAGAACCCTAAGAACCAAGCAGACAGAGAAAAGCCAGGAAAATTTGAACCAAACTGGCTGGGTCCATATATTATCATATCTTCTTTTGGTTCTTGAGCATATCAACTGGCAACTCCAAAGGGGGAATAGTTGACTGAGCCTGTCAACAGTTTACACCTCCGAAATTTCTACGCATAGCATCAGAGGACAAAGCTGAAGGCCCTAAAATGCAAAAATAAAATAAAAAAATCAAAAAAAAATCAAAAAAATCAAAAAAATCAAAAAGTCAAGAAAATAGTAAAGAGAAAAATGATTCGTTCAATAGTGAAAACCTGGCAAACAGGCACCATGCGTAATCAATCATTGCTTTGCCAGCTATTGTCACTTTGTCTAAACTTGGCCTAGGATGAAAGGTGTTTCTGCAAATCGCCATCACATCCTACCCTTCCTATCACAATGGATGACCGATTGACATCATGTTCTGCCAAATGTTCGTCTAGCAAGTCAGCAACATCCCGTACATGTTCCTTGCAAATGGCTAAGTCTTAGACCTAACTGGGGGCAAAATGTTTATCATGCAACTGCAGTGGATGGCACGTAGGATCAAAAACACCTTTAAAAGCCCTGAAAAAAGACAAAAACATCATAAAAAGCCCTGAAAAAAAAGAAGACAAAAACATCATAAAAAGTCCTAAAAAAAAGACCAAAAACATTGCAAAATGGCCTGAAAAAAGATCTAAAAATCGTAAAACGTCCTGAAGAAAACCAAACAAAATCATGTGGCCACTCGAAGAACACTGACATATCGTCATTTATAGTCAAAGTCAAGCATCTCAAATCAGTCTTTGTCATTTATCCGAACTACGTTGTCTCTGCGCATTTGTTACGTAGGCAAGATTCATACTTGAGTCCCTGAGACATTCGGTTAGTCAAACTAAATAAAGGCACAATCTTTGGTCATCAAGACAAAGTCATTGGTCGTGTCGAACTACGAGGTCTCTGAGTGTATGACGTAGGCAAGGCCATCTATCGATGAGCCCCCGAGGCCGCACTAGGTCAGTCCATTAAGGTTCATGGCACTACACTGGCACACATGTCAGCAGTCTTCAATCATTTCTCCATATGGGGGAAAACTCCTAAAACAGAGTAAAACAATTATTCTATTCAGCATAACAATCTCATACCACTCATGTCATCAAGGCAATATCGGTATATAGTCAAACACAAGTCAACCTCGGTCAAAACAAGTCAAATCATCATCATACACCGGTCAAACTGTCAAATTTCAGTTAATCTTCAGATGAGTCCTTCTGAAAGATAACCTTTGTCATTTACGCCTTAGGATCTGTCCTTCCTAGGCGTCGTCATCGTCATTCGACACTTTGAGTGATTCCCTTGACATCTAAGGATCACTCTTCATGACATCAGTATTCTTCAGATATGTCCTTCTGAAGAACCAACTCTGTCATTTATGCCTTAGGATGTGTCCTTCCTAGGCATCGTCATTATTTCGGGGGCCCCCTTTACAACCATTAGGGATCAAATCCCCCCGACATCGACATTATTCAGGATGAGTCCTTCCTGAATTCACCAAGTCTCGACATTTTTCAAGGTCCTCAAAACTTTAAAACATTGGGACATCTCGACATTATCAAACATGGCATCTTGACATCAGAACAATGGATATCTAGATGCACTTGGCAAACACTTGACAGTTGTCTTTTCATCTTTATCATGTTATTAGTTTTTCAGCGAGATCCCACTAAGCAGGATTTAGAGAAGCAGCGACGTAGCATGACAATTGACACGCATGACTACTAGCTTCTCAGCGAGGTCCTGATTTGGGGATTTAGAAAAGCAACGACATATCATGATAGAGACTTTATTTTTGTATTTTGGCAATCATGTCACTAGTTTCTCAAGGAGATCCTAGAAACAGGATTTAGAGAAGCAGCGACGTTTCATGAGTTGTCCTTGTCTTTTTCTGCTTGTGGTTGATTATGACAACAAGACTGGGGCAAGCACGCTCCTAGTGTGAGTCATGATCATCCTTGTCTGTGACTGTTCGTCTTAGGTAATGGTACGACCTTGCACACCTTGATCTATGTCATATCATGGTGTTTGTTGGCCATTACAACAGTTTGCCCAATGATGATTAAAGAGCAACAAATATTAAAAGTCCTACAGTAAAGTTTTGAAGGATTTGTGTCTTCTTATGGGTCTCATGTCTTCTCCTCTTGCATCTGATCGTCTTCTCTCATCAGTCCCGCCATCTTCTCTCGTCCATCCTGCGATGATATCCTGTGACATCCAAAAACATAAGTGCATACATAATATATCCATTGCATTAGGTCCATACATACATCATCCATGGTATTAAATAATATCATACATGGCATTACATCATATACATAATCACAAGCATTGCATTAACATAATCATCATCATTGCATCTTTTACATAAATACATCATGCACATCAGTAACATAATCATATACATAAGCATTGCATCATCATGACATCAAAAATCACAACATAGACATCATAGTACATAAATGGCATCATAAATTAAGCATCATACATGTCATAAGACATAATGCATAGAACATCACATAACACATATAGGCCGCATCAAAACTGCATCATCATATAGAATCATCTCAAAAGATACAATGTCATAGGATAATGTCAAGGAAATGGAGCTCACAGGCTCAAATAATATAGTGTGTCACAATACAAATATGCCCTAGGGAAGGCTCTCATCATCTCCTCGGGGAGAAGACTGTGGCGGAGGCAACTCTGTCACGGGCGTTGAAACAATAGGTGGTCCAGTAACGGCCCCTGTCTGTGATACTGTTGGAACTGCGAGTGAGGGCATCATCGTGACAGTAGTGAATACATGTGAGGTCACTGTGGCTGGACTCTGAGAAGGATCTGTAACTGGTTTCTGTACCTGCCCTGACCTCTGTGCTGAACCAATAGAACCCTGACTGTGCCCCGAATGATGACTCGGAGTATGCCTGCGGGAATGGTGTGACCTGTGGCCTGATGTGTGTCCTGTGGAAGTCGACCCTCCGACACTGGTATGGCTCCTGGTACCACTGCCACTGCCCGACCTGTGCCCACTGCCTGTCCTCGTCTGTGATCGAGACAAGGTCGTATCTCGCTGCTCTGGCGGCACTGCCTGCTCATAGAGGGTCATGTACTGTCCCAACCTGGTGCTCACCCTGGCAAGCTCCCGAGCCATGTCCCCTGTGGGTCCTGTGCATAGGGCCGCAAACTCTGTGCACCATCGCGCCGCATCCTGCTGGCGGATCACCGCCTGATCCCGCTCTACACGAGCTACCTCCAGTGCTGACTGTAGGGACCTAGCCTGTGCCAGGCTAGCGTCTAATCTCTGCTGAAGATCGGCCACTCTCTGATCAGCTGTAGCATCTGGTGGCAACTCTGTGGACAGTATCTCCTCCTCCCTCTCCACCATCTGCCATCTCAGGAGTCGCTCGGCCTCACCTATGGCATCATCCTCCTCCTCATCATCATCATCATCATCATCCTGCCCTGCCACTCCCTCCTCCTGTCTAGGCTGCTCTCCCACCTCCACCTCCTGCTCTCCCACCTCCATCTCCTGCTCTCCCATCTCCACCTCCATCGCGGGCGTATCCTCCTGTCCACCCACCACCCTCTCCTCCTCCTGTCTCTCCTCACCCTCTCCCTCCTATCTGGGTAGCTCCTCATCCTCTCCCTCCTCACCAACCTCGGGGATAGCATCCAACACTACCCTCGCCACCCGCTGTCGCACCCTATGACCTGGTACCTGTCTGTCCCGCCGTCGCCTCCTGCCATCTCTACCGTCATCTCCACCATGACCTCCGTCTCCACCTCTCCCTCCATCTCCATCACCACCCCTGCCTCCGTCCCTCCCTCCATCACCACCCCTCCCTCCATCTCCATCCCTGCCCCTACCTCTGCCTCTGCCTCTGCCCCCATCTCTGCCTCTGCCCCCTCGCCTGGCTCGTGGCACTCACGGAATCACTGACCGCCTGTCAACTGGTGCTGGCCCGCAGGATCTATCAATGGCACGGGTCTGCGTGCCTGCCACCATAGGTCATAAGCTGGTGTGGTACTTGGATCCGCTGCTCTGCCTCCCCAACCCCAGGCCTAGGCTACTAGTCCGTCTATCTACTGTGTGGCAAATGCCACTGGGATGGCCAACCCCCATGCATACTCTCGGGAAGATCTAGCATACTCTATCGTCCCCACGGGTACATCCTGTTGCTCGCCAAACTGTCTCAATACACGCTACGGCAGGTACATCTCAATAATCAAGGATGTCTGTACTATCCTACCAATCAAGTACCTGTACTGTCTGCAGAAGCTCAGATGATCGGCCTCATCATCCCATGCCTCACAATCCATGTACGGCCTCCAGATGAACGTCACCATGGTATCGATCCGATGCCGCCACCACCCTGTCTCACCCATGTGGGTCTGCTGTAATGCGCCGGCATAATAATAGGAATAGGGCATCCCCGCGGCAAGCTCTGGTCTGTCAATAGGAGGGCAGAATATGGCAATGTGCTCCCATGCCCAGATCATCATCAGAGTAGTCCCACAGGAGATGCTCTCTCCTCTCCTGTATACTACATCGTGAAGCTGGTGATATAGCATCCCTAGCAGACAAGGACCCCACGCGTAAACCGTCCTGTCTCGCCTCATGCCGACTAGGACGTCCCCCCAACCAATCAGAAATTCGTGTCCTCGTCGGTCAGGAACCAAAATGCCAGCAATCAGAGTCGCCAGGAACACATCAAAGCGACTGTAGTGCTCCGCCAAGAAATCCCAATGGATTTTGTAACCCTGAATACCGAGTCCAGCACCCTGATCCTAGTAATACGCCCGAAAGGTCTGCTCACCATGATGTGGATCGTACACGATCCGCTCCCCTCGAATAGGAATCCAAAGAATACGGTAGACGTCCTCCAAGGTAATCGTAGCCTCACCTATCGGCAGGTGGAAGGAACAGGTCTTGGAATGCCATCGCTCACATAGCGCCATCAACAAACCCCTGTTCACCTGAATGGTGGGCATGAACGCAGCGTAGAATAAGCCGAGTCTCATCAATCGTCGCCGCTCTCGCGGGCCCAACTGATCGGCAAACCGAAAAGTGGTCAGTCTGCTCTCTCTCGTGTAGATAGGGGCAAGTTGCCTCTGCAAAAAGCTGAACACTACATTAGCACTTTTTGGACAACTGACAACATCATGAAAAGCAACTAAGGGCATGAAAACATCAAAACAAGTTTCATTAAGAAAACAGGCAAGTGCGTCGCAACCAAGCAGTTGCGTCGCGAAAACACCATTGCGTCGTTCAAGTCATCAAATGTGTCTCACTTTAGCACTTGCGACTCGAAATCGCATTTGTGTCTTCAAAAAGCGAATGCATCTCAACATCGCTATTGCGTCGCAATACAGCTATTGCGGCGTTTCACATGGCGATTGCGTCTCAAACTAACGATTGCGGCATTCCACCAGTCAATTGCGACTTAGAAAGTCACTTGCGTCGCACGAATTGTCAAATGCGGCTCAAACCACCTGTGCGGCGCGTTTATTCTATGCACTTGCGTCACGACGCATCAAATGTGTCGAATGCGAAAGCAATTACGGCTTACGCGAACGCATATGTGTCGCGGCGCATTCGTTGACTACCCTAGAAAGCATTAAATAATGCGTAAAACGATAAAATGACAAAGTGGGATTAGGGTACATACCGCCGGCTCTGAGCCCTCTGGCCGTCTGAAGGTCCTCACGATCTCTCTGTGGTGCTCTGACACTGGAATAACCATCGTCGCTGCTGCGCCTTTTGCTCTGAGCTCTCAGGATTCGCAAAGTGAATAGTGAAAGTGAATTGACTTTTACCCCTTTGTCAACCTATTTATAAGGTCAAAATGACATTTTTTAACCAAAGTCAATACTGGAGGCTCATTTGAACACCTTAGACCTCCCCGTAAGTCACTTTAAACATGTCGAAATCCGAAACCGACTGCGCCGTTGTTTTTTCTGATCATCAAATTGATTTATCGGGACCCTTTGCAAATTTTTCTGGCGCCGACCCAAAATTTGAAAATTTCCCGAGGGGGCAATGATACTTCGTACCCTCGCTAGGGAATATTTTGGACTTATTGTCTTTGTCACAATGTGACAAGCAACATTATGACAAAGAGGGGCAAAATGTAGACACCTAAAAATGACCTAGGCCTGCAAGCTTCATTTTTACCACTTTCGTCCTAGCATAATTAAGTTGTTTAATTGTGTCCTTGGTCCACATTCGACTATTGATTAAATAATTCATAATTATTTAATTAATTCATGTCATTTATCCCTCATGATTATTAAATAAATAAATTTTATTTATTTATCTAATACGTCATTAATTACCTAAGTCCCCCTTTAATTAAATAAATTTCTTAATTTTATTTAATTCCCCTTCTGTCATTTATTCCTCTTGATTATTAAATAAATAAATTTTATTTATTTAATTACGTCACTAATTAGGTCCTCTTCTCTCCAAAATTAAATAGATTCTAATTTATTTGATTTTTGTCCATTTTCTACTATAATTAAATAATTATTTTAATTATTTAATTATTCATTAAACTCTTCTCTCATCAAATTAAATAAAGTTAATTTATTCCACCCTCTTGAATTTTGAATTAAATTATTATTTAATTTGAAATAATTCCTTTTGTCACATTCTCCTATAATTAAATAATATCTTTATTATTTAATTATTCACTGGTCACCTGGGGTAAATAAATTTTATTATTTAATTTCTCCAGCGGCCTCTTTTTCTGTGCCAGTCTTATCTTCCAAATTAATTCTTTTCTTTTGACATCTCATTTAATTTCGACCCTTGATTGAATTATCTTATAATTCAATCTTGGCCCTTCATTTCTAGTCATTGCCCTAATTTTGACCTAACCCTAATTCGTATTGCAACATTCAATCTTAACCATGGATTTTAGGGTATTTTTCATCTTCTCATCCTGGCCACACATTCGAAATTGCAATTTTTATAAAAGGGCAATTTTGTTCTTATTTGTCTCTCTCTCTCTGGTCCATGTCTATTTTCTGTCAACTTAGGGTTATCATTTTAACAGTCATTTGTCATTTAGCTTATTGTGAAGTCACTTTCTTTTATGCAAATCCTTCAACACTTGCATAGGGCTTAGGCACTTTTCATAGTTGCTCATTTGAAATCTGAGGGCATCTTTATTTACTGCAAGCTAGGAGGTGTAACAAAGGTCAATCATGGAAGATGAGGACTTAGGGTAACATTGTTTCTTTTGTTTTCATATTATTTCCTTTGTACTTTGTTATTTCATTGGGATTTTGATGTTATTGTGCTAACCCCTTTAACAAATCTATGTTTCCCTTGATTACAAAGGGGTCTATAACTCTAAAGTAAGCTTGAATGGCACTGTTCTCAGCGACTAGATAGGGATCTTGCAATCTCCTATACATTCGTTGGAATCTGGTATTGAACAAGGGAAAGGATTCATAGGGCTCCTTCCTGATAGTAGCAAATTGGTGGTATAAAAGAGTTGGATCCACATAAACCCTAAACTGATTAATGGAAGCATTTTCCAAGTGTGTCCAGGTCAGAATGGAAGCTTGAGGAAGATTAAGGTACCAATTGTATGCCATATCCCCTAAGGAGTAAGGGAATAACCTAAAAACTACATCATGGTGGGCTATCTAAGCCCTGGTACAAGTATCCTTAAAATTTTGTATGTGCTCCTCAACACTCCTTGATTCACCATGAATGTACTTGGGGCATAATTTCTCAGGGTTCTTGGGAATATCATGAAAACCTCCAGGAATAGTTTCCAATGGAGAGGGATTATTCTGAAAGAATATCAGTGGTGGTGGTGGTTGAGCCAACTGTTGTATGGGTTGAACCAGCTATGATGACAATTGAAATGGATGTGATGGTGGATTGATATGTACCCACTGGGGTATTGGTGAAAATCCTGGTGGAGTGAGCGGAGCTGATAAGGGTGGTATGATGGTTGAGCCAGGCTTATGACTCTTGTGTCTTATTGGGGTATTGAGTTCTATGAAAGGTGTTGGATTTTGAGTTGATTGAAGAACTCTGTGGGGCCTTTCTGGAGAGAAGAATCCAGTGTTATCCAATTTTCCCTTCTAGCGCTAGCCTCTGTTGAAGTTCCAAATTGCACAACAACAGTTAAATAGAATATTGCTACTCTGCTTCTCCTGAAAGAGAAAGACAACACATGGATGTCTTAGCTCCTAAGGTCTTTGTAGTTGGTTCCCAACTGTGTTGATGTTACTCAGTGGTCAATGCAACAGTAATATTCAAGGGGCTTGCTGGTGTTGGACTTGTGGATTGTTCTAAGATCAAGCATGAATTTAAACCTACTTTAACTGGGGTTTTTAAAGAAATAGAAAAGATAGATTAGAGTTTTGGTACTGAAAAGAATGATATTTCATCTAACTTAACCAGACTTATTACCTTTCAAGGAATTGCTAACTAAAATTGAAAAACAAAATTAACTTGTGATTAACATAGTTGCATTCATTCACAGTGCTGATTTCAACAACTGATTATAAGTTACCACTTAAACAAAACACAAAATAAGACTTTGTTCCTTGAAACCTTTCAAAATCAAATGATTAACTCAAGATAAATACCATTCTGGAACACAATATGAAGTAGATTCAAATCTAGTTGCTTCTACTGTTAGTTAGACGATAAGCAACATTTACAAATCTGGCACAATCACCAGTGTATAGAAAACTTGTGTCTTCAGACTGCTTCCATCTACACTCAGGAAACTGGAAAAAAATACATTCTTTCTATGATAAATCTAACTCCTATCCTAAGAAGACAAAAGAAGCTCCCTTTACAAAGAAACAGGATGCAGCTTTCATCCCCTCTATCCTTCAGAAAATTCCTATTCTTCAAAATCTATCTCTAAACCTATCTATTCTATTCCTGCTAACTTCTTCTTTTTTTACTTCTGACCTCTAACCTCTAACCCCCTTTACAAAGAGGCAAGAATTCCATATATACACCACCTCTCGAAAAGAATGTTAGCGCTTGTTTCTAGGGTTTACAAAATATCCTCCGCCGCTTGCCAGAGGGTCGACGTTCAAATATTTTGAAGAAATTTGGTCCTACATTAAATGCGAGTCCCTGCTGTCCATGTTGGTGAAGATTGCCTCCTGGAACGATCTATAGATCTTTTGTAGCTACCGTATTAACTCCTATGCCTCTGTGTCCATCTTCGACCTCCAGCACAGTCGCTTTGAATGCCCTAAAATATCACCATTAATGTCGAGCTACCCCTGTCAGTAGACACCAGCTAGCATTATGACTCACGGTTTCCCTTTTCTTCCTCGACTCTTTTCTTGCTCCAGATCTATCCTTCTGCTAGTTGTCAACGAGACTAACTCCCTTCGTCGAGACACTACACCGAATTTGTGTCCTTTCCTCGAGAGCTCACTTCACTTCAGGGAGACTTTGCCTAGTCAGCAAGATGTTACACCGCGCTCAACATGTTTTACTGAAGGCACAAAATACGTCGGCGGGACCCTATCAGGTTGGCAAGACTTTATTCATTCGGCTAGACATCACGCTGAACTCAGATCCTTTAGCGAAACTTCCTCAAGAGCTACCTTTAGATATAACTCGATCCCGCAAAACAGATTCCTCCATTAGTTCCCAAAGGTAAATAAAATATATCATTATTTATCCTGCCTTTAATTTTATCAAAAGAAACACAGTTCTGGCGGAGGCAAAACCAAAATTGAAATGGGAACATACTTTCCTTTTAAAAAAAAATGGCGGAGGCGGAACCAAATCAGGACCGAGATGAGAAGCAAAATTGGACAAATCCCGGCAAAACGGGGATCGGGACAAAATAGGACCGAGAAACGACATCCCTCGCCCTAAAACTGACAAGGGCGGGGTCAAAAGAAAAATCGAAAATGGGACCAGAGTCGGGATGGGAACGAGCCATGGAAATAATCATAACTTTAGTTCATACCCCGTCCCAGCTCAGGGTCCGCAACAAAAACCAAAACGCAAAGGACAGGGAAACAAACGTCGGCATGATCGGAGCAAAAACTGATCTCGGGCGAAGCACAACGGGGGTGGGGCCGGAACCAAATCCGAATTTGAAACTTCTTCAAAGTTTCAGTTTTGGGTTCCATCCTGACCCCGCCTCCGACAACATACAAAGAGATGACCAAAGAACGAAAATAGAAAAGGGGAAAGGAAGAAGAAAACCCCACGACCAAACGATCAGAACCGGGGCAAAACAAAAGAACAAAGCGGAACCAGGATCAGGACTAAACCCGAACCAGAAACTTTTTATGTTTTGGGTTCAGATTTCGTTTTGGACCTAGCCCTGATGTCATCCGAAAAGACAAAGAAAGGACAAGAAAAAGAAAGAGAAAGGGGAGGGAAAACCCCCCGACCAAACAAAAGAAGAAAAGGAAAGTGCAAGAACGAAACACATGGAATCGGGACCGGAACAGAACCCGAACTAGAAACTTTTTAAGTTTCAAGGTTCGGTTTTAGTTCCAGTTCTGAGTTAGCCAGAACAAAACAAAAAGACGCACAAGGCTGAAAAACCAAAGCGGTGAAACCGGGATCGAGGAAGGAAAAGAAAACACAACTTGGAAGGATTTCCATGTTCGGAATTCGATCCAGTTCTGGTCCTGCCAAAAAAAACCAGAAAAAGACGCCCAGGTCCGAAAACACCCAAGGTATAGGACACAAAAACCAACAAAAAGGGTTGAGAAAGAAGAGAGAGAAAAGCAGAGTCTGACCTAGGATCGAAGCCGAACTAGAAACTTGAAAAATTTTCTAAGTTCATATTCAGACCTGGACCCAGCTCCGACAGAATAGAAAAGGAAAACACCTAAGGTAGAAAACCAAAGGCCAAAGGAAGAAAAGAAAAAAGGGGGGACCCATTTTGTTCCAGAATAAAATGGGGTGGTTATGCAAGGCATAACACGTCCTTGCCACTCCTCCCACAACTGCAAACTCACAAATTATTGAGGTCTTGTCAAGCTCTCCCTCATCCATCCCAAGCTTGTCGTCTCCATCTTTTGATATCACTTCAGAAGCTAAATTTGAAAAATTCATGAATGAGCCTTTACAGAGTCAACTTGGTTTTCATTCCACTAGAGAAATCATGATAGATACTACCCTAATTGTTACAATACCAATCATTTCTACATAAGTGGTTGCAACACAAGAATTAACTATAAGTCAAGAAGCATATACTTCCTCCCTTCCCCCTTGGTAGATCTCTCAAGTATCAAAGTGAAAGAAACAAATGATCTTCCCAGATGAGCTTGATCTTGAAGAGATAGATCCTCCCAAAGCCAAGGGGAAGAAAAAGGTGAAAGTTCATTCAAGGCTTCATGTTGAAAAAATTGGTCATAAGTTTGTGGAGATTGGTCTACCCCCGCAAGAGTAAGGTAATGTGAACATGGAGGACTAAACTATCATGAGATTCCAGCTTGGAAAATCGAAAAATGCAAGTGCAAAGGTAGATGCACAAGTTGTCTTGGATGCATTAGTAGGAAGGCTTAACAAGATGGAATAGGCTAGGAATATGTACAAGGAGAAAGCTGAGCATTATGTAGTGTTTTGAGGAACCTTGCAAGCTGTTCAGGGAATGTACAACCTATGGCTATGGTAAGCTTTGAGGAACCAGTAGTACAAAAGTCAGAGAAGTTTTCCTCCAAGGGTAAGGTGTTGTATAATTTCATTGATGAAATGATAGAACATGGTTCACAAGTCATAGCTACTGCAAATGAGAAGACCACTCAGATATCCAAGCTAAAATTAGAGCTTGATAAAGAAGAAAGCATACTTTCCCAAGAGAAAAAAGAAATAGAAAGATGCCTCTCATTTTGATCACAAATGAAAGAGGAAAAGCTGATTAAGTTGATGGAAGTTGGGGTAATTTCTGACAAAAGATAAATATGTGGAGGTAAGAGAATTTCTCAAGAACCACATTCAAGTGATCAATTCTCTTATTGAAGATGTTGAAGGACATCGTGTTATCCTAGAGAATAGAATTAAGGAATTACTAGGTAAGCTCCTTGATGAAAACCATACTTTCCTCCAGATCAGTGAACTTTCTCAGATCTACAAAGAAGTTGTAATGAAGCAAGTGGAGGATGCCAAATTTTTAAAGACCTCCATGCATGAAATTTGTGGCATACAAATTTCTCTTGATAATCTCAACACGTATCTTGATAGATGCAAGAAGATTCACTCATCTACTAGGAGATCAATCACAAGAATTCACACCATTGCGGATTACACTGTTGGCTAAGATGAGGCATTCATACAAGAGACCAAGAAGAAATGTGAAGGCTTTCATGCCCAATGCAATGAACCATAAAGACTTCTTATCTCTAGTGTTAGATAAATCTATGCTTTCATTTACACATTTTGTAAATATTTTTCGACATATTACATGTCTTTTTCCAAGATGTAATTACATGTAAAAATAGAGATTTTTTCCTAAAATGATGGACAACATTTTTGAATAAGTCAACTTGTTAGGTGATTTTCTCCTATATTTTCTCACCTAACTTTCCTAGATTTGATCATCTACTTTTCCTAGATTTTCTCTTCCCTCTCTTTTATAAATATGAGGGATTTCTTTTGTAAAGTTACCTTTTATCTTTTGCAATGAAGTGTTGCCCATTTTGAAGCAAATACATGAAAATTTGTGTTCATCTTTGTGAATCTAGATTTGATCAATAAAGAAGTGAAGTTGCATGCTAGACTTTATTTTTGGAATCAATTATCTTATGGCTTGATCGAATTGGTGGTGATCAGTAACTAAGATCTGAAGGGATTTGAATAAATCTATGTAAACTTTGTGTTGCACTCTTTATTTGAATTTGTGATATTGATTGAATAACTATTGGTGAATTCTCTACAAGACTTTGTGCTTTTATTTATTCATGTTTTTCGTGGAATTATTGTGAAGTATCTAGAATAATTTGTGCTTCTAATACAACATTGGTTACATATCTCAAAGGATCCATTGTTGAAAGCTACAAAATGACTTTGTGCCTTTGTGAGATTTTCTTTCTTATTTCATCATTTATCGTTATCATGCTGGTATCTCTGGCTTTGCTTTGACAAGATAGGGATATTGGAATTACTTCTTCTATTTTTAGTTTGAAGTTGTATTGAATCAAGAACTTAAAACCATGAACCATTGTAAAACATATTCTCTGAAAAAAGAGAGAATCATGAATGTGACACACCCCATATTGTTATTGTAAATATCTAATTAGTTTTACCTTAGTTTCAATAAGCAGTAAGAAGGGTGCCTCCCCTTTCTGAGAGGAGAGATTGTATCTCACATAGTTGTGGTTGAAATCAAGGTTTTGTAATCTATTTAAAGGAGATTACATAATTTTCACCCAACAAGGTTATGAGGCAATTGAATCCTAACTCATGAAGGAGAGTACGCAAGTATCTTTAGGTGCAAGAGGAGACTAAGAGCGATATTGTAATGCATTTTTGCAATTTTCCTTCCTCACTGGAATTGTAAACTAGTTTTGTGGGTTTACCCTATGAAATGGTTGTCCCTTGATTGTATATGCATAAACTTGCTCTTCACTTTTTCCTTGTCTTTGTTTTATGCTTTTTTCTTGTTGTGAATGGACTGTATTCACTTTATTCCATGGTTCTAACCTTCAAAACTTGAAAGTTTTCTTATTAAGAACTCATGATTGCATCATTGCATAGTGACTATCTTCCTTATTCCCTACTTGATGCTCATTAATCATTCACCTATTTTTTTACCGTGTATCTTCTAAGATGAATATTCTCATTGACATGTTCAAGTAGAAACACTATATTCATATCGATAAAAGGCTTTGATGCTTTTGGTAAATGTTGTCACTATAATGGGCTGCTCCTAACAACTTTATGACTACACAGTCCCCTGAACATGACTGTCAAAAGGTTACATACAAGCTCGCAAAAAACTATCATTGATTCCTTTCTCTTTCTTATGATGTCTCTCTATTGTATCTTAGGCACCCAATGCTAACGTTGTGTCATGGTCTACATATGATGTTTTGAATATCATAATTCGACATCCTAGATGTGATAAAAATGCAGTTCCATCTCCTGTTCCAATGTCATAGTTAAAAACTTTAGCATTGGTAACCCCTTGTAAATGAATACCATCAATTTTTGGGCTATCTATGAAGATTTATCATTACCAACTTGTATTTCTCCTACTCTTTCATCATGCTAACATCCCTGTATAGGAGTGTTACTTCTAATTATGCTACTTATGTGGAATTCCCTCCTATGCCATGGACTGTCCTTTAAGGCATTTGTTCCTTGAGACCTTGCAAGGACTGTCCCCTTTAAATTTGCACAGTTATCTACAATATCTTCCCTCTTAACCACATGCTCTTGTCTATATTCATCCTCCTAAGCTTTATTATGCATGCTCTACATTTGAACTTTTTGTTGGATACTAACTTTGCAACCTCTTTTCCATTGTCACCCTTTGAACTTGACTCCACAACGCAGATCTTTACTTAAAATACTATGACTTCCTTCTTTAAATTCATGGATTTAATTGCAACTTTGAATATGAAGCCCTTGAGAAATTATTGTCCCTATCCTGTTGATTTTCCTCTTAAAATGAAAGTGACTATTCATTTAATAAAGACTACCTCTCACCTCATTTGGTATATTTCCCTCAATAATTGGCTGCTCCTTAATGACTTTTATAATCTTTTCTCTATTAATTGATTGACTCTTTCTCCTTTATTACTGTCATCTTGACCCTTTGTACTCTCATTCACTTTGCCTTTTGGTTTATCTGCATCTTCTTTCCAAGGCTTGTGCTCATGGATGTGAATAACCAAATATAAATGAAGTAAGAGCATAAGACACCATAAAAGCTATTTTCCAATGTACAGCATGGCAACTGTCAGTGATATGATAAGGAACACATGTATAATAGTGGTACTCTTGTGCTCATTAATGTGTGGCCACTTAGTTGCCTCACTATTTGCTTGAGTTTTCCACTTATGGACTAATTGTCATTTAAGGAATCTTATATTGGTTGCCCCTTGAAGGTTTTACTATCCTCTTCTTAGGAATGTTAGATATCTTGTCAAAAACCTTACTACTTCTCTCTCTTAAACACTGGAAGCCTCTTCAAACCTTGAACAATTCATTAAAAGAAGTGAACTATGACTACCCTACTGATTTGTATGATAATATTATACCTATACCTGCATAGTCAACAATGGGGTTCATCATTTAGGCAATGACAGATCCCTTTTATCTTCCATGTGTTATTTTGCATTTAGATGTACATTTTTCTTTTATTGCATCTTATTTAGTTATTCCCATAGCTTGTGTGGGAAACTTATAAGCATATTTCTTGTAATGAATCTAAGTAGCTACTTTATGCAAAATTTTGTGTACTATTCCTCCTTTCTATAAAGAAATTGCATAATGAAAACTGAAAATTCATTTCATGGCACTATTTGCATGATTATAAGTAACCTTAGTAGAATGTTTTGTGTACCTTTCTCCTTCTTCAAATTAGAAAACATCAGTGATGTCCCAACCTAACCTGATTGAGTTGAAAAGCACAATTAGGTAACAGTTACTATAAGAGGTTTGTCCAGGATTTATATAAGATAACAACCACATTATTTGTTATCCTCTCTAAAGATGTTGAATTCAATTGGACCCTTGCATGCCAAGACACCTTTGAATCCCTCAAATTAGCCCTCACTAAGACCCCTATCTTAAGATGACCTAACTAGGCAATTCCTTTTCACATACATACAAATGCATCTGATTTTGCAATAGGTTTTTTTTTAACATAGAAAGAAGGGAATTTGGGATATGCAATCCACTATATAAGAAAGAATCTTCAAGGTATAAAGCTTAATTATAATCACTAAAAAGGAAATGTTAGTTGTACTATATTCCATTAATAAGTATAGACATTACATCACTGGATACTCTTTCTATATTAACATAGACCATACAACCATAAGATATTTGATGTAGGACATTTAGAATTCTTAAATGCATTTATGTTTCCAATATCATGTAAAGTATAGGAATCTCTGGTTGATAATTCAATGAAGCTCTCTCTTGAATGATGAACTACTTAGTTTAGGGATCTTTAGGTCCATTAAGCTATGTGCATGATCATTTGCACCAGTTAATTAGACATTAGGGGAATCTCTACAACTATAACCCTAACCCCAATTTATTAAATGTCTTACATGTTATGTCACGAATGGCACTAGAATATATATATATATATGTGTGTGTGTGTGTGTGTGCATATTTAATAATATAATATAAAATACATCAAGAGATGTCCTTGAGATACCTATTTTTTAAATCAATTTCTCACGTAAAAGTGCAATAGGCACCTAGATAAGGATATCTCTTCGTGTATTTAATATATATTATTAAATATATATATATGCTAGTGTAATGGTGTAAAATTTCACCCTAGTGCAATTTACCATTATATATCCTTACCTTAGCCTTATAAACCTGACAATGCAAAATCCACTACCTTTTCCTTGCTTTTCACATGTGAATTCTGTCATTTTGTGTTGGTGAGGAATTTTTTTTCAAAAAACATCTATTTGGATCCAAAATACCTTTTGAATATCTCTCTTGCAATTTCATTCATTCTCTATACCTTTTTTTACTCTATTCTTGCATTCTTTCAACTTGCTCAACTCTTGCTTCACACTCTACGCCATTTTTGTTGCTTCTATACCATTTTCTATTGTAGGTTACCAAGCTCTGCACTATCGGCATAGTTTTCTTGCTCTCATCCCACCTCTCTCGACTTCCCCAAGCACGTAGAAAGTAGGGTAATATATATTTTTATTTTCATTATCTTGTTTATAGAGTAGCATCTAGATTGTCTTTGCATTCTATAAACTGCGTCTATTTCCTTTCTTTATCATTTTCTCTCTATCATTGCATATTTTTGTTTGTGGAGGTGGAAACACCAAAATGGGGGCTTGACTTAGGCTAGACCTTCAGTGACTTATGTTTCTTCTTCCTTTCCTTTGTTATTTTGTTATTAGATAATTTTTCCTTCAATTTAAAGTATTATTATTGTTGTTTCCTTTCATTTCATGCATTTCTTCATGTTTGTTAAACTGTTAGATTAGAACTATAAGGTTATTAACACACCCTTTGAGTGTCAGTTTGTAAATTCTACTCTTTTTCATATGAGAAGCCAATGTGCATCTAATATGACATGTTGTATTGTCATTTTTCTCACGTGCTAGCATCCTCTGGTCGAGCACTAGTCAGTTTCCAGTTTGAGACCTTTACGGTCTATTCACCCATTTCCCAAAATCTTCCATCAGAAAATATAAAAAACAAAACTTAGTTTTCCCTTCTTTTTTCAGTCTTTTTAGTCTTGAGGTAGTCTTGAGATAGTTGAAGGAAATTCACTCTCTTTAGGCTCTTTTGTGTCCTAGAGACTTGGGAATAGCAAATCCTCTCCTCTACATTTTGGTGAACCCAACGTGAAATTTCTCCTTTTCATTTCTTTGTGTCAAAATTTTTTCCCTTGGGTCTTGGGTGTGTTATAGATTAGTGTGTCATGAAGCTTTTATGAGATTTATATCCCAATCTACAACCTTCAAATTCATTGTCAAAACAAGTCTTTGACATACAAGAATGGAACCTAGGAAGGTCACCTCTAGTCAAACTTGTCCCTCTTTTGAAGAAATGGTTTCAAGGACGTCTACTAGATTTTCTAATCCGTTTGGAGAAGCTACTAATATTCTTACCCCCTACTTCTCCTTCTTCTTCTTTTGTGGAGGAAGAAGCTACTCTTGAGCTTCCTATAGAGAAGCTTCTTTCCCTAGATAAGAGGCTTGGGGAGTTTGAGCGGTATTTGGAAAAATGTGGTAGTTTTTCCCAAGTGGCTACCATTGTTAATAGATTGAGAACCATGTTGGATAAGGATCGGAGAGGTATAGAACTTCTCTGAGGTATCACAGACATTATGGATACCCACATCTCAACCTATTACTCTAACTTGGGTGTTACCCAAGATGTTGGTTCTGAGACCGCTGCAAAATAGCTAGAAGTATTAATGCCCAAAGTGTCAATGTATATGGTTGAGACAGGTCCTTCAACTAACACCATCTATGTACCTAAGCAAATCCACACTTCCAAAGTGAACAATGTATCTCAGGGATTTAGTTCTTCTACCCCTAATGTTTCTAATTTTAGTAGTAACACTAGTGTCCCTTCTATTCTAGTGTTGGAGGCTCTCCCAGTATGGGGGTTGGTGGCTCTGGTGGTGGTTCCTCTGGTCCTATTTCATCTATTGATCCTATCTTAAATTCTCTATTGAAAAACATGGGACATATACAAAACCAACTAGTGAATCGAGCTAGCTCTTCTTCATCTCAACCTTTGTTCCAACCTTTCTTTCATCATAGTCCTTTTCTATCACCATCTTAAACACTCCTATCCCTTAGGGGATAGAGACTCCTAAGTTTGAGAAGTATAGTGGTTGTGGAGACCCTCAAACACATGTGTCAACTTTCAATGCTATGTGCACTAACTTCTTCCACCAAGATGCTCTAATGGTGAAGTTGTTTATGTGTTCCATTAAGGATGCTGCATTGGATTGGTATTATAATTTTCTAGATAATTCTATTTTCCCATTTGATCAACTAGTAAATTAGTTCCTTTGATAGTTCTAGGCCAACATTGGGCTGGAGATGGTGTTTTTCAATCTCATTCGATGTAAGAAGGGGGACCATGAAAATATTAATGATTTCATTTCTTGATATCAAGCTCTATTTTCTCAGATATCTTACCCATTGCCTGATTTAGATGTCCAAAAGGTTTTCATTGGGAACCTGCAACAATCACTGCAAGAGAAATTTTCCCTAATGAAGTACCCTTTTTTATCCATCTATGTGCAACTTTGTGTGAGTATTAATAGATGGTTGTTCAGCTTGGGGATTCATCCTCATGCTTATATTCGGATAATCAATCAGTAGTGTCGATTTTTGGTGATTGAAGAAAGAACAAGGTCATAGTAAGCGTGGTCTCTATTCCTAAGAACAAAGTCCTAGGATGCAATAGAAATTTTATAAAATTGTCAGAGTCCTATGGAAACATTTTGCAAAAAAATTTAAAGGATAAAATTAAAACATTACCAAAAATTTGACCTCTTTTCAAGCCATATCCGCACTAGTATGAGACACAATTTTTTTGTCAATTTCATTGAGTACACGGATATGATATCAACCGATGCATCCGCTTGCATCATGAGATTCGGGATTGAATTGATGATGGGACTATCTGTCTTGATGGGAAGAAGAAAAAAATTAACAAATATGTGGCTATGCCTAGCAATGAACTACAAATATACACATATCCATTTCCTTCTCATTCTGCTAACTTAGTTATGTAGTGTTTTGCTTCTTCCAATCTTGTCCCATTTGAGTATGTGAACATGGTCTTGTTCACTCATATACCTACTAAAGAGAGTGTGAGTTTTGTTCCTGATATAGCCTTCACCTCACATGATCTTCCTTAAACAAAGAGCCTTCTCCATTATATATTATCACTGGGACTAATGGTAACATCGTGACTGGTGTTATGGTTGATCCATCAAGCTGAGTGAATGTGATCATAGAGGAGGCCTGGCTCATTAACAATCTTCATAAGGAGAAGTATGATAAGTCACAGGCCACTCTTCATAGTCATGATATATTTTCCATTGCCCTATGGGTAGTATCTCTTTGTCGGTCCTTGTAAGACCCAAGGCTTTGGATGTATTATTTGTAGTGATTCTAAATTTTGACCTATTCAGGGTGAAGCTAGGAATTCTGTGGCTAGCTTCGATAAATCTGGTCCCCTCTGTTGTCCACAAATGGTTGAAATTCCCCCACAAGGGTACAATGCATGTTGTTTAGGATACTAGGTATAAGCCACTAGTATCACGTGGGGCCTTTTATTTGGATCACATTTGGCCTACCCCTATTCGACCCCTCCCTCCTAGGGTAGATCTCTTGTATCGTGATTATTGTAGGTATAAGACTAGGGGCTTGATGTTGAAAGGTGGTTTTCATCCATCGCCATATGTGTCTTTGACGGCTTGCTTGTGTGCACAACATCAAGCTTCATCCTCTTCTCTTGAAAAGGGGAAGACCTGCTCTTTCCCTCAAGCCTTCTCCTTCTAGTTCTTCTTTTGCAACTCCTAATTCTGCTTCTTAGGCTTTGGTGGTGTCCTTTGTTCCTACTCTTGTGCCTACCATGGGAAAAGGAAAGATGCATATGTTGTACAAAAGTCAAAGCCCCAAGTTTTTGAGCTTCTTGTTCTTCCCACGGTTCCCCATCCCACCCTATATGGGAGGGGGGAGTCTTTCCATGGGTTTCCTCTTATGTCTTGGCCTTTGTAGCCTCTATCTATTCTTTTTCCTTATTCTTGAGTGAGACATGGGAAGAGACCCAATACCAAGACACCTCACTCTGTTTCCACTTTTGAGTTTGTTGCTCTTCCTAATCCTCCTAAGGAGTCTCACCTTCCACTAGAAATGGTTGTAGAGGTCCCTCCTATTGTAGAGTAGGAGCCCCCGACCTCTTCTTAGGGTGTTCCTTTGAGTGCCCATATCCAACGAAAACTAGCTTGCGCATGAGTGTAAACATTGGTGAAAGGCTCTAGCCAAAGAGCATGTGGCTTTGCAATAGAGTGTTGGGGAGTATGTTGTTCTTGTTTCCTCTTTTTCTTCTTTTATGGTTTCTTGTGTTTCTTCTTTGTCTTCCACTTTAGTTCCCATTACCTTCATGCTTCTTTCAGCTTCATCGATAGATATTGATCAACCTCACCCCAAAAGGATGCAGGTGTTCATTGCTCCTTTGGAAGAGCCTCCCCTTCTCCTGTCTCTTCCTGATATTTCTCCATTTTTGTAGCCCTTAGATATGCCTCATACAAATAGCTCCTTTTGTGTCTTCATATACGTTTTCTTCCTCTATGGGTATTATGGGGATTCAACGTATCCTCTTTTGAAGCACAAGTTGGAGGATGACCTCACCTCAAGTGATGTTCATAGGAAAGGTTCATCTTTTTTGGAGTCCAGATCTATTTTGGATTACATTTTCCTTGTGATGGAGGTAGTCCCCACATCCCCAAATTTTTTCATTGCCCCTTTTGATGAGGTTGGAAGTGACTCTCAAATTTCATGTCCTCCTCCCACTCTATTAACACATGACACTCCTGAGAAGTGCATGTTCAACTTGGTGGAGGATATCCTAAATCTTCCTCGATTTTTTGCAAAATTGATGACCTTACCTCACTGGAACTCGATGAAGAATATCTTGAGGGGCCTTCACTCCTGGCTCTTATTGTAGGGGAGTCAAAGGGTATTTCCCTTGTTATCCCTCCCTTGAAAGTTCATCCTCCTCCCCCCTATAATGATCTAGATTGGGAGTAGGATGACCTACTGGTTGATGACGAATAGGGTGGTACCACCCTCTACATCGATAGATTAGCTTTGTTTGTTTTTTTGTGTTCCCTAGTTCTTATATTTTAATGTTTTGTGATGTTTTCTAGAGGACCCTTGCTACCCTTGTACGTACTTGGATACATGTGTGAAAATATGTCGTACACATCTTTTATTTGTGTCATCATTCTTTTATTTGTTGTACTTTTGATTTGTGACATCAGGGACAATGCAAAGTGTTGGGGGAATTTAGGCCTTCTTCCATGTTGACCCAATTTTATTTTATTTTTTTCTTCATGTGCTCTTCTTAAATTTGGATACATTTTGGGATTGATGATAGTTCATATGTATCTTATATTATATCTATCTATCTATATCTATGGATAGTTCTAACCCCAAATTATCAAATCCCTCATCTCTTGGTTTCTTTGTCCCTGCTTGTCTACTTCTTGATGTTGTAGTTTTTCTATGTTGTCCCTTGTGTGTGTGACAACATACCATGAATATATCTTTCCATGTGTTTCGTGCCACAATGTCTTTGGTATTTTTCTTATCCTTAGGATGACATGTGCTCCTTTACATAACACACATCATCCTACATGGGGGCTATCATACTCGTATAATTTTAAACAAAGAAAATTCTTTCAAAAGGATTCCTTGGTGCAAAATTATTTACAATGAATTCCTTGAAAAAATAATCCCTTGTTGAAAACCTCATTTTCCAAAATGGCATATTCCTTCAACAAGAATTCGTTGGTAAAAATTTCTTTCAAAAAGATCCCTTCGTGAAAGAATTTGGAAACTTTCCTTTCAAAAAGGAGAATTCTTTCCAAAGGATTCCTTGATGAAAAAATCACTTACAAAAAATCTCGTTTCTTTCAAAAGGAGTGTCCTTTCATAATGGTTCCTTGGTGTCTTGATCTCTTATGAAAAGGATCCTATATGAAAGAATCCCTTTGTGAAAGCCTTCTTTTCAAAAAGATTCCTTGGTGTCTCATGATTATGTCTTGTGTCTTATATTTGACATCTTGTGTCTTGGTGTCTAGATTTCTTATATCTTGGTGTCTAGCTTGGGGGAAACCTGTCTAGACTTGTATTTTTTGTGATTGTCCTACAATGCAGTTTGTAACAACCATAGATCTTATCAAAGTTTCTTATTGTATCTTATAATGGTGTCTATTATTTTTTTCTTTTTTGCCTAACATGTTTTTCTGCAACTAACATGGTTTTGGTGAAATTGCAACTTGCTTTTGAGGATTGAAGACCCATGTCCTATTTACATTCTGGTGAAGCTCGTTCTACATTAGGTATACCAATTTGAAGGACTACTTCCTCTACATTTCGATATATTCGCTTCAATCTCTTTCTACTTTAGCTCACACATGCTTAGACACATATGCTCACCAAAGTGGGGGAAAAATGTAATGGCGTAAAATTGCACCTTAGTGCAATTTTCCATTATATACCCCTACCTTAGCCTTATAAAACCAATAATGAAAAATCCACCACCATTTCCTTACTTTTTGCGCATGCCTTTTGTCATTTTGTGTTGGTGAGGGAATTTTTTCGTGGATTCCTATACACCACACATACGTTTGCACATTACACATTACACTAGTGTCCTAACGAGATTCTCGCATCAAGAGATGTTCCAGAGATGCTACATTTTCTGCCACCCTACGAATGTAACACCTCTCTTCAAATCTTGACCACCTGAAAACATCTATTTGGCTCCAAAATACCTTTGAATATCTCTCTTGCAATTCCATTCATCCTCTCTACCTTCTTTCACTCTTGCTTCACACTCCACCATTGTTGTTGATTCTATACCATTTTCCATTACAATTTTTCAAGCTCTACAATCAACACAACTATCTTGCTCTCATCCCTCCTATCTTGGCTTCCCCAAGTGCACATAAATGAGGGTAACATATTTGTTTATTTGTATTGTCTTGTTTATAGAGTAGCCTCTAGATTGTCTTTGCATTCTATAAATTGTGGTTGTTTCATTTCTTGATAATTTTCTCTCTATCATTGTATATTGGTTGTCAGTGGAGGTGGAAACACCAAAACAGGGGCTTGACTCAGAAAAGCTCCAAAACATTTCCACAACACTTTTTTGTCACCATGTGTGTGGGTTCATTGCATTCGTGAGGAGCTTGTCGAAGGCTAGACCTTCGGTGAGTTTGGTTTCTTCTTCCTTTCCTTTGTCATTTTATTATTAGACAAATTTTCCTTTAAGTTAAAATATTCTTCTTGTTGTTTCCTTTCATTTCATGCATTTCTTTATATCTATTAAACTGTTAGATTAGAATTCTCGAGTTGTTAACAAACCCTTTGATTTTTTCTGTGAATTATGCTCTTTGACATATGAGATGCCAACATGCCTTTGAGATGATAGTGCACCATAATGTCATTCATCTCATGCACTAGCATCCTCTTTCTGAGATCCAGTCAATTCACAGTCTGAGACCTTTTATGTGTACTCACCCATTTCCCAAAATCTTCCATCAAAAAATTAAAAAAAACATAGCTTAGTTTGACCTTCCTTTTTCAACATTTTTAGTCTTGAGTTAGTCTTGAGGTAGTTGAGGGTGATTCACTCTCTTTAGGCTCTTATGTGTCTTGGAGACTTGGGAGTAGCGAATCCCCTCCTCTATAACTAGTTAACTACAAAGGAAAAGTAGCATTAGCAAGCTCTTGAAAAAGTAATTGTCCAATAGATCTTGCTTCTCTACAAGTATATCATGATCAAAATATGATTACTAATTATGATTAGCACCAACATTGATTTCCTAAGTGATGAATTGAAAATCCATGAGTACTTAAGGTGAGCAGTTCTTCTCAAAGGTAAGTTAGGGTTTACCCTAACTCTTGTCATAAACAATGTTACAATGATAATCAATGGTCTTTATTTTGCTTAAGGCGATTTCTCTTGTGTTTTTGTTGTGGGTCAACCATCACTCTATAGATATTTAATTATTTTTTAAAAGGGTTTGAGGGGACCTTTGAAACACATTTTTATCCCTTCATAAAACAAAGAATATTAATCTAAAAAATATAACTAATATCAAATAAAAAATTAGTAATAAAAACTAGAATATAAACCTTAAGAGTATATAAAAGTGGAGGGTTTCACTAAAATGAAAGGGAGAATAAAATTATTTTTACATAAATCTAGGGAAACTAAATACACTAAATAGAGCAGGGGGGCTAGATGATGCAGAGCATGGTGGGATTCAAAGGTTTCCAAAGATACAAAACAAAGTTCTTTGACAGATCACCAAACATTCACTAAACTCTCATTAATGAAACATGGTTCTTCAAAGGCTACAAATATACCCAAAAGTGGTCTTATGGTACCAAAATTTCAATGAACCTTTATTACACTTTGAACATCATGGAAATGATAGGATCAAACCAACAACACTCTCTTAAAACACTGGTTCATCAATTCTTCCAACGCTCACACCAAAGACACCTATTTACTTGTAGTATTCCATATTGACAAAAATAGGTATATTGAATACTTCAATATATCAAAAACTAAGATGGGGTTTTTTTGAAAAGTATCCTCTTAAAAATGAATGTCCCACAACAACAAGCTCCAAATAGGCCTATTTTCCAAAGCATGTATCAAATAATTCAGTTCTCAACCCCAAATAACCATGGAAAAACCTTTACTAGGTTATAAAACTCCAGAATCAACAATCTTTTGGTCACTTAAACCCTTCGTAAGGCAACAAAACACAAACCCCTGTTCTAGGCTGAACTCTACTCAAACAATGAGGGTTTATTGAAAATATGCATCCCAAACCTCCAGTCACTTTTTCAATGCTTCAAACATCTTATAATAGGTCTACACATGCTATCTAAACCATCTCCAATCTTTTACCAATGTTGTTTCAACAAAATCTTGTTCTTAGCCATCAACTTTGAACCAAAAATCAATGAGAATCAATTAGGGAAACAACTAAACTTATGCACCATGACTTCCCCTACATATACAACCATAACCAAATTGAAAATAAACCTAAACTAACCCATTCCACTGATTTACAAGGGTCTTGATTAGTGGAATGGCTACTTATTCCATTTTAGACTCTCAAACCCTTAAATTGAGGGTTTCAAAATAGTTTACAGAAAGAGGACTCAAACATGCTTTATACTCAATAAAATCCTTCCAAATCAAGTTTTATTGAAAGCTAACTCACTATTCTACCAAAAAAAATAAAGATTAAGGCACGGTGGTGTTGTATAGGATGTACAAAGCTTGTAAACAACAAAGAAAATGTTGTTTTTGCATAACAGGGTACTTTTATTCACAAAACTTCTTCAAAATAAAATGTTCCAATGTTTGCTCACCTTCACAAGGCTCTTATAAAGATGTTACATCAGTTATCATAACCCCCCCTTCAATTTTAGCTGACCAACAACCTTCCCTAAACAAAATGACTCTTCACATTCCACTTTCTTGCATTTTGGAATTTTGCATTTTTTTTACAACATTTACAAGATTTGCATTTTTTTGATAACTTGACTCAATTATCCCCTAGAAACCTAATTAAATGACTCAAATGCATTAAAATAGTCCCAAATATGACCTATTTACAATCAAAACATGATGAAGACTCAAAATTTACAAAATGGCCTCATGGAGGCATAAGATTGGCATGGTGCCCTGCACCACTAGATCGATTAGCAAAAGCATCATGTTGCAGCCAAGAGGTCACGAGGTCTAGTCTCCCATCTTTCCACATGGTATTAGAGGTGTGTCATTCCAGTGTCATTGATCATGTGAAATTTTTTTACTAGGCACACTACAATTTATAGGGGGCTACCTGATTCCTACAATCTAAAAAAAAAGAAACTAAATAAGAAATGGTATATATATAGAAATTTCACCATTACATTTTATCCCCATTTTGAGGTGTTTGTGTGAATCCTAAAATTATTATACATATTAAACTATGTAGCACTCAAAAACATGCATATTAAGTAAATATTCAAACATAAAAGGATACGAAAGAAGTTTCATAGAAAGAAAATGATGTTGTAAGGTCTTATCATGTAAATATGTCCTTTGATATGTACATTCTAGGGAACCTACAAAATAGAAGGAAAATGGACAATGTGTAGCTTATGTATCACAAGTAAAAATTAAGTGCAAAATAGGAGCTTGCTAATTGTCTAGGAAATATGAATGATAGGAAATGATAAAAGTTAGGATATTCTACCTATTTGGAAAATGATGATGTTTTGCTTGGCATGGTAGCCATTGGATGAAAATTCAAATGGAGTGTAAGGCATGTCATGCGATAATTCTCTATCAAGTCATGGTAATTAGTCTTTGTAGCACCTATCATTTTCTAATCACTCAACATAGGAATGTTAGTATAGTGAAGGAAATTTGACTCTTTTAAAGAAAGACTAGAATGATTCCAAATCACCAAACCTGGGTTAACTAGCTAAGGTTCTTGATTTGAATCTAATTTACTATAGATATTTTTCTATTTAACCCTTTTAAATTTCTTTAGTTTTAAAATATAAATGTGCTCATAAAAATGAACTAAAAAAAAGAATGAATTGCCATCAATTACAAGAAATTGAGAAATAATAATCACATTTCAAACATAGAAACAAAAAGTGTAGAGAAAGAGGAACCTAGAACAAAAAGTTAAATTTCTCTTCCATGGATGTGAGTGTTTTGTGCAAACTACAACATGAGGTTATATCATCTTGCATGGCCTAAAAATAGAAGACATGGTTCTATCCAGAAAGTTGTCACCTACACAAATAATAAAGAAAAATGTAACAATATAGAGAAGATGACAATAATTTAAATGATAAACTAACTATGAACTAAACTATTAAAGTGAAATAGAATCCCAAAATAAAAGGGAAATAAAGGAAAAATATTTCACCAAATATATCATGAATTTAACACCTTTTATTCAATGGAAACCTACAACACAAAAAAAGAAAAAAAAATTGTGTTTTTTGGGGATTTTCCTCAACCAAATCCCTATTTTTGTATTTTGACCTCCACAACATCTAGTTTTGATAGTTTTTTATAAATAGAATAACAAATTCTACACTAAATGATATGCAACACAAAAATAACAATAATTTAATGAAAATAATCCAAGATACCAAAATTGTTAGCGCCTAGGAAGCAACAATGAAATAATTAAAACAAAAATAAGAGATTGGAGTAAGTGTCCAAGGACAAAATCACCTCCAACTCTTGAATTAGTGAACATGAATAATGCTAGCCTATAAAAATACTTCCAAACCTCCAAAAATGCAATAAACAAGATGAAGGATTTTGCATGCAAGCAATATTGGTAAGATGTCTTCAATAATCAACAATGAATATGGTTGTATGTTGGTAGCTAGAGATAGTGTTTTCCAAGTGATAGATTGAATTTACCTTTAGATTTGAGAGAAAATTCTTCAAAACTAGGTCAAAGAGGAGCTCAAAGGAATGATAGTCATTAAAAATTTATTTAGGATGGTTACATTCCATGAAATGAACCTAAAAAGGGAGAATGAAATTCTCAAAATAGTCAATATATGTGAAAATTATTTCAAAATGCTAGTGTGTCATGTAAACTTCCATGTGTAATGCTAGCACCTAGACAATTCAACCAAACAAAGGTTCAATAGGTTATACATGATACAAGGATTTAGAAACATACATCACAATAGTGCCAACATATTGGTATTTGGATAACACAACCTACCACACCAAAGTGAGTGTAGAATACAATGTGAAATTGTAAGGGTATGCAATTTTTGATGTTACAATTAGTGATAATATATGCCCCCTTCAATTGATTATATTCATAGGATGTAGGTAATTAAAGGAGAGGAAAAATTTTACATGAAAGTAAGCATTTATATCATGTAATAGAAATAATGAATACATTGGGTGATAAGCATGTGTAACATCTAGAATGATAAAGCAAGGTAGGATTTTTTTTAGGATTAGGTTTGATATTTTCCTTTTAAATCCTATGTATCTATTGTGAAATTTAATTGTTTATAAATGGTTTAATGTATGTGCCTCCAAGAATCATGGAATAGAAAAAATGGTATGTCCATGTGATGGTGGGAAGTATATTTAGTTATTATTTATTCCTGGATGACTTGGAAATATGGTTGGAACAAAACATTGAATGAGGAGGTTACAAGAAAAGGTCACAGTTGGAAGTTACAATTTACCTTCCTAAAATAGTGGTCATGAAATCCGTTCAGTGCTATTATGGAGTACTAGTATTGAATTTTATGAACTTATGATGAATGTGATATAATATATTATGTGTAAAGTGTACAAGAGGTGTAATAAAAGTTCCTATTACGAGATGCTTGACCACTGAATATGGGGCATTGAATTTTTGTATGAGGACTTCGACATCTAGTTTGGGAACATGGTTTTGTCTCTTGTTTTGTGAATCCATTTATGGTTTCTAATTTTATATTTCTTATATGATGGAGACAGTGAATAAAGGTGACATCTTGATCTTGCATGTATTGTTATGCTACCAAAATGTTATTATACTAAAAGGATAAGTTGATTATATTGATGTACTCATCTTATTAAGACTAATAAAATATTAGTGTCTCTTTTGTGGTGGATATTTCTTGAAAGGATTTATCCACATATATCTAGTGTTTTTATTAAGGGGTAAAATAGTGTTTTTATCCATAAATGGAAAAAATTAGGAAAATAATAGCAAACCAATAATAGATATATAACAAATTCAACATAGAAAAAAAATTAAAAATTAAAAAGAGAATATATAAAAACAACTTATTAAATGGTTTAGCTACTTCCATCTCTTCTTTTAAAATATTTCATGAAGATCCATAAACTCATGTAATTCTTTCTTTTTCTCATTATAATTTTTTTCTTTTTGCTTCTACTAGTTCTAGAGATGGGACCTATATTATTGTCTTTTCCTTCCTCCTAAATAGAGGGGATTTCTAGGTCAAAAACAAAATTCTTTAGATTATCACTCATGATTTTTGGTCCCATAGCACTATTCTTGATATTCCATTTTCTAATTTCAATGAACCTATTTAAATTTTATTTAATAATTTTCATGTCCTATTCTAGCATTATGGTTACCTCAACTTAACTTCTTCCACAACTATAATTTTATCCTTCCAAATTATATATTTAGCCACCAACCTATTGACCTAGGGGATAGTACCTTAGTTCTAGAATATTCTTTTATCATCCCCTATACAAACCTCAACATACCTCTTCTAATTTTTATACATAGTGGCTAGTTTAATATTTAGGCTATTGATCGCCACAAAGAAACATTTTTGAGGATATGTTTAGATTCATAAGCCTCTTGTATATTTCCCAAATTATGATCCACTTGATTGAACACCATTAAAATTTCGTTCAAGGAGGTAGGATTTGATAAAGGTAAGATAGTGTCCATAGGGAGAGAAGGGAAAGGGTCTTGTCTACTAGGGATGACTTCACCATAGTGGGTTTAGAGAAGGATTTGGCCTTCCCTTTACCCATAACATCCATTTTATGATATTTCCTTATATTTGAAACCTCTTGGGATATACTAACATTCTTGTTCTCAATACCCTTTTTTCCCAATCACCAAGGTCTAAGTACTCTTCCTAGGGGATTCCATTCTCTTTTTATGTTAATCTTGTTGCAACCAATTTCTTTACTAATACCCTCCAAGTTCATAATCTCTTATATATTCTAGCTCCTTTCCATAGATATAGATATTTTTGTCTAAGTATAATTCAATATCATACTTAGAGTCATACCGAGAATCATCAACATGGGTGGGTTTTTCAAAATTCCCATAGCTATAATAAGAAGATTTAATGGTCCTTTTTTCTCTAACCTATTCTTTTTTGGGCATATTAGCAAACCAAGGGAATCCTAAACCTCATGAAGTTGAAAATGGGCATAATTAACCCCTAATATAAGGGTGTCATCTCAAGGGATCTCTTGTGCTTAATGGAATGGTCAGGTGAAGAAAAAAATAAGAGGGAAAAGAAACAAGTCTTCTATGCCAAAAATGACTGAACAACATAAACATGTAGGAATAAAGGGATTTGAATCTCCCTTCTAGAGTTGCATACCTCATAATGTACAAGGAAAACTCATCCCATGGCTATTTTAGGGAACTTATAGAATGTATAAAATGCACTCTCTTAAGTTCTGCCCCAAATTCATCGAATATCAAAATGGAATCATCTCCTATCCTCATGTCTTCGAAGATTTTTTCTCTTGTAACCAGGAGCCATATCACTTCCATCATTAAATCTTATGTTACCTTTAACTTCATTCCCTCTAATACCACATGCCTATTATCCTAACCTTTAACAAACTCAATAGCTAATCAAGTGTCATACCCATTAAGTTTTTCCATGAACGAAGTCAAACACCCATTGGCTAGGATTTTCCACACCCTAGAATTATGTTTGAAGTTGTTATAGCTTAAGGGTTTTATTCTATTTATATCACCTCTGATCATAATATAAATCATGTCCCTTTCAATTCTACCCCAACAAATCTCCCTTGGCATTAAAAATATCTATTGGATAGGATCAACACCACAACAAAAAATAAAATGGTAGAAGATTTATCCAAATACTATGTGTTAATGCTACTGACAAGAATTATCATGATCTAAATAACATCAAAGATCATAATGTACCATAAGATAAAGTGAAAACTAATAATTTTTTATATCATACTTACATATGTTCACAATTACCATGGGGAAGGTGCCATTAGACATCTATCTTGATAAATCATGATGATGAACTCTCTAATTCACAAGGTGATCAAACTTTGTTGGCCTCTCTATAGTTATTAGTTAATCATGATTTTCATGCTAGTAGTAATATTAGTGGAGTCTGTAATAAAACCTGTAATAGTGCAACTAGGATGAGATTCATTCTTCAATAAATTTAGGATGTTCATTAAACCACCTTATAGAATTAGGAACTTAACTCCAAGACATTGAGCCATCTTGAGAAAACTATAGATTGTTGTAAATTTGATGAAGTGGTTGGTTTGATAATGATATTGATTACGAAAGCTACAATCAACCTTCCTTTATCATATCTTAGCACTCCTCCCCCACAAGCAAGGCCCATGTTTCCTTTGGAAACCCCATCACAATTTAACTCAAATCAATTAGGAGGAAGGAACCAAGTGATATTTTACCTTTGGGATTTACAATTTGATAGACATTGATGTATCAATGTATAAATTCCATGATGAGGCCACCTCCATCTCCATATTAGAGACCCCCACTTTAGAATTGGAGACTTGTTCCTTAATAGCTAATAATAAATTATCCTTTATGGAAAGACAAATTTTATTAAACACATTTCCAATGGTAGAACTCTAATACCAAAATATTATGTTATTCCTTTCCATCCATTATCTCTAAATAATGTGAGGTAAACCAACACCCCAAAGAAGTTTAAATAAGGGTTATAAAAGGGAGATGACCATTGTTCAATCAACCGTTGAAAATTATTAGAGAAGTACCAACTAAACTTGAAGTGGGATAACACCAGCCCTAAACCTCCAAAGAAAAGGGATAATATACCATCAAATGAAGAAAAAACTCATAAACTTATTGACATAAAATACACCTATTAGGCATAGAAAACCCAATTTAGATAAATTTTCACTCATCAAGATCTTATTATGAGAAACCAACCAAACAAAAATATTAATTTTTAGAAGTATGAAGGGATGCCATAGCTTCAACCAAAAAGGAGAGGGCCTCAAATATCTAACAAAGAGAAACTTGAAGAAACCAAAGAGGCACATTTGGGAGTTGCATCCCATTAACCTCATTTTGAACTTGCCAAATTTTAAAAAATTTGTGTCCAAATTCTTGTGTTGAGTAACTCGTACTCACAAATAATCCAATTATCCTCAAGTTTTATATATCTTCCCATTTTGAAGCAGAATCATCCATTATTTTAGTCAAAATACTAGGAGCAATTATCCAATTTGTCGAGATTTATGAAAATAAATAAATCTCAAAATATATGGGAGATGGTGCAAAATACTTTTATGGATATTTTGTTAATAGTATTTTGCACCTAATATGGGAAGTTTTCAAACAAAGACACCTTTCAGTTTGTGAGATATTAAAAGTTCAATTTTTTATTGACTAGTTTATGAAAATGATTAAATCAAGATTTTTATCAAAGTTTAAGCAAAATATTCAAAAATGGGGTTTTGTGACATCATTATTGATAATATACTGAGGCTTAAAGATAAAATACTATCTCAGTCAAAATTTATACATCTTTTGGTGTTTATGATTTTGTCGAACAAGTTTTGAAATAGATTCTTAAGTTTAAATAATTTGTCAAAATCTTGATACTTTACTCATGTGATTGTTTGAAAAGTCTCCCAAAAACCCTCAAGCCTATGAAATTTTTCCAATATCCTCTAAAGTATTGACAAGTTCTTACACCCTTCATAACCCGTGATGTTACCTCTAAATTTTAAATAATGTGTTCAACATTTTAGGGAGGAACGAGAACATTTCAGGTTCCCATGGTACTAGGTACCTCACCAAACCTTGACACTTCTTGAGGTTCATTCAAATAGTTCCCAAAAACCCTTGAACTCTCAGTACATCTATTCAATGACATTTTCGCACCATCCTAATAGTTGGGAAGGTGTTGTAATGATAATTAGTAACTCAATGTCCAAAAATAAAGGATGTAATGAGAATGGAAATGGGTTGAAACTTGATGATGTGGCTACAATTATTCTCAACAAAGACTTGAGAAGAAAACATCAAGGTACTTCATTCAAAGAGGCTTTGATTTTCGACAATAGGGTGAGATCACAAGAGTGGGGTAGACATAATAATAGAAGTAGATATAAATCTCACATAAGATCTAAATCCAATGGTAGAAATACATGTTGGTTTTGTGGCAAGGAAGGCCACATAAAGAAGAATTGTTGGTCATTTAAGAAGGTAGAAAGTCATTCAAAAGAAAATAAGGTAAATGTTGCATTTGAAGGGGATGTAGGTGCATCAATTTTTTCTACAAGTGAAACTATAGCTGATGTATAGGTGTTGGATTTTGATGCTTCTTTTCATGCCTCTTCATGCCAAGAAGTTTTCAAAAATTATTAAGAAGGAAAACTTGGTAAGGTCTACCTTCATGACAATGAATTGTATGGCATTGTTGGTAAAGGAGATGTGATATTAAAATTAAGAATGGAAATAATTGGTTGTTGTGGGATGTGAGACACATTCCTCAACTCAAGGGAATCTAATTTATGTGGGACAACTAGATGATCAAGGTTGTAGCATCACTTTTGAGTCTAGCACTTGGAAGGTGACTGTTACCCTATAATTTTTCCTTGCTTCATAAAAGTCATCCACCAACTTATAAGTGGCTTAGTCCTACTTAGGATGTATTTTATGTAATTGTTCAAATCCGGGCAGTGTTATGTATAATTCACTGAACCCCATGCCTTTCCACTTAATCATGTTTTATATCACTTTTCTGTGTTCTCTACCATGGCAGTGTTTTGTATAGTTTGTCAAAATTTCCTTTACTGCATGTGTGATGATTAATATTTAAGTGGCATCTTGACATGTTATTCGAACTCAAGCACACAAAAAAATTTGTGTATTTTTTTAAACTCTCCACTTTACTACTTATAGACATTTGCTTTCAAATTTTTGAAAGATGGTTATATTGAAAATTGTGAAGCAATAGCTATCGCGTGTCATGGAGCAATTTAAGATATTAAATGCTCATCTACTCCCATGTTTTTTCGTGAAGTTTTAAGAGATTTTAAAGTGTTGAACAAACATTCTCATTGTGATGAAGTTCTTTGAGGACGAGCCAGACCAGATGAAGAATTTCAGCTCCAATATTTTCCATTGAGGTATTTACAGTATTCACCTGTTTTAGTTTGCTTTCCTAGATTATTTATGTCTTCATTTTAGAAGGATATCTATTGTTTTAGAAATAAACTCTCATCCATGGTGAGGGTTAAGTATGCAGGTTATGAATATATGTCCGAGCTAACTTATGAGGGACCAAAAATTGGAGATAACCCGCCTAGGGCCTATGAGTTTGGATGAAATACGAAGTAAATTCAATAAACCAAATTTGTCTCCCATCACTGAATGGATAATTGATAGTGGATTGGTTGAGGTTGCCACATTTGCTTTAGTAGTGCAATGCCCTGAAATCATCCTAGAATGCATTAGGCACTATAATTCTTAGACACGAGAGGTTCTAGGACAAAAGATAATCAACTAGTCCTTAAAGTCCAGAGGTCCACCTTCATGTCTTGTCTGAGAATCCCAGAAAAGAATGAGTATACACCAATGAATATGAAAAGTTCTCAAATTGAATTTTCTACAAAGAAAGGGGTTTACAGGAATGAAATAGCAAAGAATTGGTTGGCCAAGCCTAAGAGGGGTAAGTCCCAATTGCCCCATAAACTGCACAAGACCCATTTTGTGGAAGAAGTGGCTGACATTGTGGTGTTACTACACATGGTAAGGGGAAATGAATATGTTCACGGATTTAAGGAATGGATGTATTTCTTCATCCAGATTATGTTAAGTGAAGAAAAATTCCTAGATTGGGAAAAAATTATCAGTGACCGCCTGCATGAGTTGATGACATTCTTTACCCTCAACAGGTTCTTCTATATGTCCTCATACTTGATATATGCCATTGCCAACACTAAACCTTGGCTTGGATTAAGACCAAGTAATTTACCTCCATAGAAAGTGCCTATTTATGATTATTTTGATAAGCCTCATCTTCATAAGAGCTTTCAATATTTTAGGAGAGTGACTGACACTTTCACTGTGAGGATGGTCAAGGAGTTACAAGGACGTCTTGCAATGCGGTTATCACCTGAAGCAATGCAATTTTTGGACTTCTATGGTAGTCATTTCATTTAATTTCAGAGATTCTCTTACATAAGGGTTGGCAAATATGTTGAATTCCTTGTCAAATTGCCTAAATACCCTGAAGATAAGTGGGTGATCATCAAAGTAAGTAGGCAGTTGTAAACAGATTGTGCCAAGGTAGGAAAAGATTGACAGTGTACTTTCCTTTTGTTTTTCATTCTTATATTATTCAATCAATGTTTGATGCCCTAAATATTGAAAAGGAATTGTCTATGTATAATATAATTTCATATGAGGAGTGAGTTCCTTTTGATTTAAAAGATTATATTAAAAATAATCTAAAACTAAGCACGATTTTTTATCACTAGCCTAGCCTTGAAGATTATTGGGCTGACTGTTTTGATGAATATGGAGTCAAGAGAAAGAGTTGGATGAGATTGACAGTCGGATAATTATTTATGATTTGAAATGGGATCTATAAGGCACTATGGAAGATGGGTTTGAAATGGTAGACCCAGTGTATACTGACTTAATAGAAAATCATCCTATCCATGCCATGGACTAGAGTGGTAGAGAGAAAGAAACCATTGATGCAAGGACTGTCGATGTTTTGACTAGAACAAGAGAGTGGGTGACCAAGAAAAGAACAGAACAGTCTCGTCTCCACACCAAGTCCAAAGAATCATGACCTACCGAGGGAACTTCTTAAGCTTCTAGAAGCAAGAAATCAACTGGTGATACATCCTAGTCATTACCATCAAGGGCTCAAGGAGATGGTGGTGAGGATCCACCAGAGAAGAATCTGTTTTCACAAATCCATGGGGAAGATATCTTTAACCTACCTATCTTAGGAAAATAAAATGAAGGAGATGAGGAAGAGGAGGGTTTAGAAACCCTAAATATCAACTCACCCCCTCTCAAGATGAATCACCTGTTAGAGAAGTAGGTACATCCTAGAAGCCACAAGCAGTTACATCTGTAGAGGACACCCCTCTAGTTGCTAGGACATTATTCGAATCTCCAGGTTTTAAGACAACCAAGGTCTTGGTGACTCTAGCTTGGTTAGAGGAATCTTTGTCAAGGAAACAAAAGGCTATACAACCTAGTTTACCTAAGAAGAATATGGTGGCCCAATTGTTGCAAAGGACTTCAACCCCAAACTTGAAAAAGTTAAAGAGTACTGCTAGGTTGATTGATGATACATAATCGAGAAGTCTCCAAATAGAGATTGTGTACCCTTCGGTGCAAAGGGATGTTTCTCAAGAAACAACAAGTGATTTTGAAGTGAATAGAGTGGACCTTGGCCCTCCTACTAGAGATGGATATGTTCAAATTTTTTAGGTGTTTGCGGCTAGAATGGTTGAAAGATCAAAAAAAGATAAAGTGAGAACGAATTGAAATCCCAAGTATGATACTTGACTCAATGTCTAAGGTCTATCTTTGAGCTTGTTCCTCAACCCCTCTTTTAGGTTGATTCCTCTATAGAATCTCTAACTGTGGTTGGAAAAGAGGCCATGATTAAAATTAAAAGTTGTCAAACCATAAGTAAGGTTGTAGATGATTGGAGTGAGTCTTTGATTAAAAAGGGAAGCCTTGTTATTTCTGAATCTATAAAATGCTTCCAAGAAACAAATGCTTTGAAAACCACTTTAGGGGATGAGATCGTTGTGATTGAAAAAGAAAAGAGGTTATGGAACAATTATCGAATTGAATTGAATTTGATGTTAAGCTGGGATATGGAGAAGCTAGCTGTAGAGAAGGTTATACCTAATGCTACAGACACTCGTTACTTGTCATGGATTAAAGGGGTGGAATGGAAGATGAAAATTGCTAAACAAAGTTTATAGAAGCTTAAGGAAATCATTGATAAGTGTGTTACTATTTCATAAGAAGCACTTGGCACCTTAGGGGCTCTTGGGTTACTTTGAGATAAAGGTCAGATGAGGAATGACATAGATTTCAAGAGTGTGATAGACAATTTCCAGAAAATTATTAAAGAAATGATTGATTCACCTTCACTCAATGTCGAGCACCTGCAAAATTTTAGCGAATTACATTTGGTTGCATCCCAAGAAATTGATCTCATGAAAGTGTGTGAATGTCACATGGAAATAGCTAAGGACAATCATCTTACGTGGAAAGTGAGGATGACAAATATGACTATCCCCAGAAGCTGGAAATGAAGTGATGCCATTGTGATGGCTTAGCTTCCTTTTCTTTCTTTTATTTCTCTTTTCATTTTGATCGGCTATGGACATGAAAAAGAGGTAGTTACTCATCTGCCTATTTAATTGTATCTATTTTTATATGCTCTCTCTCTAGACACTTTGAAACTACTTAATACGATATTTTTCTATGAATGAAATTATTGTTTGTCTTTGTGCATTCAGTTTATGAAATTAATTCGAGTTCTTAAATCTTTGTGTTTAAGAAAATCCTAATGCAATATCTTATCTTTGTGTGAGAGATGTAGTTCTCTTCATTATTAATTTCATTTCTCAGATGGTATTGGGTGTGTATTTTATTCTTGAATAGTTTTGTTGAAATTGGTCTTTGTGCCAATTATTCTTGGTTGTTGAATCTCGCATCTGATATTTAGGAATTTTCCTAGTATTGGGTTACCTTTATTGCTTTCTAGTTAAAAGCATAAATGATGTTTAATTTTTTGCATTCAAATTCATTACAAATCTTGTGAGGGAGTTGTACCTCAACAAAATTTAGATCTTGATATTTGTCTTTGCTTAAAGGGTAAATATTCAAAGTTTTTTGGTTCATGTTGGCACCTTTCAGACATGGATTGTGATATCTCAAGGTGCCCAATTTGTTAGCCAATAGTGACCAGAGGAGCCTTAGTGATTGCAAGAGTAAACAAATTGGGCACTTTGTATGTGATAGAGAGTCACGTTGAAGTGGTATTTGCGATGATGCTTGTGGATAGTGGGACATAGCTTTGGCACAAGAGGCTCGAGCATATGACAAAGAAGGGCCTTGAGATTTTGCACAAACAAGATCAAATTCCAAGTTTCAAATCTATTGATTTAGACTTGTGTGAGAATTGTATCTATGGAAAACAAAGGAGGATCAACTTCTTTATTCAAGGGCATGACAAGAAGACATGACCATTGGATCTAGTGTATTCAAATTTTTTTGGTCCCATGGAGGTAACTTCTATTATTGGTTCTAATTATTTTGTTAATTTTCTAGATGATTACACTAGAAAGGTTTTGATTTATATGCTAAAGAGGAAATCTGAAGTATTTAGCATGTTCAATAATTTTAAAGCACTAGTTGAAAATCAGACCCACCTCGCCTACTAGAACACCTGCAAAACATTTTATCTCCCAAGCACTTATTTTACATGGGATTTTTTTTGTAGATGCTCAAATTATCCTGATTGATATCGTGCACTCAGTTTTGATTGACTAACACCAATTCTTCCTGAATGACTTCTTTACTAACTAATTAATTGAATAATCCTTGTTTAATTAATTCATCAAGATTCGTCTTTTATTTAAATAAATTAACTTTATTTGATTAAATAATGATTCCTCTTTTAATTAAATAAATCATTTTAGTTAATTAAATCCTAATGTCCTCTTTTGATTAAATAAATTATTTTATTTAATTAAATCCTAAAGTCATCTCTTTTAATTAAATAAATGAACTTTATTTGATTAAATCTCATGTTCTTCATTTAATTGAATAAATCAAACTTTATTTAATTAAATTACTAATGTTCAATATTCCTCTCATTTTGATCTAAATAAATCCAAAAATCTAAATCAAATGTCATATCGACTAATTCCACCTAAGTTAATTAAATCCTAATTATTTCCTAATTCTAATCTTCAAATCCTCTAGCTTTTACAACTTGCACATGTAAATAAATTTGTTTGATTTATTAATTCTTCTATTTTCATTCAAAAATGGCATCTCATTGGAATATTCCATCAATTTGAAATCTCCCTCCCAAAAGGACTTGTCCTCCAACATGGAATTTATGGCTCTTACATGTCCTTTTTCTTGAGCCAACTTGGCATCAACTCCTCTTACAACTCTTCCTCCACAGGCCATGTTTTGAATTTCAAATTCCACCTACATGCATTTAACATGCACATTGTTCAAAATGTGCTCCACTCTCCTTCATTCGCATGTTGACAAGTGGCACAATGCCATTGGTTCAAGTGTAATCCCACATTCTTCTTATTCTTCAATCCTCCATCCTTTCTTATAAATAGAGGCCTTCTCTATTTGATTTTGCATCCACAATCCATGCAAGATCTTTATGCTCATTTGAATACACAATCATCTACAACTTCATGCAAAGTTACTATCTACAGATTTGAGAAAACTTCATCTATTGTTCATCCAAGTTTTCATAGATTTCATCAATCTTAGCAAGGTTATCAATTTTTTTCATCAAGGATCACATTATTTATCATCAAAGCTTGTCAAGGGATTGGGAAAGGGATTCTTTCAACATCAAAAAAGCACCAATTCCCCCATGGGATGTTGGTTTGAATGGTTTGAATGAGATTTCATTAGATTTCATTTGATATTCTATCTTTTTTTTCTGGTTCATTGTGTTTAAAAGAATTTCATGGGGAATGTTTGTTATAGACTTGTTTCTTGACTAATGTTTGATTTCTTGATCATGTTGGAGTAGGTCTAGACCAAGCATTCACATTTTGGTGCTAGAAGGAGGGCGAATCTTTCAAAATTAACACAATTTTTTGGATAATTCCATTATTTTTTCAATTTTTTGTGGTTTCAGGAAACATCGACATTGAGAAGGACAAACAGTGACACTATCAATCTAGTGTTGCTATATAGTGGCGCTACCTCTACTCCAAAAAATGATGCTACATTGATTCTCCTGAGACCAAACCATTCAAACTCCAAAGTGTGACGTTGAGCGAAAATAGTGACGCAATCGTAGTCTTTGTTTCTCAATAGAGCGACGTTGACTTCACCAAAGCGACGCTAAATTCTCCAAACAGCAATTCCTCCATGGATTACGACACTGGAGTTGGGTAAAAGGTCAACTTTTAAGTTATTCTAACATGTGCTTTTTGTTTTTGATCACCTTGAACTTTTAACCTATTTTGTGGCTCTATTTTCTATGGATTAACCAGCTTTTGTAGGTTGAGGTGATCAAGAAGGGAAGGAGGAAACAAGGAGAAAGCTTCCTATGAAACCATCTCATGATTGTAACAAGTGTTTTTAAACACTTTGGGATCAATTATAATCCCATCTTTAGGATATTGTTATCTTTAGTTTTAGGACTCAAATAAATTTTGTCTAGGTTTTAAAAAGAACAATCAAAGGGTTAAAAAGAACATTAGGAACTTACTATATTTGGTTTTTGGTTTTAAGAATTGAACAAAACAACTCCAAACATTTCATCTTGGTGCTATAAAAAGAACCCATTACTACTTTTTGAAGTCTAAAATGAACATGTACCTTTCTTGTTTTGTAATCTTTTTTACAAATTAATATCATATGCACTTCTCTCACGCTTCACGGAAATATTAAGAATCAAAAGTATTTTGGTGATATTAGGTTGTCTAAAAGATTTCCTCCACACTTCAATTTTGGCTTTTAAAATTGAACAAAACTTGCTAGTGTGAGCTAAGTATATTGTGTGTGTTCTCTCTTTGTTCACACAAATAGAGATTGATCAAACTACAAAAATACTTGCTCGCTATTGTTCACCTTTAGAGGGGCTTGCCTAAGAGCAATTCAAAGGTGACTTCAACCGGTTTTTCACTTAGGCCGGTATACAAATGGATAAGACTAAATTGTCAAGTCTTCATGGTATGTAGGCCTTACCCGTACAGTGTCTTTCAGAATGGGGTACTACCATAAAAAGTATAAGAGCCCCTAGTAGGATTGATTAAAGCCTTTTAGTGTCTTGTTGGATGCTTGCAAGGTGCCATGTCCCTGATTACCCTAACTAAGAACCAATTTGTATAGAGGCCAAAATCCTTACTATTTATTGGTGCAAGAATGGTTGTTCTGAAGTTATCCCACATTTTTGCAGTTCTTAGTAGAGATGAGAAGGTCTTCATGGGGGATTCATGAGAACTAAAGCTTGGCTGACCCGAAAAGTGTGTTTTGTGGAGGGGAGCCAGTTTCTTCAAGCTTCTAATCATCTGCTAAGAATAGGCGCAACTAGATTTATCCAAGTGGGAATTCAAAAAATACTATCTCTTTCTATCCTAGATTTGTGCATCATTTTGGAATCAAAATGCTTTTCTTGGATCTAAAGCATTGGAAAACAAACATTCAACAAAATCATCAAAATTTCAAACTCTTTAGGAGGAGCAAATACCTTTGAAAAATCCAAGTGTTACTACTTGTCTCTAGGGATTTCATCCTTAGGGGATTCTAAGCATTTGGATTTATATCTCAATTTACTCTTACTAAAGTCAACATTAGGGAACTATTGCCTTGATTTCCTTGATTTCCACATAATAGACTTTGTGGGATGAAAAGAAATTGGACATTAGACATTTAGTTTGAAAAGCTAAGGCAAGAAAGTGTTTGTGGTAAAAATAACTCATTAAGCAAAGGTAAGAAACAATTGGACCCCACACATGTGTTTTCTCAAATGATTTCCCGCAAGATCAAAATCCAAAAACCAAAGTCCAAAAGCTCTCAAGAAACATCAGTCTATGCTTTACAAAGTTAGGGAAAGATTGGTCTATAAATTTTACAAACATGTGTCAAAGGACAATCCCAACTTGTACTCATTTTATTATTGCCAAAATCCAAGTCTTTTTCAAAGGTTTGAGTTTCTCGCATAGGAAGTATAGTATGTTCTTCAATACTGAGGTCTTGTAAGAAAAAGTCTCTTTAGGTTCACTTAGGATAAATAATCAACAATTTCATCCATCCTCAAACATCAAATCAAAATCATCTCACAAACAACTCTTATAAATCTTGGAAAAATCCTGCATCCTAAACTTTTGGCAAATCCTTTAAATCAAAAATCAAAATCATCTTGTTTGACTAAGTGTGTGTGGATTCATCCTTCTTCATACACTTAGTTAATTTATCAATCCTTGTGAACAATTTTATCCCTTGATAGCATCCAACATCTTGGGGTTTATGATTTCATTATCCAAAATCAAAATCAAATCCAAAATCAAAATCAAAATCAAAATCAAAATCAAAATCAAAATCAAAATCAAATCCAAATCAGAATAAAATCCAAATCAAATCCAAAATTAAAAAATCTAAAAGTCCCAAGTCTAGTATCTCCTTCGAGATTTCTTAAGAGTTCAATCATTCACATCATCCATCTTTCATTTATCTCATCACCATCCTTTGATCCTTAGCATCTTAGACTTTCTTTTTTGTACCTAAATTTTAGACCAACCTAAAGAGTTAGAGGTTCATCTCTTACATTCCTAAAAATTGATCCTCATTTTATGGTCCAAACTAGATCTCAACACAAGAAGAACATGGAAACAAACAAAGAAGCATCCACTTCAAGTGACTTAATCAAACTGCACCTGAAATCAACCCCATCGAATCTAGCAATCCCCCACTCAACCTTCCTCAACTACCACAAGATCTTCAAGAGGGAGGTTTCCAAGTGGAGGACATCACCAACAATGTCCTAGGGATGACTCAAGACGAAATCATAGAAATGGTCCAAAATACCGAAACTCACAAAATTTTCAATGCCATGATGAGACTTAATCCTTCACAATACATGCTAGAATTGGAAAAAGAAGGGGCTAAACTCCATTCTGATTATGATGTAAGCACTACTATGGAGAAACCTCTTGGGATTATGCCACCAGTGTCATTCAGACCTTCCTTCCAAAGCATCATTCAATCCATCCCACAACCAACATCATCTCATACACCAAGTCAACCCATGGTTACCAAGGGAAGCTCATTGCTTCATGCTCTTCAAACACATCCCACTGTAAACAACAAAGACTTGGATACAAACACCATCTTGGGTCAATCCATTCCTCAAGATCCAAAACACCCATCCATTATGCTCCTCTTTCATGACACCAATAATCCATCCACTTTCACTCCAACCCTGACATATTCCCTTAACACACAAGTCTCTCTTCCCATGACTTCACAAGGAGAAGGTGGACTATTTGGGCAAGGAGGAATCTTTGATCCCTCATCATTATCACTTTATCAAAGAATCACACCACCCATATTTCCACCATTTCCCTCTCTTCCATTAACATCCACATCAATTCTCAGTTTAGGGCAACCCCCTTTACCAATCCTCAATTAAACAAATCAAAGCAATCCTCCAGTCATGAATCAAATTAATATACCAAATCCTCCAATCATGCCAATGATATCACAACACCAAGTGGAACCAATCCCAATGACACAATCAATCACAACACCAAGTGGCACCAATCCCAATGACACAATCAATCGCAACACCATCTATAAATGTGGTCTCCAAAGGACCCATCATATCAACCGCACAATCCACCACACAACCTCTTATCATCAATCAAACATCACCTCAACAAACTCTCATCATGACATCCCACACCATTCTGAATCCTCTACCTCCACCATTGAAACCAAACATGAAAAATCAATACAGTATCACATTGCAAGGTGCCCAACAAGCCTATCAAAATGCACTTCAACAATTTCAAAATCAGCAAGCTACACAAGCTGCACAACAAGTGTAAACACAACAAGCACAACAAGCTTACCAAGCACAAGCACAAGCTTTATTGTAACAACAAAAAGCAAGGTGCCCAACAAGCCTATCAAAATGCACTTCAACAATTTCAAAATCAGCAAGCTACACAAGCTGCATATCTAGTTGCACAACAAGCATAAACACAACAAGCACAACAAGCTGCCCAAGCACAAGCACAAGCTTTATTGTAACAACAAAAATCCAACCAAGTGCACAAGCAACACAAGTCACCCAAGCTCAATATCATGCCCAACAAGCTCAAGCACAAGAACAATATCAAGCACAACAACAAGCAGCTCATAAGCAAGCCTATCAACAAGCTTTGCAACAATACCAAGCGCAACAAGACGCAACCCAACTACTAGCCCAACAACAACAATCCCAACAACAAGCATTGTTGGCACAACAACAACAAGACCAATAAAAAGTGTTGTTGGCACAACAACAATTGCAAGCATACCAACAAGCATTGTTGGTGCAACGAAACTTGCAACCACCTCCCACAAACACACAAAAAATCCACCTATCACTCCAACAATCACACCACCTAAAAACACTTTCATCCCACCACCCGATTCGCAAAATGATGTGTTTCCACAAATCAAATTTCGCTCACAACAAGTGTTAGACCTCCAATTGGGGAGGACAACAAAAAAACCAAAGAACTTGTTCCCTTATCCATTCGACAAAATCCTTATGATGGTTCCATTCCCAAAGGGGTTTGAGATACCTAAATTTGACAAATATCGTGGGACTGGTAACCTTGAAGATCACATCAGGGAATTCTAGGTACATTGTATAGAAGTTGCATACGACGACACTTATCTAATGTGACTATTCACTTGAAGTTTGGCTGGCCCAAAAATGGAATGGTTCTCTTGCCATCCCCCTGGAATCAAAAGGTTCCAAGAAATTGTGGACGCATTCATACAAAACTATGCATTCAATATAGGCATGGACGTAAGTCTAGAAGAACTATTTTCTCTCAAACAAGCTAAGGGGGAAACATTCACATCCTTCTTACAATGATGGCGATCCAAGGCCAACAGGAGCAAGTGGACTATGCCTAAAGAACAATAAATTTGCACTATCATCACTAATTTTGAAGGATCCTTGTCTTTCCATATGAAAATGCAATGCATCACCACATATGACCAGTTGATCCCCAAGGTGCTCAACATCGAAAGAGCCCTTATCACACAAGGGGAACACTTACTTATCAAGACAACTGTCCATCAAACAATTATAACGAAAAACCTCACACATGGGCAAAGAAAAATAATGTCACTAATGATGGTGTCGTTGACGCCAAAGTTGTCATCAATGCCCCAAGGCAAAACACACAATCATATCAACAACTGCAAACCAACAACCAAAAAAACACACAAGCCAACACATTGTCGCAACAATCCAACAACCATGCAGTCAATATTTTGAACAATCAAGGGGGACCACCCCCAATCAAATATCCCCCTAAACAGAAATACACACGCTTGGGGTACCAATTGAGTCTGTCATGTAACGACTAGTCTAGGAAAATCTTATCAAGATCCGTTTATGACAATTATCAAGAGCCTCAAGTCAAACCACCATGTTATGATGAGAAACAACTCTGTGATTTTCACAAGATAAAGGGACATACAATGTCCAGTTGCATGAGACTACAAAATTTGATCCAAGACCTTATCGATGACAAAACCATAAATGTTGAACATTTTGAAGGAAATCAAGATCTAAAGATATACACAAATCCGATGCCAAATCACAATAAGGGGAACAACAATGGTAAGACAAAATATAATCATGTGAATCATGTGTATGACCATGTGATTGCATCCTTAGATGTTGTTACACCCTTAGATGAATGGGTTACTATCGTCAATATGAAAGGATCCCAGGCCGACTGTGGAGTCACCAAACGTGGTGGCAAATTTACCATTCTGGGACCATCCCAAGTACCCAAAGCATCTATTACCAATTCAAAGACAATCCTCGATGGCTATAATGTCTTGGAACAATTGAAAAGAAGCCCTGCTTAGATCTCCATCATGGAGTTGTTGAAAATCTTGCCAGCACATAGGAAAATCCTAGAAGAAGCATTGGCCACATCTTCCATCCCAATAGATCTTGACATAGACTAGTTCCAGGCTATGGTCGGACACATTACACTCTGCATCTCCTAACATTTTTTGACCAAGACTTCCCAACGCAACCATCTCATAACTGTACACTCCATCTCAAAGTCCTAGTCCATAAGAATAAAGTTAAAAGAGTCTTGGTGGATGGAGGTGCAGGCTTGAACATCTATACTCTCAGGCTAATAAAAATTATGGGATTCTCTTAAGATGTTATTGAAAAAGGTAAAGGTATTACAATCAAGGCATATGATGATTAGGAATGAGTGTCTCAAGGCACTATTCAACTCCCTATTCAAGTAGGGCCAACTATCATGGAAACCACATGCCAAGTCCTAGATCTTGAGTTACCTTATAATATCCTCTTGTGGAATCCATGGATTCATGGGATGCAAGTTGTCACATCCATCTTCCATAAATGTGTCAAGCTTCCCTATCAAAATCAAGAGGTCACAATCCAAGGTGATCCCAAGCCATTTTACTATTGTAAGAATTTGGAAGCCAAGTACTACAAAATCCCTTAGGTCCCAAAGAACAATGAAGGCCCTATGACTCCATATGTAGACCCATCTACCCTAGCCTCCACTTTTGAGACAAAGACACCCACCATTCTTTACATTTCTGATATCAAAGTCATTATCCAAGACAATGGGTGTGGGGATTACAAAATGAAAAAGGGTGCCTTTGTAATAGGGGAGTTACCTCAATCTCCTCGATCTCTTGGACAACCTCAACTAATTAACACATCAACCCAAACCTTCAAAGCATACCCCTCCAGATTCAAAAAGTGGGGGGGCCTAAGTCAAGAAGTGGTAGACGAAAGGGATATATCAAGATTATTGTATCAAGATGAAAGGCTCGTACTTGATCGTATGGATAATGACAACAAAGGATTGTAGTTAATGCAAGGATGGGGCTATAACAGAAATGAAAATCTTGGGAAAAATGATAATGGCTTGCTAGAACCCATCACTCCTAAGAAGCGTATAAAGAATCTCGGTCTTGGGTGTACCCCTCCCAAAATAACCATACTTGGCAGAGCTGCCCCAGTTAAAAAAGTCAAAGCTCCCCTTCAATTACCAATATCCACAAGTTTTCCCTTAGATAACTTTACCTTTTACATAACTGATGTGTGTGATGAAGATCCCATAATTGACCTACCCATGCTATTCAAGGATTCCTCTCTTCTCATGACCAGTACCCTATCTTTCAAGTCAAACAACCAAACCCATGAGATAAACTTAGTCTATCCCAAACTCATCGATTACGACCAATGAGGACCACTGATTCTAGACATATTTGAAAATGATGAGGCTCTCTCAGAATTCATGGGATTGTAGGATACTATACCATTTGGAGATCACAAAGAAGGATTTGACATAGAGCTAGACACACAAGCCTATTATGGGGAAATAATTGAATCCCTCAATCGCAAAAGTGAAAATTTAAGAATAATATCTAGGTCTTTGAGTGAAAACCACACTGTGGAACTCTTTGACCCAAAAATAGTAAAAACAAAGGACACATCTAATGGTGAAAACCTCTCTGAGGCACCAGAGGATGAGGGATTCAATCTTCCCGTTAGTGCTATTCATTAGGAGAAGTCAACAATCTTAACAGAAAAGTGCAATCCGGTCAACTTGGGGACATAAGAAACACCACACATAACCTTCTATGCAGAATCAATTTTGACAAAAGAACTAGAACTTCTAGCTACATTCCTAAGGGAAAGGAAGGTAAACTTTGCATGGGCTTATGTTAACATGCCTAGTCTTGATCCAAAATTTGTGGCTCACCATCTAGTCATCTATCCAGAAGGAAAAGCAGTAAAACAAAAACTGAGAAAGATGCATCCACAAATAGAATTACTAGTCAAACTTGAATTGTAGAAGCTCCTTGATGTCGACTTCATACGAACAATTGATTATCTAGAATGGGTTTCAAACTTGGTACCAGTCACTAAGCCTATTGGGGGCATTCGGATCTACACTGACTTCGGGGATCTAAACAAGGCATGCCCTAAAGATGACTACCCCCTTCCCAATATTGATATGATTGTGGATCAAACAGAAAGGCATTAAATTATATCACTAATGGACAAATTCTCAGGGTACAATCAAATTGTGATAGCCAAAGATGACCAACACAAGACAACATTCACTTGTCCATGGGGGACATACTGGTGGAACATGATGCCATTTGGGTTGAAGAATGTTGGAGCAACCTACTAGAGAAATATGACACTAATCTTCCATGACATGATTCATAAAACTGTGGAAGACTATGTGGATGAAATATTAGCTAAATCAAAAAAGCGTCGAGATCACATACCAGCTCTGAGTTCCATCTTTGATAGGCTAGAAGAATACAAGGTCAAACTTAATCCAAAGAAGTGTGTCTTCGGGGTACACTTAGGAAAGCTCCTAGGATACATTATATCTATGAGAGGAATTAAGATAGACTCCGCCAAATTCAAAGCAATTCTAGAGATAGAGGCACCAAGAACTTTGAAGTAGTTAAGGGGTTTGTAGGGAAGACTCCAATCCATTTGTCGGTTTATAGCATAATTACAAGATAAAGCTATCCCATATTCTCATCTACTCCACAAGGGGGTAGCATACAAATGGGATGAGAAATGTGATCAGGCATTTAACAAAATCAAGGAATACTTGTTCACACCACCATTTCTCATGCCACCAATTCCAAGCAATCCATTGATCCTATATATATCAACAACAACAATGGCCCTTGGTGCTCTCTTAGCACAACATGATGAAAATAGGAAAGAGAGATATTTACTACATCAGTAGAACCATGGTGGGACATGAACTGAATTATACATCCATTGAAAAGGCTTGCCTAGCAATCGTGTTCAGACATTATATGCTAGCACATCAAATCAAACTCATCGCCAAGATAGATCCTCTCAAGTATTTTCTTTCTAAAGCAACGCTCACAAGCCAAACAACTAAATGGGTCATGATCCTAACAAAACAAAACATTGAGTATGTAGAACAGAAGGCCATTAAAGGACAAGTAATTGCAGATCAGCTAGCAGAGGCACCGATGTATTCAAAAAACCCACTTGTATCAGAATTCCCTAATGAGTCCATCTTTGACATAAGCATAGCAGATCATTGGAAAAAGTATTTTGATGGATCCTACACACAACATGGGTTAGGAGTGAGAATCTTCTTCATTACACCACAAGGGGATTGCATACCTAAATCATATAAGTTTTCATTTCCTTGCACAATCAACATTGTAGAGTATGAGGCTCTTGTCATAGGACTCAGAATAACAGTGTAGCGGCAAATCATGGCACTCAAAGTCTATGGAGACTCACAACTTATCATCAACTAGGTCAATGATGAATACCAAATGAAGGATGAAAAGTTGACTCCATACAAGAAACTGGTGGAAAGCCTCAAAGAGTTCTTCATTGACATCACATTTGAGAAAATACCAAGAGAAAATAACAGAGCAACATATGCTATGGAAACAATTGGATCACTACTGGATATTCCACGCAACGTCCCAAAGAAAGAATTCCTTGTAGAGTAGCTTCTCATACTAGAATTCAAGGTACCAGAGTCTAAATTTGTGTGTGAAATTGTTGGTCCTGGTGATCCCTAGTATCATGATATATACACCTACTTGAGAATAGAAGTCCTCCCCACTGACATAACCCTAAACCTTAAAAGAACATTTGTCAAGAATTCATCCCATTTTGTTATCTTAGGAGACCCCCTATACCATAGGAGTATCGATGGAACCCTTTTACGATACCTTAACACTAAGGAAGCTTTGGTTGCTTTAACTGAGGTACATAATGGAATTTGTGGGTCACATTTCAGTGGTATGACCTTGGCTAAGAAACTATTGAGGACTGGGTACTATTGGCCTACAATGGAGAAGGAAGCTCACGACTATGTTTGAAGGTGTGTGTAGTGTCAGCGGCATGGGGATCTCATCCATGCACTAGATCAGGAGCTCCACCCAATCATTACACCTTAGCCCTTCTCACAATGGGGGCTCGATCTCATTGGTAAAATCACACCCACCTCATCTAGTGGACATAAGTTCATCATCACTGCCATTGATTACTTCACAAAGTGGGTGGAGGCCATTCCCATGACCTATATTACATGAAAGTAGATATCCAAGTTCATCTTGAACTACCTAATTTGTCGCTACGGTGTCCCTCAAGCTATTATCTCAAATAATGGGACACCTTTCAAAAACTAGGATGTTCGAGACCTATGTCAAAATTTCAATATCCAATATCGTTTTTCCACTCCATACTACCCCCAAGGAAATGACCAAGCTGAGGCTACCAATAAGACCATTTTGAAAATCCTACAGAAGACAGTTAATGAAGTTGGCCATGACTGGCACTTGCAGTTAAATCCTGCCTTATGGGCCTACCAAACAAGTATCTGCACACCAACAGGTGCAACCCCTTTCTCCATAGTCTATGGATTAGAAGCCATCTTCCCCATTGAGATCGAGCTCCCATCCCTAAGAATATCATTGCAGAACCTCATTATAGATGAAGAATATTGGGTGTCACGACTGAATGAGCTAGAACTACTAGATGAGCAACACATGGAAGCTCTAAATCATTTGCAAGTCTACCAAAACCGTCTCAAGCGAAGCTACAACAAGAAGATCAGGAATCAGACCTTTCAATTCAGAGAGCTCGTCTTGAAGGAGAATCAAAAAAATGTACCGAATCCAGATAGCAAAGGAAAGTTTGAACCTAATTGGTTGGGTCCCTTCATCATCACAACAAGCTACAAATCAGGAGCATATCAACTATCAACACCTAAAGGAGAGCCTCTACAGGATTTCATGAATAGCTCCCATCTCAAAAAAATTTATGCCTAAAATTTTCCAAGGTATAAATCCAAAAATACAAAAAAAATATAAAAATCCAAAAAAAAAATCAGAAAAAGGATTGAAAACAGTAAAGAAAAAAATTGTCCTCTAGTGAAAACCACTTTAGTGGCACTTTGGGCAAGTACCTTGGTGAAAACCTGGCAATCAGAAGCCTTGTGTAAATAAGCACTTTCCATCCACCATGATCTCCATGGCTTGTTCTACATGATTCATCCATCACACTTCCATATCTCCATCCACCACCCATCCACGTCTACACCATAGCTTGATTTTGTGTTTGTATCATGATCCCTCCTAAGTACTACTCAGCACATTCCTAAGGTCAATTTGTCCTTCCTATATCAGAGTAGCCCATCGCATCACACTGGGGGCATGTTCTTATAGCTACATTGGATCAGATTTGTGTATATTCTTGAAGTCTTCCTTAAAATCAAAAAATCCAAAAACATTCAAAAAATCAGAAAATCCAAAAACATTTAGAAAATTAAAAATCCAAAAACATTCAAAACATATCAAAATCCAAAAAATAGGTCAAAAAATAAAATAAAAATCAATAATAGAGTCATCTTGTTGAACTATGGGTCTCTGAGCTCTAAACGTAGGCAAGGTTGATCTTTGATCATCCCCCAAGACACGTAGGTCATTCCTTTAGGGTTTGTCATAATAAAATGGCAATCCATTTGTTCATATCTCATCAATAAACGAGTTTGTGTCAGTCAAACTACGTGGTCTCTGCGTGTATTTAACGTAGGCAAGGATAATCTTTGATCAGCCCCCGAGACCCCTAGGATAGGTCTTTAGGTTAGTCTCTTGGTCAAAATCTCATAAAACAAAAAAACATTAGAAAATTTGAAAATTAAAACATTTGTAAAACATCTCGAAAATACCAAAAATAGTCTCAAAACATCTCAAAATCCAAAAAAAATCAAAAAACCCAAAAAATCCATCCATCTCATTTCGCTTTCACCCAAAATAAAAAATCCACTCATAATAAATCATCATCGCCCCCAACCTTTGGTGAAACAATCAAAAATAAGTCTAGCAATTTGAAAGTGTAAACTCAAATGTCAAAATTCTTAAGCTTAGGTTAGTAGGTAAACAAGTTGGTTAACTCTTGGTATTAATATCCCATCATCTAGTTTATCCCAAATCATTTGATAACATCATGTCCTAGGATGCATCCTTCTTACAATGGACATCAACATTAGGCATCATTGTAGTTTATTCTTGGCTAGTGGTATGAAGAACATTACCTTGTTTGTTTACTTGATCTTTGTCTTGTTGATTTATCTTATTGCACTCATTTCAATGACCTCTTGATGATGTCTAATTGAAATGATTTAGAGAGAAAGGAATGGGGCAACGATCATTATCGTTTTTTCTGTTGTGCTTGTTGGATATTCTTGTAATATAATTTTGGTCATGTGTGCTTTGTTTTGTTTGTAGGGAGGGTGTTTTAGGTGTCTTGTTAACCACATAAGAAGGCTTGCTTTTCTATGTTTGGTACGAGATATTTGAAATATTTGAACTGCATTTTAAATAAGGTTCTGTATTCCAGGTGTGAACAAGGATACTCCTATGTGATTGTCAAGTCAAAGTCCATCACATTAGACACAATGCCATCCTGGTTCGTTATACCTTGATGCATCGTGCCTATGTGTGTTATCAAACATAAGGTAAGTAAGCTTTTTTAAAATCCAAATTCCTAATAAGCGGTACATCATCATCATTCATCCTCATCTCTAATAAAGTCTCATAGATCATGGACTTGTTGGATCCTCTTGTCGTTATCTCATTTCTTCTTTCTTCTCTCCACATTAACATGGTACCATGACAGTTAATCAAAACATCACCAATACATCCATCCTGTATCCACAAACCATCAACATGTTGCATATCATTCATATCATATATAATAGGAAATATTGATCATCTCACATACATTGCATTTCATCATATAAAGTGGTTATTCTAAGCATCTCATATACCATACATTTGCATCCATTGCATAATCATATAGACATCATCATATCATCCATATGTGCATCATCATATCATACATGAAAAAGATACTAAAAAAGAAAAAGAGCATGTCATAACATCCCATGCATCTCATAATCATAACATCCCATAATCCATTAGGGGCATAACATAGATATGTTAGTATAAGAATATTAAAATATCATTTGCATATCATCAACATTTGCACCCATACATCCATACTCCATACATCACCATCATAAAAGTGCATAGAAATAATATAGAGAGGAGATGTATCCATAACATTCATGAACATCTTCATAATCATACATCACATCATATCATATAGAATCGTATCACATGGAGAACATCAAGTGCATCCATCCATAAAGCATAAATAAAGTAGACACATTACATGACAAATCAATCATATGATATATATATCAAAACATGTCACTGTCATGGTACAAATTAGAATCATGTGTATTTTTATCAATTAGTGTACAATGCCCACAGGGCTATCAAAAATGAAGCTTGTGAGTCCCAAAAAGAATCGAATGTTGTGATAAAAAAATTGTATGTGGTAGCTAGCCCTGGTGGCTACTCCCCTTGCCTGCCTATCTCTCAGCTTAATCATTTTTCTGTCTCAGCCCTATCTGTTGAGAGTAATCTGGCACTCGAGCTAATGTAGGTACAACCTGCCGATAATGAAGCCTATAGTACTCAGTCTCTCTAACTACCCCACGGTACATCCGCACAGGTACTTTCCTCCCCTAGGATGAAGCAGCCATGCTCTCTAGTTGTTGCCTCCTTCCGACCTCTTGGACCAGTTGTAGCTCTATCACCTACCTTTGTTGGCGCTCCTTATCTCTCTCTGTTGTAAGAGCCTGGACCTGCTATCTAGCTTGGTCCCCCTCTCTACTATAATAGTCTGTAACTATGCCTGCAACCCCTGAATCTTCCCCTGTAACTACTGTATCTGGGTGCCTTGTGGATCTAGCTGCGGTGGCTGTGGAGGATGCTAGTCTCTCTACTGGTCTCTTGAGGCATCCCTTTGATCCCTCTACTAATTTGGCTGGCGAGGAGGTAGCCCACCTCCTCCAGGTTCTCTTGGAACCTATCATGCCTAACCTCTCCTAGTTGTCTTGCCTCGGGGTCTCCTCCGTGGAAGTGCTAACCCTGGGACTATCAGTTGTGGTGGGGGTCTAAACCAATCATCATAGGGATGTGTAGTTCCTAAATATACCTGTCCCTATGCGTAGGCCCATGGCCTAGCCACCAACTGTCTAAAGGACTCGACTGCGTCGGATGTCAAAATCATTTGGCCCCATGTGGTCTCTCTAGATGTCCTGGAAAAAATGGCCACATACTGATCATCAGGTCGATCTTGAATATCTCCAAACTACCGAGTGACCCTGTCTGGTAGGTAGCACTCTATCATAGTGTGCTCATGCCCCTGCATCAATCGATCCTGTCGGGCATAGAACAACTGCTACATGTCATCGTACCAGGTAGACATTTGTAACCATGGTCTACAAGTAAACACTATCATCTCATCAATAACTCGGCGCTAGTGGGGAAGACCTAACCATCCTATGTGCCTCAGAGTGATGCCACCCCTCTATCTCCAAACTGTTGGATCATCAGGCTCTATGTCAACCATGGTGGCCATCGGTTAGAGAAGGAAATGTTCTCCCAAGCCCAGATATGTAATAATGTAACGTTGGAACCAATCGCTCAGCTGTCACAGTAGGAAAACTCATGCAAATCATGGTATAATGAGGCCAACATTACTATTCCCCAAGCAAATTGTGTCTTCTAGAAAAGCATCCGCTCCTAGGCCAGACCCCATCCCAAGCTGAAGTATTGACCTCGTTGGTCTGGAGCTACCAATCCGCATATGATCATTGCTAGAATCAGCTGGAAGGTCAACACTTGATGCTTGTAGTACTCTAAATAAATCTAGCCCTCAGAAAGTTTGAGCTCCTTCACCTCCATGACCTTGAAGCATGCATCACCATTGGCATCTATGTCATAAATAACTTGGTCACCGTGAATCGGAAACCACAAGATGTACCAGACATCCTCTAGTGTAATAGTCACCTCGTCGGTAAGAAGGTGAAAAGACGACGTCTCACTATGCCACCTCTCGGCCAACGCTGTCATCATTGCTAGGTGGGTCTTGATGGTGGGCGTGTAAGCAACGTACCAAAGGTCAATCTCCCCCAAGTGCTCCTATCATAGCTCATACAAACTACTTAATCTACTCAGCACCAAGGGTCGATGCTGACGTGAAAGCACATGCTCTTTGTCCTCCTACACTCATGAAGCCACAGTGTCAAAATTTGTAAAAAAAATTTGACTTCGTTTAGAGTTTTCGACACAAGAACAATGAATGCGTCATTATTTTCAAAGGTGTCGCCCTTTGAAAATTTCAAATAGCAACACTGGACCCTTTCAAAATGCAAACCAAGCTGCAGCGCTGCTATTTGCACATGCGGGTCCCTTTGACCTAGAAACCCTAAACCTAAACTGGACCGCAACATCACCATTTGCAATGGTGTCGCCATTTGGAGTTTGCAGCCCTAAATTCAAATCGCAACGCAACATCACCATTCACACAAGAGAAGCTATTTGAGCCCTAGTATCACCGATTTTACGCTTTTAGCATCACCATATAGCGATGTTGGAGACTTTGACCTTTCAAAACATAATAAATGCACTTAAAAATCAAATGACAAGGTTGGGTTAGGATCGCATACTATTGGTCTTGTGCCTGGAGATCTCTGGTACACTCAGACTCCTCATAAATGTTTTGGGGAAGCACTCTTTGCGCCATTCTATAGGAGGGTCAGAGCTCAAAAAGATAGAATTCTCAAAGTGTGAATGCAAAAATGAATGGAAAGTGACCCCTCCAAGGCTATTTAAGCATGAAAATTAGGGTTTTTTTCCCCTTTTTAGCCGTCAAACTAGGGTTTTGTTACCCCAGCATCGTTTTCGCCTAATTGAGGTTCATTTCTTATCTTTTTTTCGTGTTTTGGCATATTTTCAGCATCCTAGAGCCTTTTTGGATGCATCAGCCAGCTTGTCCTCTCTTTTTGAGAATTCACCCAAAAATCCAAATTTTTGTCTGATCTCTCAAGAGGGCAGTATACCAGAATAATTCTTCTCGCTGGGGCAGCAATGGGGCATCCGAAAAAATTAAATTTTTTTTTGAATTTTTGATCTCGACAAGGTTATTCTTCGAACCAATGCAACAGGTACACTACTTCAAAGAGGGGGAAAATGTAGACACTCAAATTATCCTAATTGATATCGTGCACTCAATTCTGATTGACTAACACCAATTATTCCTAAATCACTTCTTTAATAACCAATTAATTGAATAATCCTTGTTTAATTAATTCATCAAGAGTCCTCTTTTAATTAAATAAATTAACTTTATTTGATTAAATCACGATTCCTCTTTTAATTAAATAAATCATTTTATTTAATTAAATTATAATGTCCTCTTTTGATTAAATAAATTATTTTATTTAATTAAATCCTAAATTCATCTCTTTTAATTAAATAAATCAACTTTATTTGATTAAATCTAATGTTCTTCATTTAATTGAATAAATCAAACTTTATATAATTAAATTACCAATGTTCAATATTCCTCTCATTTTGATTTAAATAAATCCAAAAATCTAAATCAAATGTCATATCAACTAATTCCACCTAAGTTAATTAAATCCTAATTAACTCCCAATTCTAATCCTCAAATCCTCTAGCTTTTGCAACTTGCACATGTAAATCAATTTTTTTGATTTATTAATTCTTCTATTTTCATTCAAAAATGGAATTTCATTGGAATATTCCATCAATTTGAAATCTCCCTCCCAAAAGGACTTTTCCTCCAACATGGCATTTATGGCTCTACATGTCCTTTTTCTTGAGCCAACTTGGCATTAAATCCTCTTACAACTCTTCCTCCACAGGCCATCTTTTGAATTTCAAATTCCACCTACATGCATTTAACATGCACATTGTTCAAAATGTGCTCCACTCTCCTTCATTCGCATGTTGACAAGTGGCACAATGCCATTGGTTCAAGTTTAATCCCACATTCTTCATATTCTTCAATCCTCCATCCTTATTTCCTATAAATAGGGGCCTTCTCTATTTGATTTGGCATCCACAATCAATGTAAGATCATTATGCTCATTTGAATCCACAATCATCCACAACTTAATGCAAAGTTACTATCTATATATTTGAGCAAAGTTCATCCATTGATCATCCAATTTTTCATAGATTTCATCAATCTTAGCAAGGTTATCAACATTTGTCATCAAAGATCACATTGTTCATCATCAAAGCTTGTCAAGGGATTGGGAAAGGGCTTCTTTCCACATCAAATAAGCACCAATTCCCCCATGGGATGATGGTTTGAATGTTTTCAATGAGATTTCATTGGCTTTCATTTGATATTCTATCTTATTTTTCATGTTCATTGTGTTTAAATAAATTTCATGGGGAATGTTTGTTATATACTTGTTTATTGACTAATGTTTGATTGTTTGATCGTGTTGGAGTAGGTCTAGACCAAGAATTCACAATTTTACTAGTTGTAATTAATTTTCACCTTAATATGGCTCATCAACAACCCCAACAACCCATCCCTTGGGGCGCTGCTATTGGTCCTTCACAACTGGGAAATAACTTGCATGATTTACCCAAGGGTTCTTGTAAGAACTTGCCTAAATTTCGAGATGGAAATATTTCACCAGAAGAACACATTGATGCCTTCTTCACCGCATGCGGTGTCCTTGCAGTACAAGAAGAGGATACATAGCAGTTAGATTGATCGTAGAGTCTTTAGCTGATGTAGTGACACAATGGTTTTATCAGTTGCCTCATAGATGCATTACTAATTGGGCCACTATGCGTAGTACATTTGAAGCAAGATTCAAAAGCACAGATGATCTAAATTTGATAGCGCAAGTCGCTCATATGAAGAAAGAGGAAAATGAGTCTATGAGATACTTTGTGGCCAAGTTTAACAGGATGGTAAATTGAATTACAGTTGCTAAGAGACCCTCTTAGGAAATGCAAAAAACAATCATCAATGAGAAAGATCTTGACATTGGCCTTCTCTTAAAGAGGAAACCATTGAATACTCTAGAAGCCACACAAGCAGTAGTTGTTGAATTAGAGGATGATTTTATTTTAGTTGGGAAATGGAAAAAAGAATTGCATATGAACAAAGCACTTCCTACTACTTCCTCTAATCCTATGATCTATAGATTGGCTAATTACATAATTTCTCTCAAAAGACAGATGTCGAAAGGTAACCAGCCCTATCAAGATATTCCCAAGAGGAAAAAATTTCAGCCAGGAAATAAGACACTACCTTTTCCTCCAACTCAACAAAGGCTAGCAATTGAAGCTCCTCCTCCAAAAAATTAAAAGAGAATGTGTGTCTTTCACCTCACATCCGATCATCATGGTGTTGACTGCCCTGAAATGAATAGGTTTATGCAATTGACCACTACCAAAGAAGTTATTGAAGAAGTCATAGAGGAAGGTGCTTCACCAAATCAATATGGCGACTCCGCAAATGGATACTTAGAATTAGAACTTGATGATGATAGAGGAGGAGATGTTTACATCACTTTGGATGATGTTACATGCTACTATCACTCGAAGCCAACAACACCACAATAAAAAAGGTACTCCAAATTCCCCTAAGGTTTTACTTACAAAAGGTAGTGTGACTTCCAAGGGTGAAAATGTTTCACAAAGTGTGGTTAATAGCTCTTCTAAAAATCCTAGTGTACCATCCCTAGAAGGTCAAGCAGGAGCTTTTGATATTGCGGAATTTTGTAAGACTACTAAAGTTCAAATTTCTCAAGCTATAATTTGAGAATACAAACAATATTGTTGAATATGAAGTCCTTTTGTTAGGATTAATCAAAGCTAAGGGTATGGGAATAAGGATGCTCAAGGTTTTGGGAGATGCAGAACTAATTGTTAAATAAATATGAAATGGTTTCATTTTCAAGAATGAAATGTTGAAGCATTATCGGAATCGAGTAGAGACTTCCATTGAAAGTTTTGATGCCTTCTCAACATAATCCATTCCCAGAGAATTTAACACAAAGGTCAACTCACTAGAAGTCTCAGCTTCCTTGTTCCTTCCTAACCCATAATTTAAAGATAAGTCCTATAGGATTGAGTTGATTTGTTGGCCTAACATTCTTGAAAATGTTAATCACTGGCAGGTCTTTGAAGACGACAAACAAATTCAGGCCTTCTTAGAAAATGTTGAGGCTTTCGCTCAAGTCTTTTTCGAAGGAAGGAATAATAAATGTAAATATTTTTCTCCTGGTAGGATGGGTGGTCTCCAAGATGATATAATTCAACTAAAGGGGAATAAAATACCTAAAGGGCTAGTTTCTCTTGAGGACTTATTTGACTGCCACGATCACTCTATAAAATGGAAAATGAGTGATTTCGTTGGACACTCTGATGGATTTGAAGTAGTTAATATTGGGGACCCTGATTCCCCTAAGATGGTTTACATTGGAAAATTTTGCTCCCAAAGGAGAAGGAAAAATTCATAGCCCTACTGATTAAGTATAGAGAGTTTTTTTCCTGGTGTTACGATGACTTGAAAAATTTAATGGATAGGAAGTTTCAGCACCACATACCACTTAAAGAAGGAAAGGTTTCCTTCAGACAGAACCAAAGGAACTATAATCCCAAGGTAACTGATGTGATCTCTAAAGAGATTAATAAGATGTTGGAAGCAAGGATCATATATCCCATACATCATTCTACTTGGGTAGCGAACATTGTACCAGTTCGTAAGAAAAATGGAAAAATTTAGATGTGTTGATTTCAGGAATCTTAATCAAGCATCACTAAAGGATAACTATCCTCTTCCTAAAATGGACCATATCTTGCAAGAAGTGGCTTGTTTGGAAATGATGTCCATGTTAGACAACTTCTCTGGTTACAATCATCTATCAGTGTAGCAGAAGAAGATCAACACAAAATGGCCTTTACCACACCCTGGGGGACCTTTGCTTATAATCAGATGTCATTTGGACTCACTAACACAAGAGCAAATTTTCAGCGGGCTATGGACCTATCTTTTGGTGACCTCCAAAAAAATATTTTAGTCATCTATCTTGATGATTTAATAGTGTTCTCTAGGAAAAGAACAAATCACTTGCAAGACTTGGAATGAGTTTTACAAAGATGTAAAGAACATGGTATCTCTCTTAACCCCAAGAAGTCTATTTTTTCTGTCACTGAGGGAAACTTTTGGGTCACATTGTGTCAAGGGAAGGTATTAGAATAGATCTAGATAGAGTAAAGGCTATCTTACAATTGATCCTTCCTTCAAACTAGATTGGTGTGAAGTCTTTTTTCGGCTAGGTAAATTTCTTGAAGAAATTTGCTCCAAATTTTTCTAAAATCACTAAGCACATTGTGGACATGATGAAGGAAAAATAGGTTTTTAAGTAGAATAAGGCAGGGAAGTAGGCCTTCAAAAATATCAAGGAAGCAATTTCTCGGGCTCCTATTGTGGTTAGTCCCAACTTTAAGAAAGACTTCATCATATATTTCTATGCTTCTGAATATACTACATTTGCCATACTACTACAAGAAAATGAGGATAAAATTCAAGCACCAATTTCCTTTATGAGAAAACCACTAAAGGAGCACCAGCTAAATTATTCTCAAATTGAGAAACACATGTTTGTAGTAGTTGGGGAAGTTAAGCAATTCCACTTCTATATCCTGCATTCACACTCAGTGGTATATGTGCCAAACCCTATTGTTAATATCATATTGACGCAACAGGACAATGATTGCAATAGGAGGGGTAGCTAGATAGCAAAGGTGCAAGAGTATGACTTAGACCTGAATCCTACAAAGTTAGTTAGAGGAAAGAGGACTCTGTAAATTGATGGAGGAAAGTTCGAAGGAAGAAGAAGAAGATGAGGATCTACCATTGGTTTTGACTGTCAGTTTACAAGATGAATGGTTTTCTAATATAGCCTACTTTCTCACTTATCGACAATGTCCCAAGCACCTCTTAGGTAAGTAGAAGAGGAATTTAAAATTAAAATTAGCTAATTATGTTATTTGGGGTGATACCTATACAAACGTGGCATAGATGGGACATTCTTGAAGTGTGTGGATAAAGCTCAACAAGAACAGTTGCTTACTATTTTCCACAATGAGGTTGTGGAGGTCATTTCTCTTCCACCATGACTACTTTCAAAATTATAAGGAACGGTTATTACTAGATTGGGATGTTTAAGGACACTTATTAGCAACCTTACCACTTAATCCATAGTTATTAATGGATCGTTTCAACAATAGGGACTTGATTTCATAGGCCTAATCAACCCACAATCCAGCGGAGGCCATACTCACATCATCACAGCCACTGATTACTTCACCAAGTGGGTGGAAGCGATCCCAGTCAAAAGAATCACTTCTGAAGTAGTCTGTAATTTTATTAAAGAAAACATTTTGGTTAGGTATGGGGTTCCACATAAGCTAGTAGTTGACAATGTGATTAGTTTTTCCTCTAATGAGATTTTTCTTTTCTGCTATAATTATGGAATCTACCTATCTCATTCTGTTGACTATTATCCTTAAGGGAATGGTCAGGAAGAGTCCAGTAATAAGAATCTGGTAAGCATTATCAAGAAACTAGTCAATGAAAACCAGAAAGATTGGCATAAAAGACTATATCAAACTCTATGGGTAGATCGAATGACTCCTAAGAGGGCTATTGGGATGATCCCTTTTGAGCTAGTATATGGGGTAGAAAGTGCACTTCCTCTTTCACTGGAATTATCAATTCGCAAACTAAAAATTGCTATTAAGGAAGTTGAATTCAATAATTCCTTGGAGAGAATGATTTTATATTTGACTAAGATTCAAAAATAGCGGGAAGAGATGGTCGATAAGATAACCATACATCAAGAATAGGTCAAGAAGATTCTTGAAAGAAAATCTAGACTAAGAAATTTTATGGTTGGAGATTCAGTTTTGTTATGGGACAAGAGCATAGAGCCAAAAGATGCCCATAAGAAGTTTGATGCACTCTGGATCGGTCATTTTAAAATCACCCATGAGTATGGGCCCAATAATTTTCATCTTGCATATCTTAATGGGACCCCCCTGCCTATTCCTTATAATGAGAAAGATTTGAAGCTCTATCAACTTTGATTGCCTCATGACGCTTTTTTGTATATATTTAGTTTAGGGTTTTGGTTTTGTTTTGATTTGTTTCTTGGGTGCTAGAGAGTATGTTTCCACTTTAGCCGACTCTTTTTCCAAATGGGTAAAGCACTAATCATACTAATTTGGGTCTGGGTTCATTACTTCATCTTGGTCAGTCTTTATCCCCAGTCAAAGCCACAATTACCCTATAATTTTTCCTTTCTTCATAAAAGTCATCCATCAACTTATAAATGGATTAGTCCTACTTAGGTGGTATTTTATGTAATTGTTTGAACCTAGGTGGTGTTTTGTATAGTTCACTAAACCCCCCCACCTTGCCACTTAAGCTTGTTTTATATCACTTTTTCGTGTTCTCTACTTGGGTTGTGTCTTGTATAGTTTGTCGAACTTTCTTTTACTACCTACGTGATGATTAATATTTAAGCGGCATCTTGACATGTTATTCTAACTCAGGTGCACTTTTGTGTAGTTCATTGAACTCTCCACTTTACTGCTTATAGAGGTTTTCTTTAAAAAATTTCAAAGACGGTTATATTGAAAATGGTGAAGAGACAGCTACCACGTGTCATGGAGCAATTTAAGATATTAAATGCTCATCTACTCCCATGATTTTTTGTAAAGTTTTAAGAGAGTTTAAAGTGTTGAAAAACATTCTCATTTGATGAAGTTCTTTCATGATGAGTCGGATGAGATGACGAATTTCAGCTGCAGGATTCGCCATTGAGGTATTTACAGTATTCACCTGTTTCAGTTTGCTTCTCTGGATTATTTATGTTTGCATTTTAGAAGGATATCTATTGTTTGAGCAATAAAAACTCATCCATGGCGAGGGTTAAGTATGTAGGTTATGAATATGTGTCTGGGCTAACTTATGAGGGACCAAAAATTAGAGATACCCACTTAGGGCCTGTAAGTTTGGGTGAAATATGAAGTAAATTCAATAAACCAAATCTGACTCTCATCACCGAATGAATAATTGATAGTGAATTGGTTGAGGCTGCCACATTTCCTTTAGTAGTGTAATGCCTTGAACTCATCCTAGAATACAATCGGCACTATAATTCCCATACACGAGAGGTTAGGACAGAAGATAATTGACTAGTCCTAAAATTCCAGAGATCCACCTTTGTGTCTTGTTTGAGAATCCCAGAAAAGGATGAGTATTCACCAATGAACATGAAAAGTTCTTAAATTGAACTTGTTGCAAAGAAAGGGGTTTACAATAATGAAATAGAAAATAATTAGTTTTCCAAGCCTAAGAGCGGTAAGTCTCAATTGCCTCGTAAACTACACAAGACCCATTTTGTGGAAGAATTGGGCGACATTGTGGTGTTACTACACAGGGTAAGCAGAAATGAAGACGTTCATGGATTTGAGAAATGGATGTATTTATTCATCTAGATTATGTTAAGCAGAGAAAAATTCCTAGATTGGGCAGAAATTATCAGTGACCACCTGCATGAGTTGATGACATTCTTTACCCTCAACAAGTTCTTCTATATGTCCTCATACTTGATATATGCCATCGCCAACACTAGACCTTGGCCTAGATTAAGACCAAGTGATTTACCTCTAGAAAAATTGCCTATTTATGATTATTTTGAGAAGTTACATTTTCATAAGATCTTTCAATGTTTTAGGAGAGTGACTAACACTTTCATGAGGATGGTTAGGGAGTTACAAGGATGTCCTGCAATGCGGTTATCACCTAAAGCAATGCAATTTGTGGACTTCTATGGCAGTCATTTCATTCAATTTCAGAGATTCTCTTACATAAGGGTTGGCAGTTATGTTGGATTCCCTATCAAATTGCCTAAATACCCTGAAGATAAGTGGGTGATCATCAAAGTAAGTAGGAAATCGGCTGATGTAAATAGATTGTGCCAAGGCAGGATAAGATTGACAGTCTACTTTCCTTTTGGTTTTGGTTCTTACAGTTGTCAATCAATGTCTGATGCCTTAAATACTGAAAAGGAACTATCTAAGTATAATATGCTTTCATTTGAGGAGCAATTTCCTTTTTATTTAGAAGATTATATTAAAGATAATCTGAAATTAAGCCCTAATTTTTATCACTAGCCTAGCCTTGAAGATTAACAAGCTGACTATTTTGATGAATATGAAATCAGGAGAAGGAGTTGGACGAGATTGACAGTGGAACAAATAAATATTTATAATTTGAAATGGGATCTACAAGGCATTGTGGAAGATGGATCTGACATGGTAGACCAAATGTATACTGAGTTGATAGAAAATCGGCCTATCCCTACCATGGACTGGAGTGGTAGAGAGAAAGAAACCATTGAGGCAAGGATTGCCAATGTTTTGACTAGAACACAAGAGTCGGTGACCAAGAAAAGAATAAAACAATCTCATCCCCACACCAAGTCTAATTAATCATGACTTTCTGAGGGCACTTCTCAAGCTTCTACAAGCGGGAAATCAACTAGTGATACTTCCCAGTCATTACCATCAAGAGCTCAACGAGATGGTGGTGAGGATCCACTAGACAAGAATGTGTTTTACAAACCTGTGGGGAAGATATCTTTAACCTTCCTATTTTAGAAAAAAAAATGAAGGAGATGAGGAAGAGGAGGGTTTAGAAACCCTAAATATCAACTCCCCCTCTCAGGATGAATCACCTGTTAGAGAAGTAGGTACATCCCAGAAGCCGCAATTAGTTGCATCTGCAGAGGACACCCCTCCAATTGCTAGGACATTATTCAAATCTCTAGGTTTTAGGACAACCAAGGTCTCAGTGACTCTAGCTTGGTTAGAGGACTCTTTGTCAATGAAATGAAAGGCTATACAACCTAGTTTGCCTAAGCAGGATATGGTGGGCCAATTGTTGCAAAGGACTTCAACCCCGAAATTGAAAAATTTAAAGACTACTGCTAGGTTGATTGATGATACAGAATCGAGAAGTCTCCAAATAGAGATTGTGCACCCTTCGGTGCAAAGGGATGTTGCTCAAGTAGTAGCAAGTGATTTGAAGTGAACAAAGTGGACCTTGGTTCTCGTACTAGAGATGGAGACGTTCTGATTTTTCAAGTGTCTACGACCAGAATGGTTGTAAGATTAAAAAAGGATAAAAAAAATTAAGAATGAATTGAAAGCCCAAGTCTGAGACTTCACTGAATGTCTAAGGTCTATCTTTGAGCGTGTTCCTCAACCCCTCTCTCAGGTTAATTCCTTTGTAGAATCTCTAACTGTGGTTGGAAAAGAGGCCATGATTAAAAGTAAAAGTTACCAAACCCTAAGTAAAGTTGTAGATGATTTTATTGAGTCTCTAATTAAAAAGGTAAGCCTTTTTATTTCCGAATCTATAAAATGCTTCCAAGAAACAAATTCTTTGAAAACAACTTTAGGGGAGGAGATCGCTACGATTGAAAAAGAAGAGTGGTTATGAAACAATTATCAAACTGAATTGAAGTTGATGTTAAGTTGGGATATGGAGAAGTTGGTTGCAGAGCAAGTTATACCTAATGCTACAAACACTTGTTACTTGTCATGGATTAAAGGGGTGGAATGGAAGCTGCAAATTGCTAAACAGAGTTTATAGAAGCTTAAGGAAATCATTGATGAGTGATTTATTGTTTCAGAAGAAGCACTGAGCACCTTAGTGGCTCTTGGGTTACTCTGAGATAAAGGTAAGATGAGGAATGACTTAGATGGAAAGAGTCTGATAGACAACTTCTAGAAAATGATTAAAGAAACGCTTGATTCACCTTCGCTCAATGCTGAGCACCTACATAAGTTTAGAGAATTACATCTGGTTGCATTCCAAGCAATTGATCTCATGAAAGTGTGTGAACATCATGTGGAAATAGCTAAGGACAATCATCTCACATGGAAAGTGAGGATCACAAATGTGACTATCCCCAAGCATAAAGACTTGTTACACATCCTTAAAGCTTTCCAAGCCTGGCAAAAGAAACCTTTGGCGACCCCAGAAGCTGAAAACGAAGCGACGCCATCGTGATGGCTCAACTTCCTTTTCTTTCTTTTATTTGTCTTTTCATTTTGATCGGCTATGGACATGAAAAAGAGGTAGTAACTCATCTGCCTATTTAATTGTATCTATTTTCATATGATTTCTCTCTAGACACTTTGAAACTACTCAATACGATATTTTGTTGTGAATGAAATTATTGTTTTTCTTTGTGCATTCAATTTATGAAGTTAATTTGGGTTCTTAAATCTTTGTGTTTGAGAACATCTTAATGAAATATCTTATCTTTGTGTGAGTGATGCAGTTTTCTTCATAATTATTTTCTTTTCTCATATGGTATTAGGTGTGTATTTTATTCTTGAATAGCTTTGCTAAAATTGGTCTTTGTGCAATTTTTCTTGGTTGCCAAATCTCACATCTAATATTTAGGAATTTTCCCAGTATTGGGTTTACCTTTACTACTTTTTGGTTAAAATCATACGTGATGTTTTATTTTTTGCATTCAAATTCATTGAAAATATTGTGAGGGAGTTGTACCTTGACAAAATTCAGAGGATATTTTTCTTTGCTTAAAGGTTAAATATTCAGAGCTGTTTGGTTCATTTTGTCACCTTTCAAACATGGATTGTGATATCTCAAGGTGCCCAATCTGTTAGCCAACAAAGTTTTGGTGACTCCGTTGGGGAAATACTTGTCAAGTTTCAGTTGTCTTGTATGGGCATACTTCACGCGTAATTTAATTAACCCTGGATTCTAATAGATTTACTAGAGGGGAAAGAATTAGGGGAGTTTCTTATCCTATTTTTGAAATCCTAGAAAGAAATAGTTTTTCCTATATCATTCCCTTTAGGTAGAGGGTTAGGGCTAGAAGCAGACCCACCTCACCTACTAGAACACTTGCAAATCACTCTATCTCCCAAGCACTTATTTTACATGGGACTATGTTACCAGTTGTAATTAATTTTCCCCTTAATATGGCTCATCAACAACCCCAACAACTCATCCCTTGGGGCGCTACTATTGGTCCTTTGCAACTGGGAAATAACTTGCATGATTTACCTAAGGGTTCTTGTAAGAACTTGCCTAAATTTTGAGGAGATGGACAAATTTCACCGGAAGAACACATTGATGCCTTCTTCGCTACATGTGGCGTCCTTGCAATACAAGAAGAGGATGTAGCAGTTAGATTGTTCGTAGAGCATTTAGCTGATGTAGTGACACAATGGTTTTATTAGTTGCCTCATAGATGTATTACTAATTGGGCCACTATGTGTAGTAAGTTTGAAGCAAGATTAAAAAGCGTAGATGATGACCTAACTCTGATAGCACAAGTCACTTAGATGAAGAAAGAGGCGAATGAGTCTATGAGAGACTTTTTGGCCAAGTTTAATAGGATATTAAATCAAATTATGGTTCCTAAGAGACCCTCTCAGGAAATGCAAAAATGTTTCTTCATCAATGCACAACACCCTGATATTGGCCTTCTCTTAAAGAGGCAACCATTGAATACTCTGGAAGTCACACAAGCATTGGCTGTTGAATTAGAGGATGATTTTATTTCAGTTGGGAAATGGAAAAAATATTTCCATATGAACAAATCACTTCCTACTACTTCCTCTGATCCTATGATCTAGAGATTGGCTAATGACATAATTGCTCTCAAAAGATAGATGTCAAAAGGTAACTAGCCCTATCAAGATATTCCCAGGAGGAAAAAAATTTAGCCAGGAAATAAGACACTGCCTCTACCTCCAACTCAATAGAGGCTACCAATTGAAGCTCCTCCTCTAGACAATAAAAAGAGCATGTGTGTCTTTCACCTCACATCCAATCATGATGGTGATAAATACCGCAAAATGAATAGGTTTATGAAATTGACCACTACCAAAGAAGTTATTGAAGAAGTCACAGAGGAAGGTACTTCATCAAATCAATATGGCAATCTTGTAAATGGATACTTAGAATTCAAACCCAATGATGATAGAGGAGGAGATGCTTACAACACTTTCAATGATGCTACCTACACTTCTATCACTTGAAGCCAACAACACTACAATAAAAAAGGTACTCCAAATTCCCCTAAGGTTTTACTTACAAAATCTAGTGCAACTTCCAAGGGTGAAAACATTTCACAAAGTGTGGATAATAGCTCTTCTAAAAATCCTAGTGTACCATCCCTAGAAGGTCAAGCAGGAGCTTTTGATATTGTGGAATTTTGTAAGACTACTAAAGTTCAAATTTATCAGGCTGAATATTTGAAGATGAATCCTAAGGAATTAGACAGGTTGATTGAATATATTAGGCTAGGACATTTTGAATCACATGCAGACCTAGATGAAGCAATGATCAAACCCTAGGATTCAGCCACTAATGCTACATCTAGTAGTAAAATGTTTTCTCCATCAACCTCTAATGCAAAACCTTACTCATTCTATTATCATTATTTGTAAATGGTTTCAAAATTAACAATTGCATCATTCAATCAAGTGCTTCTGATAATTTCATGCCCACACAAATTTCTAAATCCCTAGGGCTAGAAATGACTGACATTCAGAAAGTGTTATTCAAGGATTCTAAGAAAGTTCCCTTACTTGGACAAATAAAAGATGCCAAAGTTACACTTGTGGCTTAACCAAATAAGTGACTCAAACTCATTATATTGGTCATGGATATACCTGCTAGTTATGGTATGCTTTTGAGCAGGAGTTTTTGCAAGTACTTGGGAGGAGACATACAATTGGATTGGTCATATGCCACTATACCTATTGGTAAACAAAAAGTGTGCCTCGAGCCTAAGTAAAAAGCAAAAATAACTATGCTTAAGTCCGAAGATCCCAAAGCACATATCCTATATGAAGAAAATGAGTTCAAAAACTACATGATTTCTCAGGAGAAGACAAAGAGGATGATGTGCATATTCCAGATTTAGAACCTGAGCTCTAGACAATTGAGTTTGATGGAAGTTATTCCCATGTTCGGTCAAGAGCAAGGGTCATTCTTATTTCTCCTTCTGGTGAGCAATTTCCTTTTGCTTATAAGCTAGAATTTGAGAATACAAACAATACTGCTGAATATGAAGCCATTTTGTTAGGATTAATTGAAGCTAAGGGTATGGGAATAAGGATGCTCAAGGTTTTGGGAGATGTAGAACTAATTGTTAAACAAGAATGGAATTTTTTCACTATCAAGAATGAAAGATTGAAGCATTATCAAAATCGAGTTTGGACTGCCATTGAAAGTTTTGATGCCTTCTCAATAGAAGCCATTCCCAAGGAATTTAACACAAAGGTCGGCTGACTAGCAGTCTCAAATTCCTTGCTCCTTCCTCACTTGAAATTTATAGATAAGTCCTACAGGATTGAGTTGATTTATCGACCCAACGTTCCTGACAACCTTAATCACTGGCAAGTCTTTGAAGATGAAAAACAAATTCAGGCCTTCTTAGAAAATGACGAGGCTTTCGCTCAAGTCTTTTTTGAAGGAAGCGATAATCAATGTAAATATTTTTATCCTAGTAGGATGGGTAATCTCCAAGATGAGATAATTTAGCTAAAGGGGAATAAAATACCTAAAGGGTTGGTTTCTCTTGAGGACTTATTTGACCACCACAATCGCTCTATAAAATGGAAAATGAGTGATTTCGTTGGACACTTCGATGAATTTGAAGCAATTAATATTGGGGACCTTGATTCCCCTAAGATGGTTTACATTAGAAAATGTTGCTCCCCAAAGGAGAAAGAAAAATTGATAGCCCTACTGATTAAGTATAGAGAGGTTTTTTCCTGGTGTTACGATGACTTGAAAATTTTCATGGATGGGAAGTTTTAGCACCACTCTCCACTTAAAGAAGGAAAGGTTGCCTTTAGATACAAGCAAAGGAACTATAATCCCAAGGTAACTGATGCGATCTTTAAAGAGATTGATAAGATGCTAAAAGAAAGGATCATATATCCCATACATCATTCCACTTGGGTAGCGAACATTGTACCAGTTCACAAGAAAAATGGAGAAATTTGGATATGTGTTGATTTCAGGAATATTAATCAAGCATCATTAAAGGATAAATATCCTCTTCTAACATGGACCATGTCTTGTAAGCAGTGGCTGGTTAGGAAATGATGTCCATGTTGGACGAATTCTTTGGTTACAATTAGATCAGTGTAGCAGAAGAAGATCAACATAAAATGGCCTTCACCACGCCCTGGCAACCTTCGCTTATAATTGGATGTCATTTGGACTCATTAATGCAGGAGAAAAATTTTAGCGAGTTATGGATTTGTCTTTTGGTGACCTCAGAAACAAGATTATAGTCATCTATCTTGATGATTTAACAGTGTTCTCTAAGAAAAGAACAAATCACTTGCAAGACCTAGAACAAGTTCTACAAAGATGTAAAGAACATGGTATCTCTCTTAACCCCAAGAAGTTTATTTTTTCCATCACTGAGGGTAAAATTTTGGGTCACATTGTGTCAAGGGAAGGTATTAGAATAGATCCAAATAGAGTAAAGGCTATCTTACAATTGAGCCTTCCTTCAAACTAGACTAGTGTGAAGAATTTTTTCAGCTAGGTAAATTTCTAAAGGAAATTTGTTCTAGATTTTTCTGAAATCACTAAGCACATTTTGGACATGATGAAGGAAAAATAGGTTTTTAAGTGGAATAAGGTAGGCGAGCATGCCTTCATAAATATCAAGGAAGATATTTTTTGAGCTTCTATCCTCGTTAGTCCTAACTTTAAGAAAGACTTTGTCATATATTTCTATGCTTTTGAACATACTACATCTGCCATACTGCTACAAGAAAATAAGGATAATATTCAGGAACTAATTGCCTTTGTGAGAAAACTACTAAAGAAGCACAAGATAAATTATTCTCAATTTGAGAAACACACGTTTGCAGTAGTCGGGGTAGTTAAGCAATTTTGCTTCTATATCTTGCATTCACACTTAGTGGTATATGTGCCAGACCCTGTTGTTAAGATCATATTGAATCAATAGGACATTGATTGCAATAGGAGGGGTAGCTAGATAGAAAAGGTGCAAGAGTATGAATTAGACCCGAAGCCTACAAAGTTAGTCAAAGGAAGAGGACTCTATAAATTGATGGCAGAAATTTTGAAGAAAGAAGAAGAGAAGATGAGGATCTACCATTGGTTTTGACTGCCAATTTACAAGATGAATGTTTTTCTGATATATCCTACTTTCCCACTTATGGAAAATTTCCCAAGCACCTCTCATGTAAGTAGAAGAGCAATTTAAAATTAAAAGCAGTTAGGTATGTTATTTGGGGTGATACCCTATACAAACGTGGCATAGATGGGACGTTCTTGAAGTGCATGGATAAAGCTCAACATGAATGAATGATTAATATTTTCCACAATGAGGCTTGCGGAGGTCATTTCTCTTGCACCATGACTGCTTTCAAAATTATAAGGAATGGTTATTATTGGCCAAGGATGTTCAAGGATGCTTATTACTGGATGGCTAGGTGTGAAAAGTGCAAGTTACTTGCAAGAAGACCTCAATTAGTAGCCTTACCACTTAAGCTTGTAGTTATCGATGGGCTGTTTTAGCAATGGTGACTCGATTTCATAGGCCCAATCAACCCACAATCCAATGGAGGCCATACTCACATCATCACAACCACTAATTACTTCACCAAGTGGGTGGAAGTGATCCATGTCAAAAGAACCACTTCTGAACTAGTCTACAATTTTATTAAAGAAAACATTATGGTTAGGTATGGGGTTCCACATAAGCTAGTAGCTGACAATTCTACTAGTTTTTCTCTAATGAGATTTTGATTTTCTACTATAATTATGGAATCTCCCTATCTCATTTAGTTGACTATTATTCTCAAGGGAATGGTCAAGCAGAGTTTAATAACAAGAATATGATGAGGATTATCAAGAAATTGGTCGATGAAAACCAAAAAGATTGGTATAAAAGAGTATATGAAGCTCTATGGGAAGATCAAACAACTCCTAAGAGGGCTATTTGGATGACCCCTTTCGAGTTGGTATACGAGGCAGAAAGTGCACTTCCTCTTTCACTAGAATTATCAATTCGCAAACTGCAAACTACTATTGAGGAGGCTGAATTCAATAGTGCTTTGGAGAGAAGGATTTTATATTTGACTAAGATTCAGGAGCAACAGGAAGATATGGTCAATAAGATAACCATACATCAAGCAAAGGTCAAGAATATTTTTGATAGAAAAGCTAGATCGAGAAAATTCATGGTTGGAAATTCATTTTTGCTATGGGACAAGTGCAGAGAGCCCAAAGGTGCCCATAAGAAGTTTGATGCACTCTAGATTGGTCCTTTTAAAATCACCCAGGAGTATGGGCCCAATACTTTTCATCTCGCATATCCTTATGGGACCCCATTTCCTATTCATTATAATGGGAAAGATCTAAAGCTCTATCAACTTTGATTGCCTAACGACACCTTTTTTAACATAGTTAGTTTAGGGTTTTGGTTTTGTTTTGGTTTGTTTCTTGGGTGCTAGAGAGTGTGTTTCCACTTTAGTCGACTCTGTTGCCCAATGGGTAAAGCACTAATCATACTAATTTGGGTCTAGGTTCATTACTTCATCTTGGTCAGTCTTTGTCCCTAGTCAGAGCCACTGTTACCCTATAATATTTCTTTGCTTCATAAAATTCATCCACCAACTTATAAGTGGATTAGTCCTACTTAGGCGGTATTTTTATGTAATTGTTTGAACCCAGACGGTGTTTTGTATAGTTCACTAAACCCCCCACCTTGCCACTTAAGTTTGTTTTATATCACTTTTCCGTGTTCTCTACCCAGGTGGTGTTTTGTATAGTTTGTCAAACTTTCTTTTACTGCCTGCATGATGATTAATATTTAAGCAACATCTTGACATGTTATTCTAATTCAAGTGCACTTTTGTGTAGTTTTTTGAACTCTCCACTTTACCGCTAATAGAGGTTTGCTTTCAAATTTTTGAAAGATAGTTATATTGAAAATGGTGAAGCGACAATTACCACGTGTCATGAAGCAATTTAAGATATTAATTGCTCATCTACTCCCATGTTTTTTTGTGAAATTTTAAGAGAGTTTAAATTTCTAAACAAACATTCTCATTGTGACGAATTTCTTCGAGGATGATCTAGATGAGATGAAGAATTTCAGCTGCAGGATTCGCCATTGAGGTATTTACAATATTCACCTATTTCAGTTTTCTTTCATGGATTATTTTTGTTTGCATTTTAGAAGGATATATATTATTTGAATTATAAACTCTCATCCATTGTTAGGTTAAGTATGCGGGTTATGAATATGTGTCCAGGCTAACTTATGAGGGACCAAAAATTAGAGATACCCGTCTAGGGCCTGTGAGTTTGGATGAAATACAAAGTAAATTCAATAAACCAAAATTTCCCCCAACACTGAACGAATAATTGATAGTGGATTGGTTGAGGCTGTCACATTTCCTTTAGTAGTGCAATGCCCTGAACTCATCCTAGAATACACTAGGAACTATAATTCCCAGACACGAGAGGTTAGGACAGAAGATAATCGACTAGTCCTAAAAGTCTAGATATCCACCTTCGTGTCTTGTCTGAGAATCCCAGAAAAGGATGAGTATTCACCAATGAATACGAAAAGTTCTCAAATTGAATTTTTTGCAAAGAAAAGGGTTTACAACAATGAAATAGAAAAGAATTGGTTCGCCAAGCCTAAGAGGGGTAAGTCTAAATTGCCTCATAAACTATAGAGGACCCATTTGTAGAAGAAGTGGCCAACATTGTGGTGTTATTACATAGGGTAAGGGGAAATGAAGACATTCATGGATTTAAGGAATGGATCGTGGATTTGAGGAATGGATGTATTTCTTCATCCAAATTATGTTAAGCGGAGAACAATTCCTGGATTGGGAAGAAATTATCAGTCGCCACTTGCATGAGTTGATGACATTCTTTACCCTCAACAAGTTCTTTATGTCCTCATACTTGATATACGTCATCTCCAGCACTAGACCTTGGCTTTGATTAAGACCAAGTGATTTACCTCTAGAGAAAGTGCCTATTTATGATTATTGTGATAAGCTCCAGCTTCATAAGAGCTTTCAGTATTTCAGGAGAGTGATTGACACTTTCACTATGAGGATGGTCAGGGAGTTACAAGGATGCCCTGCAATATGGTTATCACCTGAAGCAATGCAATTTGTGGACTTCTATGGTAGTCATTTCATTCAATTTCAGAGATTCTCTTACATAAGGGTTGGTGGATATGATGGATTCCCTATCAAATTGCCTAAATACGTTGAAGATAAGTGGGTGATCATCAAAGTAAGTAGGAAGTTGGCTAATGTAAACAGATTGTGCCAAGGTAAGGAAAAGATTGACAATCTGCTTTCCTTTTAGTTTTGGTTCTTACAGTTGTCAATCAATGTATGATGCCCTAAATATTGAAAAGGAACTAAGTATAATATGATTTCATATGAGCAATGAGTTCCTTTTGATTTAAAAGATTATATTCAGAAAATTTAAAATTAAGCTCTAATTTTTATCACCAGCTCAACCTTGAAGATTATTGGGCTAACTGTTTTGATGAATATGAAGTCAAGAGAAGGAGTTGGATGAGATTGACAATGGAACAAATAATTATTTATGATTTGAAATGGGATCTGCAAGGCATTGAGGGAGATGGGTCTGACATGGTAGACCCATTGTATACTAAGTTGATAGAAAATCGGCCTATCCTTGCCATGGGCTGGAGTGGTAGAGACAAAGAAACCATTGAGGCAAGGACTGCCAATGTTTTGACTAGAACGCAAGAGTGGGTGACCAAGAAAAGAACATAATAGTCTCATCCCCACACCAGGTCCAAAGAATCACGACCTATCGAGGGAACTTCTCAAGCTTTTGCAAGTAGGAAAACAAGTGGTGATACTTCCTAGTCATTACCATCAGGGCTCAAGGAGATGGTGGTGAGGATCCACTAGACAAGAATGTGTTTTCAAAAACCTTTGGGGAAGATATCTTTAACCTGCCTATTTTAGAAAAAAGAAAATGAAGGAGATGAGGAAGAGGAGGGTTTAGAAACCCTAAATATCAACTCCTCCCCCTCTTAGGATGAATCACCTGTTAGAGAAGTAGGTACATCCTAGAAGCTACAAGTAGTTGCATCTGTAGAGGACACCCCTCCAATTGCTAGGACATTATTCAAATCTCTAGGTTTTAAGACAACCAAGGTCTTGGTGACTCCAGCCTAGTTAGAGGACTCTTTGTCAAGGAAAAGAAAGGCTATACAACCTAGTTTACTTAAGCATAATATGGTGGGCCAATTGTTGCAGAGGACTTCAACCCCAAATTTGAAAAAGTTAAATTCTATTGCTAGGTTGATTGATGATACAAAATCAAGAAGTCTCCAAATAGAGATTGTGCACCCTTTGGTGCAAAGGGATGTTGCTCAAGTAGTAGTAAGTGATTTTGAAGTGAACAAAGTGGACCTTGGCCCTCCTACTAGAGATGGAGATGTTCAGATTTTTCAGGTGTTTGTGGCCAGAATGGTTGAAAGATCAAAAAAGGATAAAGAAAGTAAGAATGAATTGAAAGGCCAAGTCCAAGACTTGACTAAATGTCTAAGGTCTATCTTTGAGCTTGTTCCTCAACCCCTCTCTCAGGTTGATTCCTTTGTAGAATCTCTAACTATGGTTGGAAAAGAGGCCATTATTAAAATTAAAAGTTGCCAAACCCTAAGTAAGGTTGTAGATGATTGGATTGAGTCTCTGATTAAAAAGGGAAGTCTTGTTATTTTTGAATTTATAAAATGCTTCCACAAAAAAAATGCTTTGAAAACCACTTTAGGGGAGGAGATTGTTGTGATTGAAAAAGAAGAGAGGTTATGGAACAATTATCAAACTGAATTGAAGTTGATGTTAAGCTGGGATATGGAGAAGCTAGTTGTAGAGTAGGTTATACCTAATGCTACAGACACTCGTTACTTGTCATGGATTAAAGGGGTGGAATGGAAGCTACAAATTGCTAAACATAAATTATAGAAGCTTAAGGAAATCATTGATGAGTGTGTTACTATTTCAGAAGAAGCACTGGGCACCTTAGTGGCTCTTGGGTTACTTTGAGATAAAGGTGAGATGAGGAATGACATAGATGTCAAGAGTCTGATAGACAATTTCCATAAAATGATTAAAGAAACACTTGATTCACCTTTGCTCAATGTCAAGCACCTATAGAAGTTTACCAAATTACATCTAGTTGCATCCCAAGCAATTGATCTCATGAAAGTGTGTGAACGTCCCATGGAAATAGCTAAGGACAATCATTTGATGTGGAAAGTGAGGATGAAAAATGTGACTATCCCTCTGCATAAAGACTTGTTACACATCCTTAAAGCTTTCCAAGCTGAGCGAAAGAAACCTTTGGTGACCCCAAAAGTTAGAAACGAAGCAACGTCACCATGATGGCTCAACTTCCTTTTATTTATTTTATTTGTCTTTTCATTTTGATCAACTACTAACATGAAAAAGAGGTAGTTACTCATCTGCCTATTTAATTGTATCTGTTTTCATATGCTCTCTCTCTAAACACTTTGAAACTACTCAATACGATATTTTGCTATGAATGAAATTAATGTTTGTCTTTGTGCATTCAATTTATGAAGTTAATTTGGGTTCTTAAATCTTTGTGTTTGAGAACATCTTAATGCAATATCTTATCTTTGTGTGAGTGATGCAGTTGTCTTCATAATTAATTTCATTTCTCAGATGGTATTGGGTGTGTATTTTATTCTTGAATAGTTTTGCTGAAATTGGTCTTTGTGTCAATTGTTCTTGGTTGTCGAATCTTGCATCTGATATTTAGGAATTTTCTCTGTATTGGGTTTACCTTTACTGCTTTCTGGTTAAAAGCATACATGATGCTTAATTTTTTGCAGTCAAATTCATTGAAAATCTTGTGAGGGAGTTGTACCTCAACAAAATTTAGAGGATATTTGTCTTTGCTTAAAGGTTAAATATTCAAAGTTGTTTGGTTCAGTTTGACACCTTTCAAACATGGATTGTGATATCTCAAGGTGCCCAATTTATTAGCCAATAATGACCAAAGGATCCTTAGTGATTGCACGAGGAAACAAATTGGGCACTTTGTATGTGCTAGAGAGTCACGTTGAAGTGGTATTTGTGATGACGCTTGTGGATAGTGGGACAAAGTTTTGGCACAAGAGGCTTGGGCCTATGAGAAAGAAGGGCCTTGATATTTTGCACAAACGGGATCAACTTCCAAGTTTGAAATCTATTGATTTAGACTTGTGTGAGCATTGTATCTATGGAAAACAAAGGAGGATCAACTTCTCTATTCAAGGGCATGAAAAGAAGACATAACCGTTGGAGCTAGCGTATTCAATTTTTTTTGGTCCCATGGAAGTAACTTCTATTATTGGGTCTAATTATTTTGTTAATTTTCTTGATGATTACACTAGAAAGGTTTGGATTTATATGCTAAAGAGGAAATCTGAAGTATTTAGCATGTTCAATAATTTTAAAGCACTAGTTGAAAATTAGACTGATCATAAAATTAAGTGCTTAAAAAATGATAATGGTGGAAAGTTTTGTTCCTTGGAGTTTGATAAATTTTGTGTAGATAATTGTATTCGATAGATCAAAAAAATTCCTTTCACCCCTCAATAAAATGGTGCAACTGAGAGGTTGAATAGAGCAATCTTGGAAAGATCTCACAACATGCTAATTCAAATTTGGGTAAAGATTTTTTGGGAAGCAAAAATTAATACAATGACGTACTTGAGTAATCAAGGTCCATCTTCTCAGTTGGATTTTGAGATTCTGAAGGCGAAGTGGATGGGAAGGAGAATATCATATGATCACTTGGGGGTGCTTGGTTGTGAGACCTTCACTCACATCCCACCAATAAATGAATGAAGTTGGAAATGAAGTCTAAGAGGCACATCTTTATTATATATGAAGAGGTAACATATGGTTATTGGCTATGGTATCCCATTGATAAATAGGTCACTCACAACTGAGATGTAATTTTCAATGAGAAAATAATGCCAAGTTTGTTAGAACAGGAGAAATCAATAAAGGAGTTTGTGCATGTAAAACACATCTCAAGTGGCAATGATGTGTTAAATCGTTAGCACCAAGTTTATTCCCAACAAGCTCACCACTCATAGGATCTATCTTCTTCTATGTCACAACATACAAATGAACGACCAATTTTAGATAGAGATATGCTACCGAATCTGCCATCCAACCATTCACAAAATTTGTAGCGTAATGTGATTTTTTTACCACATATCCAGTAACCCTTGCAACCAAATGAAAATAATAATAATGATGCACATGATATTTCCACAAGTGTAATTTCCCCAATTAAGGAGGTCTACTAGGGAGCGTAGAGAATTGTCAAATTTTGATGATTTTATTCATCATTTATTAATCTCTGATCAATTTGAACTTGCAACATTTGAACAAGCTTGTAATGACAGAGATTACACAAAATAGATGGGATTTGGTTCCTCTTCCAACCAATCAAAGAACAGTGAAAAAAAAGTGGGTTTACAAATTGAAGGAAGAAGATGGTGGTAGGAAATGGTATAGGGCTATATTAGTGGTCAATGGTATGGCTAGGAGAAGGGTGTGGATTTCAATGAAAAAATTTCACCTGCTGTGAAAATGACTACCATCAAGGTAGTTTTGGTTTAGCAATTGTATATGACCTTGACTTGGAGCAACTTAATGTTAAGACAATGTTTCTACATGACGACTTGGAAGAAGAATTGTATATACAACCAAAAGGTTTTAAAAAAAGGACATGAAAATTTTATGTACAAATTGAAAAGAAGCTTGTATGGTCCGAAAAAAGGCTCAAGACAATGGTACCTTAAGTTTGACTACTTCTTGGGTAAGCAATAGTTTAGAAAGTGTGAATTTGATTCTTGTGTCTACTACAAATTTTTAGAGAACAATGAGTTTTTTTTTTCATTATTGTATGTTGATGATATGTTAGTAACTAACACTAGTATGAATTTTGTTAGCAAGCTAAAACAAAATTTGGATAACAAGTTTTTGATGAAGGATTTGGGGGCAACAAAGAGGATTCTTGGCATGACAATAATCAGGGATAGATAGAAAAGAGAAATCAAATTTTCACAAGAAAAATGCATTGCTAAGGTCTTGTACAGGTTTAATATGAAGGGTGCAAAGGTTGTAAGCTTACCTCTTGTTGATCATTTCCAACTATCCTTTGAGATGTGTCCCAAGGCATAAGAAGAAAAAGAGTATATGAAAATAATTCCTTACTCATCTACTGTTGGAAGCCTCATGTATGTGATGGTATGCACACAACTAGACATTGCTTATGCACACAACTAGACATTGCTCATGCAGTGAGAGTAGTCAAACGATACATGAGAAATTCAAGTAAGGCTCATTGGGATGCAATACAGTGGATTATGAGATACCTCAAGGGAACTTCTAATTATGTTTTTATTTTTGGAAGAAAATATGCACAACTACAAGGTTTTGTTGATTCTGATATGGCCAGTAACTTGGACAAAATGTGGTCAACTACTAGTTATGTTTTCATATTTTTTTGGGGTAGCAATCAGTTGGGTTTCTAGAATGCAACAAGTGGTTGCGCTCTCAAATACCAAAGAAAAATACACTATCCTCACCAAAGGTGCTAAGGAAATGTTATGGTTGTAGCATTTATTGGGTGAATTAGGTTGCAAACAACATGTTTTCACTCTATTTAATGACAACAAAAGTTCTATTCATAGCAAAAATTGCACCATTTCACAATCGAACAAACCATATTGAGTTGAGATATCACTTCATTCAAAGTATTATTGAAGAGGCCAAGTTGAAATTAGAAAAGGTGCATACTAGTATGAATCCAACTGATGCATTTACAAAAGTAGTCACAAAGGAGAAGCTCGAGTTTTGCAAAGCTTCTTTTGGCCTTGTCAAGATGTGACAAAAAGCTTGTAAAAGTGGGTATATCTTTGATTTTGATTACTTGCAACAGTAGTTGGTCTTCAAGTGGTAGATTGTTGGAATGTGAATTCCAATGGTCTTGGCCTTTTCCCTCCATCGTGGCTCTTCATCTCCTTATGTGTGGAGACTTTAAATATAATTTTTGGATATGAATTAAAGCATCTTGTGTATGTTGTAATAATAGATATAAATAAAAAGAGATTACCCTTTTCCTATGGATGTAGCTTAATTGGTGAACCATGCAATTCTTGTTGTCTTTGTATGAATTTTTAGTATATGCTCTATTATTGTTTGATGTTCTGTTAAATCAATTTAACTTTCAAACTATTCTTTATATTCAACATAAAATACCTTGGGGTATTTTAAGCATAAATAAATGGTAGAGAATGTAATGAAATGTGGAACCACAAGCAAGCCACATGAAAATTTTGACAGAGGTCCTCAAAGAGATATCTTCTCATGTAGTGAGCAAGATGGGGAACAACCTAGTCAGTCGATACTCGAAAAATGAATCTGTTGAAAAGAATTTCAAGTGAATGCATTTTTTAGATGTAACACCCAATTCCTCGGCCTTTTCTAGCATCTTTATGCTTGTGCTAGAATGAGATATTTTTAAAAAAATTATGGGAATGCAAACAATACATGTGAATTGTTTGAAAAAATGTCTCAAAGAAATGTGTTTTCATGGAATGCCACAATTGCAAGATAAGTGCAAAATTGGAGACATTGGATACTATTGTAGGTGAGACTAATTCATTCCATGTTTCCTTGGTTGAGATGATCATAACTAATAATTGTAGAGGATTTATATTCCTAGAAAATTCCCATGACTTTCCAACTATTATAGTGTCAAACACGAGTTGTTTGAACACAAAAATGGAGTTCTTAGCACTTGTAGTGGAAAAGTTTCTATAGAATCCAATATCAAAGTATAAATGAGGCTAGCACTTCATATGAGGTAGGTCTCACATGTCACTTCCCACAAGCCCTGTGATGCAAGAAACAATCATTATGAAATATGTCAAGCTCCCTTAACTCCTCAGCTAGAACAAGGTGATAGATCTACTTCTGATGAAGATATTCAAGACAAATCTTTAACATTAGATGGTACGACAAATCTAAACACTCAAACTTTGGATGTTTCCAATAATTTTAGGAAAATTATAATAGTATAAGTGAAACTAAATACAAAGACCATCTTGGATTGGTCATCTAAAGAGGATAGCTTAATATCAACAAAGAAAGAAACTCAAGATATGGATGAAATATCATTAGCCACTCAAAATGGAATTAAAGAAGAAATAATAAATGAGATGGATCCTACAATGTCCTAGATAATATGAGTAATATCTTAAATGAATAAATTTAAAACAATCTTGTTAAAGCATAATAGAGGTTTATTAATTACTGTGTTGGTTGTTTAAAATCATCAATTCAGGTGGCATTAGTTATTTGATTAAGTGTTGACTACTAATTTTGTTAACACATCTTTTTAGAATGATTTTTTAAATCACATATGTTACAAGGATGTATATCCCAACACATATCCTTTATATGTCCTTTCCTATTACAATGAGAACACTACACACATTGCATTCCTTCAAAATATTTGTTTAAAGCTATAACACATGTAATGCCATTTCCTTTACCTATGACATATCCAAGACCTTCATACTTTGGCCTCATAATTGTCTCAATTGGCTCTATGATTCCTTGTCCATATTTTCCTAAGCCTTGACCTTTACATCCCTTTCTTTTCATGAATTTGAAACCAATATTCTTCTCATTACAACTACCAATATTTCTAGATTCAAACATATTAGCATTTTCATCTTTACATTCTTCATCAAAACCAACTTCAGCAATATAAAAAAACCAACTTATTGTTCAAAGGAACAACACAAATATTTTGTGCCACATGAACCATCACAAACTATTAGTTTTGATTTCAAATAGTCATTTTCCTTTTGACATGATGCAAGCAATTGATTTAATTGATAATTTTGTGTTGTTAACCTAGATATCTCATAATTCTATAAGAAAATTTTCTATTCTAACTTTTTCAACTTTTCTTCCAAATTTTCATTCTTCCTTTGAACTTCAAACAACTTCAATCTATCTTCTAATTCTTCATTTTTTGTTTTGACATTCTCCAATTCGTTTTCAAGATTATTTTTTTCACACAAATATTCATATTTTTTCTTTGATAACTCCTTAAAATATGCTATCAATTTGGAATTAGATTCCTTAACTTCTAATAGTTCTTTATTCTAAAACATTTCTTTCTTTCTTTACTCTTTTACCAACTTTTCCCATTTATTCAACCTTAATACCTCCAAAAATAAAATATACCCTTATTTTTCATATTACTCCAATGCATACAATATTAAAAATAATAATTTCAAAAATAACAAACCCCATACAAAAAAACAATGGAATGAACCCCTTATTTCCTTTGCTTGAAATAAAATCTTATCATCTCTCAACTTTGATTTCATAGAACAAAAAAAATGATCGCCAATCTATAACATCACCCAATTCTTTATACTGCACCAAATATAAATGTTATTTTCTGTTCAACCAATATACATTAAAACAATCAAACTTTTTCTCACATTTGATAATTTGAAAAATAGACTATACCATAAAAGAAAATGTATTGCAATTGTAAGTAAAAAATAAACAATCTAGTTTTCTCCTTACTCAAATAAAAACACACATTGGCATGGTTGTGACCATTGAAATTGGACTCCCTGTTCTCTATTGTTCTCACCAGAAATTTCTTCCAAGGATTTTCCTTTCGTCTTAGGGATACAAATGGTGAAATAAAAGCCTAGTGCATTGGTAATTACCAAAACAATGATATAATGTCAATACTCTTGTGGTAGCCATGATTGACTTCTTTAATATGGGTGGTCTATAGAGCTAGTAAATTCCATTGTAGAAAATATTTATGAATGCATAATAGAATTATAACTACTTTCAAAATAGCCTAGAAAAAAAAGACCAATAGGCCTCTATAGGAGCCTTTTGTTTGCACTTCTCCATAACATTTTCTACATCTCCTATGCACAACTTCACAACAAATTACAAGTACTTGATCATTCTTTACTCTTATACCAAATGATGGAATTAAAAATTACAAACAAAACTCTAATGATGATCTATAGATTACAACCAATATAGAAATTTAAAGAGATCAAACAAAAATATCTCACTTCCTTTTATCATTTATATAGATGACTACTTATACAAGTTAATAGAAAATTGAATCAAATAACTACTACCACCCGAACATAACTTTTTGTTAACATAAAATTGATTTATATTATAACAATGTTTATTATCCTACAAATGCATGATGCCCCATAATTATAGTAAATCTAAGAGCATGATATTGCAAAGTAAGATTAAACTTTAAACTCTAGAAGCATGACATAATCTAAGGTCGACAAGTAATTCTAGAAGTGTGAAGTATCAATGTAGGCTTGATATGTGAATGTTTTTAGAAGCACAATGTATCAACATAAGATCTATGTTCATGATCTAGTAACCATGATTTGTCAATGTGGTATCATTATATTGATGAGCATATAATCATACTGAGAGGGGGATGAATCAATATAACAACAATCTTTTACTTTTCAAAACTTAATCAGCCACAAGAATAACACACATGTAAGATCTAGCAATTAAGAACACATGAAGAACAAACGATATATGTGGAAACCCTTGCGGGAGAAAACCACAAAAAAATATTTCTTATATAAACTTGTTTTATAAACTTCATAGGTACCAACCCACAGGAGACACCAATCCCCTCTTATATGATTTGTAGGCACCAACCCACCAGAGACACCAATCCCCTCTTATATGATTTGTAGGCACCAACCCACTAGAGACACCAATCCCCATAATTGAGCACCAACTTAGCAAGAGATACCAATCTCTTCTTATGATAAGCACCAACCTATTCTATTATAAACCTCTTCACAAGTCTACTAGAATCCCTTCTCAAATCTTATCAAGATCTCTTCACAAATCTACTCAAAACTCTTCTCTAATCTACTAAAAAAACTCCTCACAAATCTATCTTAAAATCTCTCATGAATATGCTCATAAGTATAGATCAATATACTGCTTATATGTTTGCTCAAATATGCTACTATACTGCTATAAGTCATCTTCAAAAGTCTATCATGAATCTTGTTCAAGGCCTGCCATAAATCTGCTTCTTTCCTTCACAAATCTGCTCCAACTTTCTTTAATATAAATCTAATTTGTCTTCCATAATATTCTACTCTAGATCTACTGCAACTTTGGTCTTATTCACTTATTTTTCATTGCTTGCTTACAGTGTAAAAATCTCCATTTTATGCATTATAAATACATTCTTTATTTTCCAAAGGAGGCGACTCATAGGAAGTTGGCCCTAAAGGAATTTTTAAAAAATTGATTTAATTCTTCATTCCCCAAGAGGGGAAAACATGGAAAGGGGGTCAGCCTAATTTAATCAACTTGCAACCTTTTCAAATTAAAATCACTATCTTTTAATCACAAAATTGGGCATCAATAATCATATGTATATCTCCTTTAAAATTGGCGATGAATACCTTCAAAGGAAGTCGTCCAAGCCCAAGTATAACATAAATATTAATTTGAGTTTATTTTCCAATGCACAACTATTTTTCAATATTAGTGTCATAAATTTGGCACAAGACTTTATTGATTTAAACTCCAATAATTTATCCATTCTTGATTTTGGACTTGCCCTTTGACATCAATGACAACATCTTCAACAATCTAGTCTATACACTTTTGACATTAATAACAAACTATTCATGCCCCTTTGACATTAGTGACAATATTTCCAACATATATAAGCTCTAGAAGCACAATATAATAATATAAGATCGATAGGAAATACATACAAATGAAAAATCATAAATCATAAATACAAAACAAGAAATAGATTGTGAAAGGGAAAAGACTCTAAAATCATAAATTTAAGAAGTCAAATAATAAGAAAAATAAAGAGAACAATAATAGTAAAAAGCAAAGGTTAGTAAAGCATAGCCATAAAGAGTGCAAATAGCAAAAGAAAAATGAAAACCAAAAAGACCCCCAAGTGGGGGAGGAATCTTGGAAGCAAATATAAAAGATGAAGTGAGTAGAAAAAGCTCAACAAACAAGACATAATAAAAAAGGCTAAAGTTAAAGAAAGATAGTAAAATCAAATAGATAAAAGGTAAGGTAAAATCTAAGCTATAGGTATATATAGATAATTGCAATAGTGATTTTTGTAACTTATTGAACAAACTTCTTAGGTGCTTCCCTTGGCACTACAAGTTTTGTCTCATCTAAGAGATCATCTTCATCCATCCAAATTCATCCAATTTATATTCTTAGCCTTTTTGTTTTTGTTCTTCTTTTCTTTCCTTTTAAATTACATTTGTTTCTTTGTGATATTTTTTGTGCTAGTTGTAAACACATGTTCGACAAGTATAACATTACTCGCTTCCTTTCTTGGTCATTATTTCTTATTAACTTATTGTTATGGAGGAACAATATACATTTGATACACCACAACATATCTCTTTGGTTTGCGTGTGGTCATTGGGCGTGAAATTCAAGTACTTATCTTTCTTTTGCTTATTTTTTACCATTTTTTTGTTCATGTTTGATGGGCTCTTTCTTTTTCTATTTTGGTATATGGTGTTCAACTCCAAGATATTGTTTTCATTGTCATTTTTTTTTTCTACGTGTTCTTAAAACATGTATCGAAATGCTTTATGAATACCCTATTCATCTTCATATGGACTTTGTTTTGGATTTGGCATATAAAATAACTTGATTTCGTAATTGGTTTGGACCCCTCTCTTTTGATCCTTATAACCCTTCATGAAAAATTTAACACATGGCTGTACCACTAAAGAAATTATTTTTAAATATTCTAACTAAGGTCATCCAAGTAATATAGAGAACTAATCTATAGTAGGGATGGCATGTCGTAATAGTTGTACAATTTTTGGACCAAACTTAAGTGGTCAGATGGCATAACCCAAATTCTTAAGAACATCGTGGATCTCTCATTCTCACATCATTGTTATGATGTATAATTGTCCATAGTGATTTTTTTGTGGGGTCTCCTCACCATAAAAAGAAATAAATGGATTAGGAGGAGAAGAATATGTAGCATTAGGCTCAACATTTCCCACAAAAAAATTCTCTTGTGTTACATCCTCAGGTTACACATTATCATAATTATCTTATGTATTGTGTGCTTCAACATTGGGTGAATGATGTGGAAAGGGATTTGTAAAAAATTGCAATCTACTATTCAAGGGTGCATTATCTTTAACCCCTTCAACTTTGATTGTGTTGTTATCAATGATGTTTTGTATATTGTGCTTGAGACCTACACAAGTTTGTGTGTAATGTCCTATAATTTTATGGTAGTTGCAAAATTTTGGACCATTGTATACTTTAGGAAGTGGCCTGTTGGGACCTACTATGTGGATAGAAGGGAGTGTTAAGTTACTTGGTACTCAACAAAATGTGGAGCACATCATCCTTAAATACTTGAATTTTAGTAAACTTCCTAAAAGCACTTGGTTTAAAAAAAAGGAAAAGAATTAGTAGCAACTTAATACACATTTTCTTTCATATGATAAACCTTTGAAAAGTTGGACTTTTGAAAATTTAAAAGCATTTTGACTTGAAGATCCATACTTCAAGGCAATAGATGCTAATAATTTGGAAACTAGAGTTTTAACATGTGCACATAAATCCATGAAAGAACCAAAACTATTCAATTATACATTGTCTTGTATTGGTTGACCCCTTAATAAAAATGTTCTAAAATTCTAGATCATGTAAGGGGGTAATCAATTTAGAGTACAATGACTCAATTCAAATAACACAATTACTAATTCATTCATTTTTAGGTTAGTAGTTGTTACTCTTAAGGACCACAATAACTTGAATTGCTTTTAGAATCACTTTAATAAGATCTTGAAATAAACGTAAAGATCCTTAAGTAAAAAATAACCACTCAATAACATAACCTTTTTAAGTTTTTTGGGAATGGCTTTGTTAACAACTTATCCTCATGAATAAAATATACATGTGTATTCTCTAAGATAGAGTGTTAGGGTCACCCTTTCCATCCTACATTGAAAAGTAGGGTGATACAAAACTCATAGGTAATGGATGTCACAATATCAAAATATAGTGGTGTATGTCTAGCATCCTTAAATTCATCACTATAGTGCATCACAAGTTGAGGAAATGGTGACTACCAAGGATTGGTAACTACTATGTTGTGTATCAACATAGATGGGTCTAGGTATGAGAGGTAAGAGGGGGGGATGAAATAATAGCTTGCAACAATAACATAGAAAAAGAAAGGTACTTAAGGGTGCATAATATGGTTAAGTGGGGTAACGATAGGCCAAATAGTGGTGGATTAAAGAGGCATGGAGGTGTGGTACATCATCTGGGTAATGGGTATCTCAAGAGGAGTATAAACATGAGCTAGGTTATAATAGGTAGGGTAAGGGAAAAAATGATAAGTACTTAATGGTGGTAGATTAGCAAACATGAGGTGGAATGTGTAATGGTGGTAGTAGTAATGGTAGAAGATGCTTTTATAATATAATTATGAGGTGGAAGTAGATTTACTAGTCCCAATAGATGAATCAAGCTTACCATAAAGTGCTTACAAAATCTATAATCTATATGGATTGTTAGAAAACACATTATCAAACATATTTGCTAGTTGTTTAGGATTTTTTGCATTAGGGAAAGTATCAACCTCATTTGCAAAGTCTTGATTGTCCACATTACCATCATGATTATTCCTTGTTGTTCTCATTATGAGTATCAAAATAGACTACATTCTCAATGGTTTGGGCCATGTTAGGGTTTAGACAAGCACTCTTTTACATTGGAATATTAAAATCTTGAGCAACTCATGGAATAAACAAACAATAGGGAAAATAAAGCTTTAAAACACACTTTTAAATTGAAGAATTATAAAAATTAGTAATGTACTATAGATTAAAGTGATACCCTCATTTTCTAGTTAAAGGTGGGTAAAGTAGATGAAAAAGATATCACAATAAAGCTTACAACCCTTTACAAAAAAAAAGATGTAACAATGTGAACACAATGAAGTAGTGTGAAAATAAAATGATTTAGATTTGAAAATGAGGTGTAAATATTAGATAAGTGCAAATTCAAGCAACCCTAATATAGATAAGAAACCCTTGAAATAAACTAGGTCTATGTAGGATTGATGAGGCTCAAATTTTTTTTAAAGTAAAATAGACTTTTCTTTGAGTTAACATAGGCTAATTAGACTTTTCTTGGAGATGACCTAGGATAATTAAGTAAATGCAAGCAATCAAGTGCAAATCAACTTAGATTAACTAATTGTTGTTTTAGGAAAGAAAATGTGAAGAGGATGGACAATTATCAATAAGTTTGATGATGGACAATTTAGATGTGATATTGGAATTAGACTAATTTCTATTATGAATTGAAGCCTCTCTAACAATAAAATGCCTTTGGATGTTTTTTGGACATGTGCTCTATCAAAGATCAAGTTTTTGGATGTAGTTCATGTCTATAGGTTTGGATTAAACACACAATCATCCATTCATCTCCTGTGTCCATATTCAACCCTATGCATGATATAGTTCTACTATTTGCCTACACGATATTCATTTTCTTTGATTATCCCTAATACTTAAGAGATGGGAATATTTTTAAATGCCTATGAAAGGCTATTGTTATGTCACAAGGAGACAAGCCCTCCTAGGTCAATCCCTAGAAATTTCTACAAAATTTTAAAAAGAAAGGGCCCTAGAATGATGTATACAAGCCCCAAAACCCAATGTGTTGCTATTGATTGCTCTTTTAATGCTCTAGAATGAAAGTATTTTGACTAATTGAATATAAAAATTGAATGCAATTAAATGTCTTTAAATAGCATTGATCAAATTATGCCAAATGTGTACTTAGTTAGCTCAAGAAGAGAAGATGAATCAGGTCAATTGGTCAAAATTTGAATTTGAACTTTAGAATAGGTTAAGGGAATCATATACTTGATTGTTAAGGGTTTCATGCACCTATCTTTTGGCCGACACTATGTCCTCCATTGTCGTGAACCCCTCACATGACATTACCTACAACACCACCATCCTCTTAGCCCTTTCAATACTACATTTGCTCGCCACATGAAACTTCACATGCACCTTTGTTGTTGATATGAAGGACATTTCGATAGCAATTGAAATATATTGTATGTATATAGAATTATTAAATCCTAAATTGATAATGTATATATATAATATGTAAGTATGTATATGTATGTATGTATGTATAACATGCATGGCATACATGTGTATGTATGTGTGCATACATATGTATGTATGTACACATACATAAATATGTATGTCATGCTTGATAGATACATATGTTTGTATTTATATACATGCATATATGTTTGTATGTATATGCATATGTATGCTTGCATGCATACTTATATATATCAGTTTAGGGGTTATATATAACTTGGAACAACATTATGATATAATTTTTATAACCCTTTTTAAAACTAATATACCTATTTGAAACAACATTTTCATACATGTAAGAGTCACTGTAATTGAAGAACAAACAAACAATACATCTAATTCACTCCATTGTAAATGAACAAGGCTATATGTCAAATGAAACAAGCAATTCATGTTATAGTATCATATCCCCAATTTAGACACCTATTGTAGATTCCATTTAGTATGTATATTTCAAAGCTATTCTAAGATTACAATTGCATAAACTCTTCAATGTATGTTATTCATGCATATCATGATTTTCTTCAGAAACATTTGCATACATACATATCATTCCACTTATCATCCTTAGTTTACAACTACTTTAAGAATGTTAAATTAAGTATGGAATTTCCATACACACATACACAGTCGGCCAAAAGATAGGTGCATGAAACCCTTAATAGTCGAGTATATATATATATATATATATATATATATATCAATTAAGGGTTCTATGCCATGCATAGTGGGATATATCCTTAATGTTAACGTATAGGATTAAATATGGTAAGAGTTAGGATTGGGAAAAAGATAGTATAGTATGCATTGCTTGTTTCTTTTTATATGTTTATAAGAAGCATTCACTGTTGATAACATAAACTCGTGATGTAGGAGCATCTAGGGCTTATGGCAATCCTCATCAACCAAAAACAATTTGGTATTGAGTTTGTAATTTTTGGTTTGTGTTTGATTTCGGCGTCCAAATCATTTCAGTCTCGATGGATGTCCCAAGTAGAATTGGATGGCATTGTTGACATAGATTGTCAAAATGTCATGGATCGATTTTAGACTTGAGCAGCCAATTGCAACTCTTGCACTCAAATGAAAGCAAAGGATTAATATCTATATTCCAAAAATAGGAAAGAGGTTTTCAATGAAAATATGAATCATTGTAAAATTCCAATTTAATTTACAGCATATTAAAAATGTTTTGTTTCCACTCAGGCACACATAAAACACGCATAAGAATGTGAATGGTTTTATGTTGAAGTTGCAATTATAATGATGAAACAACAAAATAAGAGAAAGGCCAAGCACCATATAGAGGATCATTTCCAGCATCCAGAAGAATTCTTTAATTAAAAATCAATAAAAATAACCTTTACCAGCCCGCACCTCTAGAGGATGTGATTAAAAAAAGAATGAACTAAGGGAAGGTGAAGGGGAGGAAAGTCATGATGTTTTCTAGTATGGAATTTGAAACAGCAAAGTGCCAATAAAATTTCAAATTAAAATTGTTGAGTGAGGTGTAAGGGGAAATGAAAAGGCAGTATGGATAAGAAAGGGCGCCATACTAAATAAAATTCAAATTGAAATAAAATTAGCACAGAAGCAAGGTAGAGAGAGGCTTCTCACAAGGGAAAAGAGATGGGGATTGCGTAGAAATTAAAATCAATAAAGAGAAGTTGCAGAGGTTTAGATGTGGCGTGGGAGCTTAAATGGGAGTTTAAAAATGCATTTTAATATTCTGGAACGGTGTGTAGGCCATACCATTGTGAGGAGTTTAGAGTTGTAGAGATGAAATTTGGATGAATTCATATGTACAGGTAATTTCAAATGAGCCCATGTCATATAAAAGAGAATAAGGAGAGTGCAGATGCATGAAGAAGTAAGAACAAAGAGAAATGTTAGAATAGAAAAAAATATTATTAATTGTATTTTCTTGTGAAGTAAATAAATCAATGGATTATTTGTGTATTATGATTTCATGTTAATTTCAGTTTGAAATTGAAGATTGAATTGGAGGAGACAATTTAAATTAGAATTGTTGAGTTGAGTTATAATTTGGCTGAGAAGAGGGAGTTTGTTGGTTCTTTATTAATTGGTTTTATTTTGTGAGATTGCCCAAATAAATTGTGTTTAAGTGGGATGACAAGATGAGGATGGAGTTTCCTGTTTGCATCAATTGGTATCAAAGCAAGTAGTCTTGAGAGTGGAGAGGATCCAAGACCTGTGGGTGTTGTGTGAACAAATCACCGTTCGAGAAGCAGTTCACACTTAGAAGAAAGTATGTGAACCAGTAGAGAAGAAGCTCATGAGGGCTATTTTAGGTAGAGAAGCCCTAAGCAGTGAAGAGCTTGAAACCACGACAAAATGTGTTTTGTAGATTGAGAGTGATTGCAGAAGGCAAGATGGGTTGGGTCGTGAGGAGACCCGTGCAGATACTATTTTGGAGTAGTATTGGGAGAAAGTAGAGGACAAAATGTTTTAGGCAATAGGAAAGATTGAGGAAAGGCTCGAGAAGATGGAGAAGAATGTTGGAAACAATGAGAGGAAAGTGGTGGAGTGAGACGAAGAAAGAGGATAGCAAAAAAGAGTATTGCAGCCTGAGTTGGATGGAGAAAGATGAGAGAACAGCCCCTACTGAAGAAGTTGTAGCGAAGACATACCATGAAGAAGGCATGGAGGAAAAAATGGAAAAGAATGAAGCGAGCAGCAAAGAGGTCATAGGGAATGGAAAAGGTGAAGAATATTTTTTAGCACAAATGTTGGAAATTGAGTAAGAATGCAGGATGAAGCTTGTTGTTGCAATGATGAGGGAAAAATGGGAAGTTGCAGCTGACGAGGATGTGAATGTTATAGTTGAGGTAAAGTTGTTCTCTAATAATGATATTTTTTTTAAGGTGAGATTATAGGAGAGAGGAATAAAGAGCAAGATCATGTAGTGGATGTTCCATATTTTCTTGTATAAATGGTAGAAGATGTTGCAAGTTGCTTTTGGTGGAGGTGGATGGTTAGAGGTGGGTTTGAACCCATGGAGGAGGAGAAAAGTGTGGAAAGTATTTGGCGAAGAAGGTTGGGCTTTGGTGGACATAAGTCCACGAGGGGGAAAAAGAATAAGGTACAACATTGTTGGAGGAAGGTGGTGTGTGTGCCAGCACGATGTTGGAAAAAATGGAAGAAAAATTGAACTAGAGAATTTTGGATAGTGATGGAGTTCGTTGCAAGTTGCGCTCAACTTGGAAGAGTAGTTCAACTACTCAACTCCATCTTTGTGAGCCTATGCTCACAAAATTTATACCTAGTGTGTCTGATACAAGAGCATCCCAGGCTTAGTGGATGTCCAAAAACAATTTGGTATTGAGTTTGTATTTGATTCTAGGGTCCAAATCATTTTGGTCTTAGTGGATGTCCAAGGTAGAAATGGATGGCATTGTTGACATAGATTTTCAAAATGTCATGGATCAATTTTAAACTTGAGTAGCCAATTGCAATTTTTGCACTCAAATGCGAGCAAAGAAAATGATTATATATGTATTCCAAAAACAAGAAAGAGGTTTCAATGAAAATGTGAAGCATTGTGAAATTCCAATTTAATTTGCAACATATTAAAAATGTTTTGTTTCCACTCTAGCACACATAAAACAAGCATAAGAATGTGAATGGTTTTATGCTAAAGTTGCAGTTATAATGATGAAACAACAAAATAAGAGAAAGGCCAAGCACCATATAGAGGATCATTGCCAACATCTGGAGGAAGTCTTCAATTAAAAATCAATAAAAAAACCTTTACCAGCCCACACCTCTAAAGGATGTGATTAAAAAAAGAATGAACTAAGGTAAGGTGAAGGGGAGGCAAGTCGTGATGTTTTCCAGCATGGCATTTGAAACAATAAAGTGCCAATAAAATTTCAAATTAAAATTGTTGAGTGAGGTGTAAGGGGAAATGAAAAGGCAGCATGGACAAGAAAGAGCACCATATTAAATAAAATTTAGATTGAAATAAAAGTAGCAAAAAAGCAAGGTAGAGAGAGGTTGTGCACATGGGAAAAGAGTCAAGGGCTACGTGGAAATTAAAATCAATAAAGAGAAACTACAGAGGTTTAGATGGGGCATGGGAACTTAAATAGGAGTTTAAAAATGCATTTTAATATTCTAGAATGGTGTGTAGGTCGTACCATTGTGAGGAGGAGTTTAGAGTTGTAGAGATGCAATTTGGATGAATTCATATGTACAGGTAATTTCAAATGAGCCCATGTCATATCAAAGAGAATAAGGAGAGTGCAGATGTGTGGAGAAGTAAGAATAAAGAGGAATGTTAGAATAGAAAAAATTATTGTTAATTGTATTTACCTGTGAAGTAAATAAATCAATGGATTATTTGTGTATTATGTTTTCATGTTATTTTTAGTATGAAATTGAAGATTGAATTGGAGGAGACAATTTAAATTAGAATTGTTGAATTGAGTTATAATTTGGCTGAGAAAAGGGAGTTTGTTAGTTCTTCATTAATTGGTTTTATTTTGTGAGATTGTCTAAGTAAATTGTGTTTGAGGGAGATGACAAGATGAGGATGGAGTTTCCTGCATCAACTCATCATATTAACTTATTACAAAAAAGGCTATGTTAAGGTGGTTGTCCATTGTAGGGAAACAAAAAAGATGAACATATTAGTATTGTGAATATTACATCAGTTAGACACATTACATATCAGTTGTTCAAGTTCTTTCTACATAAATGTAACACCTTCAAAACATTGGAAAAAAAATCCACAATCTTACATTCCAATTATGAAAAGAAAATTGGAAAAAAGGATTGTTGGTGTTTCAATTTGTACCTCTAGAATGCAGATTAGAAATGGAGAGCTATGCACAAATAAACTGCTCTACAAATTAGGATGGGAAGCTCCCTCTTCACTGATGATGCTTAAAGAAAGTAACCTAAACTATTACCAATTTTTTTTTTCTCAGCTAAGAACACAAGGTTACAAAACTCTTTCCGTCACAACTGAGGTTTTCTCTTTTAGAACTTCAACTACAACTAGGCCTACTATAATGGCACTTCTAACTACTCAAGTTAACTCAGAGCTTGAGAGTTAGAAGTAAACAAGGAATGATTTGATAACATAGATGCTTAAACAAACTCACTTCCAATGCACACCTGAAGACTCATTGTACTTTTAGGTGCAAGCTAAAATTTAAAGATTATATAAGAACACATAAAACAAAATCTAAGACTGTAGATCAAAGCAACAAAGCAAGCATAAAATTTCCTTTCTCAAATTTCTAACAATTACACTTCTGGGATAGCAGGTTTGTAGAAATAACAGGCTTACAGTTTAGCGATCAAACTAGAATACACTAGACACAAATTACACATGAATTGAACAATAACTTGCAACAAAATTCAGGCATGCAAGCTTGCTCTTACACTAAGTGAACAAACACCAAGTAACAACTTGCAAGAAAAAGTAGGTTCAACAATTTTCTATCAAAATGATGGCTAAGGAAAAAAGGGCAAGGCTGCCCTTATTTATACACAAGCGAGGAGTAGGGAACCCTAAAATCTCTTTGCTTTTACAACAAGGCTTTCCAACATGCAAGCTTTATTTCTAAAACTAAAACAACACAACTAACTAACAACCTGTTGAAAGAAAAAAGCAAGGAAAGCTCCAACTATTACAATTGATTTTCTCTCTTTCACAAAGAATAGATAAGCATGAGACAATAATAACAAGTTAAACTCAAAAAGGGCATCGAGTTAACTACTGTTTTTTAGTTCTATTCTTGGAAATCTTCACTACCCCAAAAAGTTATTGATTTTTCTCCAAAAAGCAAATTGTCGGAAAAAGCCGAGGTTTGGGTTTTGTAGACAATCACATTCTGAAGAGAACCAATTCATTAGATTCAGAAAAGGTTGAAGGCTTCCTAGAAAAGCGTATTTTTTGGAAATATAATTTTTTCTAATTTTTAAGAGGAACAAAAAGCAAATGGACCCACATCGATGAAAGCTGAAAAAGCTAACCACCTATTTATGAAATGTGATGCCCTAGAAGATTGGATCGCAAAAAAGCATGCCTCTATGCATCCCAATCCTGAATCTATGAAGAAAATTGAAAATCCACCTTGTTTGAGCCTCTAAATCTTGAAAAGTAGAAAATGATATATTTCTTCCTCAGAAGGTCAACTTGCAAAATGTGAAGAATGAATGCCAAAGCCTTCTTAAATAGGATGGAAAACATTCGTCCTCGAAACCTATTTAAGAAGGCTTTGGCATTCATTCTGATTGGACTAGCCGAATTAGGAAGTACTTTAAACCAATCAAAATTAGTTTGAGTCCTGGAAGTAGAAATTTTATTTTTAGAAATTTTTGCCAACATTCGTTTGAGAAGAAACACATAAAAAGTCTATTTTTAAAAACTTTCTATTTTTAGAAAATTTCCTAAAAATTAGGGTAAAAAAATTGAGATATGGGTTTTGTAGAAAAGGTCATTCTGAGCATACCCAGATCGTCAAATCTTGAAAATTTTGGATTTTTGACCAACATGTGTGACATGCACATTTCCATTTTTTGACCTCTACAACAATTTTTACAAGACTTTTACCATTTTTTACAAAATGCCTCAATGTAGCAAAAATTTTAATTTTGGGTACAACAAGAATTCAAATGATGGGAAGTTATCTATTGATGTGGTGTTTGTCTCTAAATCTTGCTTAATCTAGATGTTTGTGGCATTTGAATCTATAGGACTACAACTTGATTGTGTTTGGTTAATACTTGCATGAGGCAACGGTGGACAATACTGGGGGCAATGAATAGAAACAAAGTTTGTGAATATTGCATGTCATTTAGGCAAGGGATTTAAATGGTTTCTTAGATGCCTTTCCCTTGTTGCCCCTTTTCTAGAATTTTTCATTTCTCTTTCTTTTCTATTAGCTTGTCGTTCAATCCTTTGTTGCTCCTTTTTTTGTTCCTTCTCTTTCTTTTGTTGTTCTCTTTGTGACTCAACTACTTGTTAAAGGTCTTTTTCAATTCTCATTTGGTCCTTTAGGTCCCTTGTCACATTTCTTTCAAGCATATGTTGTTCAACCTATTCTCTCTTCCTATCTTTCAACTATTGGATTTCCTTCTTCCTCTCCTCTTGCTCCATTAACATCTTCATGTAGTCATATGTGGTGAGGAGTTGGGATTGTCTGCTCAATCGAATCCCACTATCAACTAGATGATTGGACTTATCCTTGACTAGATGAATAGATCATTTCAATAATTAGGAGATGTCTAAACTTATTTGGCCTCCTAATGGCTCCATGGAATCTTGTTCATTTTCAACCTGCACCTCACCATTAGTTCCATCCTCTTCCTTGCCTTCTTCCAATTTAGTAGGTTCACATTCTCCACAATCAACATAAAATGCAGTAAGGTAGATGGGCCCATGTTGTTTGGTGGAGATGACATTGATAGACTTTGGTCTTCATCCACATGCAAATCAATACCAAGATTTGCATCCCTCTCCATCAAACATTACGTTGGTTTTCCAAATCAGGTGTTTCGTTTGTCCCTTCAACCTCTATTTGTGGCTTAGCATTAACAAATAGACTTATAATATTTTCAACAACCGATGCTTCCTCGAGGGCAGCGAATTGAAATGTCTCACTTGGCCACATATCCTCCATTAATGCATATAGATTTAGGGGCCAAATACATGTTCTTTTAAAACTTGATTTTATGTTATCAGTATTCAATGCTTTTTGAAATGCAATGCTGCTAATTGTTGCCAACTCTACCCTTTTAATCTCTAGATTTGGATTTTTACTCATCCATGTTGCTCTTTATTTCTTAAAATATGATTTGAAAGATGTGAATACGCTAACATCTTGTGGCTACAATCTATGAGATGTGTCGGTTGGTAAGGTTAGCAAGTCAGTGCCTAGTGACCTTGCTTTGTTAATTGTAGAGAATGCAACATGGTTTCCATGGCCATAGAAAAATCAAGTGTTTATTAGTGAGTGACACACCCCCAAGTACAGAACCAACAAAATGGTGCAGCCAATTAAGGAATAGGTATTTTGTCATCCAAGCATGGGGCTGAGCAACCATACATGCATCTAGTTCAAAATGAGCTATATAATTCTTCAGATGCTTTTTTCTCTTAAAAAAATGAAAACCATGTAGTTTATGTCCAATAACATTCACACAACATAAAATTGTGATCCACTCCCTACTCTCGGGTATGATGTATGAAACACTTATGTTTCCCTTTTTTGCAAGCACTCACATTGCACCATTTCTTCCAACTTGAATTCCAGCCTCATCACAGATCCAAATATTCATTGGACCATATAGATTAGTTGTGTATTCCTTTATCAATGTATCATAGAATGCAACAACCACTACATGCCTCAAATTGAGTGCACAATCTTTGTCTTGTCCTTGTGATGTCCTCAAAGTGAGATCAGGATGTCTTTTTTTAAGCATGTCCACCAAGACTTATTGGGAACTCCATCCTTGAATAGATTTGGCCTCATTTGGCATATTTGTGCTACTTCAAACTTCAAATTAACAATTTCCAATCCATGGCCAACAACAACCATCTTCTTGCACCATTCAACAACCTTTTCCTCTTCATCTTCGTTCAAGACTGTTGAGGGCCCTTTCCTCTTTGTAGAAGTAGCACTAATCATCTAGTTTGTCAATGTGGTTGTCGGATGACCCCATTTCATTGATGCCCCCCTTGTTGATATTCCATTGTCTTCAACATCTCTCATAGCAAATTCCATGTCAGTCATAGATCATTTTTGTTGCACTGAAACCTTCTTTGTTCTAACAATTGCATTCACTTGGACTACAAGGTCAATTGGTTGTGAAATGGGAATAACTTCATCCTCTTCACTTTGTTGCAGCCTCACACCTTTCTTATGTGGAGGCAATGCTATCTATGCTCTTTTTACAACTCGCCTAGTTCTAGCTTGTGCTTTATTCTTCATCTGCATTCAACCAAGTGTAAGAAGCAATTCAATAGACACAAACACACAAGACATATATGAGAGAGATATATACAATATGTATAGATATTGCATATATATATATATATATATATATATATATATATATATATATATATATATATATATATATATATATATATGTATTGAGGACGGGGTATTACTAGCCAACCATGGAAAGAGAAACTCATCAGTATGTGCAAAAATGTGTCCAGTGTCAACATCATGGAGATCTTATCCATCCTCCCACTTAGGAGTTACAACCAATGGTCACACCTTGGCCTTTCTCGTAGTGGGGGCTTGACCTCATAGGAAAGATTACTCCCACCTCATCTAATGGCCACAAATTCATCGTCATGACCACTAAATAATTTACTAAGTGGGTCGAAGCCATTCCTATGACTTACATAACAGGGAAGCAAATTTATCTTGAATTACCTTATTTGTCACTATGGTGTTCCGCAAGCCCTTATCTCAAATAACGAAACACCCTTCAAGAATCAAGATGTAAGAGAGCCATGCCAATGGTTTAACATCCAACATTCGTTCTCTACCCCTTATTACTCCCAAGATGACGACCAAGTTGAGGCTACAAACAAGACCATTAGGTAAATTCAAAAGAAAATGGTCAATGAAGCTGGCCGTGATTGGCATCTATAGTTAAATCTCACCCTATGGGATTATATATATATATATATATATATATAAGAGGATCTAATGGTGGTGAGTGCTATGTTGTGCGAGGGGTCCATGTTAATAGAGGACACATTGACCAAAAACTTGAATTGTATAGTGTAGAGGGACCAGTTGGCAACTCAAAAAATAAGTCAGGCATACATACAACCCACTCTACATGGCATACAACCCTTAACTGATTATATTCCCAATTTTAACTCTTACAACCCTTAGTCGGTCATATATATTTATAGCCCTTTCTAAAACAACATTATGATATTTATATATAACTTGAAACAACATTATGATACAAATATTTATAACCCTTTCTGGAACAACATTATGATATTTATATATAACTTGAAACAACAATATGATACAAATATTTATAACCCTTTTTGAAACAACATTATCATACATGTAAAAGTCGTTGTAATTGAAGAACAAATAAACCATACATCTAATTCATTTAAATGTAAATGAACAAGGCTATATGAAACATCAATCTATATATCTTTGTCATGTATATATATAAGGGTATCATATACAATATGTAAAGAAACAAGGCTATATGAAACATCAATTTATATATCTTTGCCATGTATATATATATATATACATATAAAATCTCTAGAAATTCAGAATTATAACTGTTACAAAGCTCTCCCCTTCAAGCACGACAGAATTCCAACATTCTCTCGACGTATAGGATCAACAATTCATCTCTCCAAAATTCTCTTTAGTCTTCACCACCTGAATGTCCCCTTAAGCCTCTAAACCCCCCCTTTTTATACAAGAAATTTACTCATTCTGGTCACTAACCAATTGATTTTCAAAATCAACCTTATCTCTCCATTTTTACAATGTAATCTTATAATCCCCCTTATTTACACATAATAAATCTCCTATGTATGATTTTAGCCCTTTTTTTTTCACATTTCGGGCGTTATAGTTGTAGGAAGTCTTATTTTTTAATCCTTAAAAAGGATTAGGAGATTGATTGTTTTCATTTTAGAGGAATTTGTTTATTTTAGGGGGTATTCAGGTTTTGCATTGTAACAAAACCAACTGACTTCCATATATTATTAAGCACCGTTCGTTGGTGCAACGGTGGGCTATAATTTTGTTTGGGTGGTGGTTAGGGGGTCGAGCCCCTCCACCGTCCATTTAATAACCAAATGCCATCCATTATGTTAGAAAATGCATCAACTACCAAATATAGTAAGCGGAGGTTGCGGGGCATAGTGGTGAGGCCCGTGCGTAGCTTTAGAGCGGTGGGGGGTTCAAATCCCCCACATCATTTTGACAAATATCCCAACGAATAACCAACTTGCTAAAGGAGGATAGATAGGGTTCCACGTGGTGCGTTGAGGAGGCGCCACATGGCACAATATGATTTGTTGCTTTGTGATGACGTGTCTGCCGACTTTGTGATGACGTGTCCGCCGACTGTGTTATGGCACGACCGATGATGTGGCATATGGATGCCACGTGTCCTCCAATGATTGGTTCATACAAGCTGATGCAAATGCCATGTGTCAGATTTTGAGTGGTCCATGTCAGCATGATGACATCATCACTGTACTTGGTCAACTCTAGTCAATTGCGACCTTTGACTGCTCGTAACTCAGGCAAACGGAGTCTGATTTGCATGAAACGAATGTTGTCGAAAAGCTCTCAACGAGCTCTTCATGATGACGCCAACTTCAACCACTTTTGGTGATGTCAAATTTTGACCCTTTTTTTCTCTGACTTGGGTCTTGGGTTGACCAAGGTTTGACCAAGCATATCTTGGGCTCCGTAGCTCCGTTTGAGTTGCATTGGAGTCATAATTTTGGCATCTTCCTGATGATGCTAATTCTGGAGAAAAATTGAGAAACTTCATTTTTTGGTGAAGATCCTCTGGATCATAGATTCAAGAAACTTGGACAACATCATGCCTCTATAAGTGATGAATGCATTAGGACTTTCGTGCACCAAGACACAAGACAAGTGTTATTCACTTGAGTCTAAGTCGGTGCCATTGGTCGGACAATTGAAGGATGCTCAAGTAAGGTTGGTGGCTTATCCAGAGAAAAAGATCAGATGACTATCCTAGTGACTGACATTCCAACTAGCTACGGGATGTTGTTGAGTCGGAGCTACTTATATATATATATATTATATACTTTTCAAGATTTAGAGTCTCAAACAAGGTGCTTTTTCAATTTTCTTCATGGATTCAAGATTGGGATGCGTAGACATGATTTTTCGTGATCCATTGTTTTAGGGCATAACATTTCAGAAATATGTGGTTAGCTTTTTCAGTTTTCATCAATGTGGGTCCATCTACTTTTTTTTGTTCCTCTTGAAGATTGGAAAATTTTATATGAAACATCAATTTATATATCTTTGCCATGTGTGTGTATATATATATATATATGATTTCACAGTTGGAGTATCTTCATGATCACCTTGAGCAGTTGGACATAGTAATACAATATGTAAAAAGAAAGAGGCTTCAATTCAACCTACATTGCTCGAGTCATCTATTCTAGCAAAAGAAAGGCTTAAACCCTTCTATATATCTTTGTATATAGGATGATTCAAATTGAGCAATTGCATCATAGATTTCACAGTTATATATATAAGACATACATAAGACAGGCATACATACAACCCACTTTGCATGGCATACAACCCTTAAATGATTATATCCCCAATTTTAACTCTTACAACCCTTAGTCAGTCATATGTATTTATAGCCCTTTCTGAAACAACATTATGATATTTATATATAACTTGAAACAACATTATGATACAAATATTTATAACCCTTTTTAGAACAACATTATGATATTTATATATAACTTGAAACAACAATATGATACAAATATTTATAACCCTTTATGAAACAACATTATGGTATTTATATATAACTTGGAACATCATTATGATATAAATTGAAACAACATTATCATACATGTAAAAGTTGTTGTAATTGAAGAACAAACAAACCATACATCTAATTCATTTAAATGTAAATGAACAAGGCTATATGAAACATCAATTTATATATCTTTGTCGTGTATATATATAAGGGTATCATATACTCGACTGTTAAGGGTTTCATGCACCTATCTTATGGGCGTCTATGTGTATGTGTTTAAACTAAGGATGGTAGGTGGAATGATACATGTATACAAATGTTTCTGAAGAAAATCATGATACATATGAATAATAAACTTGCAATAAACAAACCATACATCTAATTCATTTAAATGTAAATGAACAAGGCTATATGAAACATTAATTTTTATATATCTCTACCATGTGTGTGTGTGTGTGTGTGTGAGGGTATCATATACTCGACTATTAAAGGTTTCATTCACCTATCTTTTGGCCAACTATGTGTATGTGTAAACTAAGGATGATAGGTGGAATGATACACATGTATGCAAATGTTTTTGAAAAAAAAATCATGATAAGTGTGAATAATAAACATACATTGAACAGTTTATATAATTGTAATCTTAAAACAACTTTGAAGTATACATACCTTGAAAGTTGCAACAGGTGTGTGAAAGTAGTTTGCAAGAGCTATCCAAAATTAGTCTTGAACAGGTGTCTTAAACTAAAACTATGAAATTTGAATTCTGAATTAGGGTAATATGCAACACACATCTTTGGTAACTTGTATAAATAGGAATTTGTGAGCAAGTGGAGAAATTTGAATTATTGGAGGGAATATGAGGTTGCATACTTGGAATTAATGGTAGAAGTTAAAAATGGGGTTGACAATATTAATTATACTATGATTTGAAAGTTGGTTTGAGAAATTTGAAATTGTTTTGTGTTTTAATATTTGGCATGGATTAATTAAATATCACATATAATTGTGAAATATGGTTGAAATAATGAGTCCTTACTTTGTAAAATTGTATTGCATGGTGAGTCTAAGAGTTGGTTTTCAATTTTTGCAGGGTAAATTTGCAAAAAGATGGGTATAGATGGATATGGTGGAACAATAAGTTTGTCAATCATGGATGAATAATGGAACATTTTTATTTGTAATATGTTCAAATGTATCTCCAAAGTGGTCATGTGTCAAATCTATGGTGGATGAAATATAGATTGGTTTTGTGCATGTCATATCAGTTTTAATGTATTAGTGCATATATAATGCAAATAAAAATATATAGGGGAGAGGGCCCAGCAATCGTGCACCCTAACTTCGTGCTTCTAATTATCCAACATCGAAATTTCAAATCACTCCCAACTTTTTACAGCAGCTTACTTAGAAAGTTCTCTGCTTATAACTAAGGTTTCAGGGCCACATCATCAAATATGATGCCACATCAGCATGTTTTTTGTCAAGGTGTCCAAAAAGGCCCCAAAAAATAGTGAGACCAATACTCATGCATTACATCATGGGTAGTTGAGCATTGATGTGGTATCACATGATTGGTTGCTTTTTAGATCAAAAGCATACATTTTGTTTAATTATGGGTAGTCAAATCACAACTATTGGGTATTATAATCACAATTGATTGCACGACTATTGGGCCCTCTCCCCCTATTTGCATTCACCTAAATTTAGGAAGGCAAAAAGTATTTACTATATCAGATTGGACACTTTTTTTATTTAACATGTACTTATCATATCCTATTATAAGATCAGTTTAAAAAAAGAAGTCTCTTTTATTGTCTATTTGGGGGGCCAGGCTGTCAGCTCCTATCCCCACGATAGAAGCCCCCACCACCATAGGGCCCTCTCCCTTATCGGTGTTTCAAATTCCGAGTACAACCCAACTCCCTATTTTGTGGGATTGCATGTTCATCCCTTATTCTATTTACACACTAGTGTATCCGTATGGCATTCCTGTTCCTTTTCTCTACTTTATTTTAATAAATTCAAAATAAAAATAATCATGTCAGCAAGAGCCATTAGAGCAGCAACTTCGCTCCACCTTAAACTGCGTACACATACATAGAGGAAGTTGAAGTGATTAGGCATTCGAACTCAACCAACCAAATTCTTATTACCTGAAAGTTGCTACATGGATCTCATCTATATTACCACCTACTCAAACCAATCATCAAATGCTCCATATTGACATTTCTGCAGCATTCAGTCAGCAGCCACGCAATTTCAACAAGGTCTGGGATTGTTTGACACATTTGCCATTCAGGCAATAGCATTTTCACTTAATTGTTATGATACAACGGTATTATGTGCCTCTGGAAAGCTCCCAAATCTTCAAAATTTTCCCTGCTTATTTCACCCTTTTGTGTAATGAATCTGCACCCATTCCTGTTCTAACAGAAAAAGAATCAAACGACTCGTCAAACCTGTCAAATAAGAGTGCATGATCAAATTTATCCCCTCCATTTGCAGGGGCATGCAACCAGTTTGTGCTCAATTCATCTTCCTTGAAGAGAATTGATTCATGCTGACTGAGTGGAGAGAATATATTTTCTCTCTCTCTAACATTATGAAAATCGTCCAGCGTATTCCCTTGAGGATAAGGAGCAATCTTTGTGCTATGATCTGAACTGGCACTGCTGTTGGTAGCAATTGGTGACTCGAAAATTTTTGTGGCCTTGCTTTTAGTAGACCCCAAGCGGACGCTATACAAATCAGATGTAGGGATGTTGGTGACAGGACGTGCATTGCTGGATGCACTTTGCCGTATATCCTACAAAGCAAGGAATGCCATCATTATTCAATAAAGCAAGCCTGAGAAATCTGAGCACAACTGTGTTCAAGTTTTCTTGTAAAACATTGTATTGATAATCTCAAGTGACAAACAAGTAGCTTAGTAGACAAAAGACTTAGTCACATTAACTGGAACGAAAATAGAGTTTTAAAAGTTTGCTGCGGTCCATGAAACAAAAGTAAGTCTATAGAACAAGATTAAAATACCATGTGTCTCAAGGCCATATCTAAGGATTTCTTTGAAATTGTTCTCCCAAAACCAGAGCTATCAGGAACTGATATCGACTTCACCTGCCGTCTGGACTGCAAGATACTTCTAGTGCTTGCTTGGTCTTCATGTCCTTTGCTTCCAGATACTTTTTCCACCATTTTGCTGCCAAGTAAAACTGGCATTGCGACTTCAGCACTATTGATGTGCGGCTTAGTAGCTTGCAAATTAGGCTTGCCATTGCTATACCTCTCACTCGAGATTCTTCCTCTCGCAACAATTGGAGAGCAAGACTTTCCTCTTGGCCTGCTGCTTGCACTGGGTACTTCAGTAGGAGGTCGTACAGAACTGGGAGCTCCAGGTCTACTTCTCATAGCTGAGATTGGCCTCTCGTGCATTGTGGTCCTTAAATTAGGTGGAGCATCAAGAGAAAAACCAGGCAACACTAGAGGTGGAGATGGTCGCGACATTTGTGAGGGAGTGATTCCTCGTGAGGCTGGTGGATTTCTAGAGAGCATAGAGGAAATATTGCTGGCAGGAAAAGATCGACTGGGACGAACACAACTGCTATGGATAAGAGTTGGAGTTGATTGTTGTCTTGTTGGTGTGGATGGCCTAGATAATGACTTTGAAGTTGGCATTGTAGACCTTGGTGTAGGTACCGTCGATCTTGCCGTAGGTATCGAAGGCCTTGGTGAAGCTGGAGCGGTCGATCGTGTAGTAGGGGTTGATGGCCTTGATGATGCTGGAACTGTATTTCGTGTAGTAGGGGTTGACGACCTTGATGAAGCTGGCACTGTAGACCGTGGAACGGGTGTTGAAGGCCGTAATGAGACAGGAACTCTAGACCTTGTAGGGGTAGATGACCTTGATGATGTAGGACCTGTGCTTGCCAGCATTGAGGACCTCACACTTGCAATATTCATTGAGCTATTTAATCCAGAAGAGATCGTTTGACGAGATGTCAAACTCCCTCTCATAATCTTTGATGAGGAATCAGTATGAGGATTAGAGAGCTGTGAGTAGTAGAGCACATATATCAGTAACGCGTACTTCATGCAAGGAAAATCAAATCAATCTTATCTGTCAGTGATAATTTGAAAGTTAGGCAGAACATAACAACAATATTAAGTAATATACAGTTACCAGCTCACAAAGAATAAAAAAGTTGGCACAGAATCACAGAATAATATGAAATGCCTATGGTATGTTTATTAGCGGACCAGGTAAGGCTGGAAACCCACATGGATAGCTTTGATAGACAGTTTGACGTTAATGCTGGCTTGCATGTCATTGACATATGACTTAAGAGAAATTGTCTACGGTAAAAGGCCCCTAAACCATTAAACATAAAGATGATATAAAAATATTGTAAGACCTACAAATGTTAGGGTTGTGTCATTACTGTTGCAAATAAAATCAAGGTTAGGTTTTGTGTCTGGTATTGTTATGGTCCATTTCAAAACAGTTATTATTTGAGGAAAGAAAGAAAGCAAGAATATTAGATCTAATATACATATTTTTAAAATATAGATATTTATAAATCTTATATAATATTAATAGAATTAATAAAAATTAAATTTATATATATAATATTTGTTATTAATAGAATTTAAATAATTTATTTTATTTTTTAAATAAATTTCTATTATTGATAAACATTATTTCCTTTCCGGAATATGAGCTCTTCGTTATCTTTTTAATGTTTAAGATATTTTTTCTGTTTGGTTTCTGGGAGTACGATTTACAACTATCATGTGTACATATGGGGTTCATATAACAAGCTACAATGGCGTTATGGCCTAGAATGTTGCACTTTTATAGTGCTACAATAGTCCACATTCACTAAACAATTATTTAAACAGTAGTATTTGTCTTCCTGCAGGGTTTTGCTTGCGTTGTATTTCTGCCCGCAAGTTTAAGGTTTGCTTTTGCTCGTTCTGCCTCACGAAATACGGACGCAAACAAAAACTCATTGCTCACGAATGCACTCTCCACATATTCAAACTTAAAAAACAAGATTTTCAAATATTTTAAAGGCGATTCATAGAGGAAAACTTGCAGGTTCGTTGCAACAACCGAGGAAACTGGGGATACTTGTGACGGGTTCGCGCAAGTTCATCCCGAACCCACAGAGAAATTACGATACCCTGCCTTCATCCCCCACTGAACCGAACCTGAAACTGTATCCAGGCCGGATCAGACCCAATCCAATAATTTAGATCACAAGTAATGAAAGAGAGGATTGCACTTACAACATGTGAAAACTCTTCGGAATTTAGGTAATATTGGAATATTGGATTTGGCTGCCTCTTAGCAACGTGGCACTGAAAGCTAGGATTAAATGATAAGGAGCAATATTGGTGGATTGAACACCTCTCACAAAAATTTGAAGTGTATTGGCAAGCAAATGCTAGATTATCATTCTAATTATGCAATTGAGTTATTAACATCATATTAAAAAAAAAATGTCTACTTTCTGCCTGTTTACTGTTGTCATATTAATTTTCTTCATTGGTATAAAACTCTGTGCTATGGAGTTGCGATCATTTGAATTATCTAAAATATAGACCAGCCTTATGGAAGTCGATATTTCTGAGAATTTTGAATTTAACATGAATAGGAATATTCCCTTAAACCAATTCTATATTTTCACTTTATAACTTCATTGATTAAAAAGAAAGTTGTAAATTTTAGCCATAAAGAGAATTTTTTGATACCCTCTAAAAGTTCTTTCAACTAATTAATGATCAAATACAAAATAATATTAAAACTAATTCTGTAATCCAAATTACGTTCATCACAAACATCAAAAACATAAAATATTTTTAAAATTATTTTAAATTGAAAACCCACTTTTCAAGATTAAACTTTAAAGAGTTGGCATTTAGAGGCCCTAGAGATCTGTAATTCCTTTTTATAAAGACTAACAAGATAATGGCTCCTGCTTATGTGCCAAAAGTATGTACAATGTACTCGGAAGAACTTCCAACAATGTGATAGAGCAAGAGAGCTTCAAATCTATTTTCGTATAAGTGCTTTTGCTATGCATCATTATTTTTGGGATTTAACAGTATAATTTCAAGTTAATCTACATTAACCTATATTTCATTATAATGCTTCACAATAATCCATCTTTGATGAGTATGAATGGTCCAATTGACACTTATACATCTAGGTGATACTCATAAAAGTGAAGCATCGTGACTTTCTGGAATTTTACACATTTCAATATCATTATGAGTCAAGCACACTTGACCATATATTTTCCCCACATTCAAGCCCGCATAGCTTGCTACACCATTTGCACATATATTATGCGTTATAGACCATTCATTATGGAGCTGCCTAGCTGTTCCTTTTTGTTATATAGTGCTAATTCTACAACGCACCATTATTTCAAGATAAAACCTCTATTACTGATTTGTCAACAAATTTCCCTAGATCCAGAGCCAATTCACACCTGATCTAGCTCCTAGAACAGATTTCCCACAATGCCATCCAAGATCTTGCTATACAAACCAGGTCTATTTAGTATGACCCAAACAGAACTCAAGCAAACCCACCCAAAAAAATATGATTAATAAAAAAAACCTCTTTTTTCAACTTAAAAGGTTGAATAAAAAACATAAAAATATGAGAACTAACCCTAAAAGTGTCGTCTAAACCATTTGAAACACTAAAACAAATTCATTTAACCTCATTTTAAATGTATAAGACAAAAAAACATTCATTCTTGCTTGCCATCACACAAATAGAGTTGAAGATTGATCATTGAAGGCTCCAAAGCAGGTGAATTGTTATTCCTGTGAGGATACAAAAGTGCCCATTCACTGACAAGGAGATCGTAGAAAGAGAGTTTTACAAAAGAGGTAATTTTTTGTTATCTTCTTTTTTTTTTCTTTTACTAATAACTCTCCTGTTTTATTTTCTTCATTTGTTGTTTTGTTTTCATTCATCTACATTTTGAATATATATATATATATACTTTTATTTGTTTGGAATGTGTTGTTTTCAAAATTGTTGCCATAGGGATTACAATGTCAGCTAGTAATTCACTATTGTGAAAGTATGTTAACATGATAGAGCAGGTTCTAGATCGTGGGGAATATGTTTGGGTTTGCAGTGAGTGTGATGTAAGGTATACAAGCACATATAGTCAATGAAAGCCCATTTGTGTGCCATTCTTCAAATAGGCATCAAAGCTTCCCTAGGAAAGAAAGATGCACCCATATCAACATTTCAAGTGCTGCAATATATTAAAAATCAGGAGCAAACAAATGAAGCAATTGCTTGTAAAACAGGTCATCCTTTGGCAAGACAAGAATCTCAAGCAATGAGGTCCCATCCTTCCCAATCTCTTCCTTAAGTTATGGTAGAAAGCCACCCATTTTTTGCCATGCCTCAGGAAGAGCCCACTTCAAATAAGAGAATATTTGGACTGTAGGATATGCCATTTTATATTGAATCTTGAAAGATTATGAATCAACATATTGCAAGATGTGCATCAATGCAAATGGTTTTTTTTTCAATATTGTTCGCTCACCATATTAACAAAAAATGGTGAGAAAATTAATAAAGGTACAAGGGCCAAGGTTATGAGGTGTGTAGCATCTTATTGGCAAAGGAGATGAACTTTGTAAAATTTCATTGAAGCCTATCAATGATTTGTGGAAAGAGATACAGTGCCCATCATTTTTGATGGATGGAAGGATGGCTAAAACCACCCCTTGATTAATGTGATTGCAATGTACCATAAAGGAGCAATGCATGTGAAATTTATGGATCGTGAGGGACAAATAAAAGATGCACAATTTATCGTTGACAACCTGATAAGGGCCATTGAGAAAGTGGGGCCTATTAACATTGTCCAAGGCATAAGGGCCATTGAGAAAGTGGGGCCTATTAACATTGTCCAAGGCATAGCAGACAATGAAAAAAGTTGTAGAGTAGTTGGAACATTGGTGGGAGCATGTTATTCACACATCTTTTAAACACCTTGTGCAGCCTATGAACTCAACCTTATGTTACAAAATGTTGGAAACAAAATTGATTGGATCAAACAAGTGTATGTTGAGGCCAAAGAGAAACAATATCAAAATTTATGTTTCACTTCCATAATTTATTTTTTGAGTTGAAGCATGTTTTCTTCTTTGTTTTAAATTTTATATTTTAATTTTCAAAAAAGTTGCAAAGACCTAATTCACCTCCAACACAATCATTTTGAGACGACTTGTGAAGATTCTAAGAGGCACTTTCTAGCATGGTCATCAATAAACTTTGATCGATATAAAAGAAATCCAATAGCAAAAGGGCAACAAATATTAAGCAAACGATGACACTTTGTGGGATTGTGTGAAATTTCTTCTTAGTTTCACCAGGACCATATTGAGTATAATATATTATACTAGCATACATAAGCCATGTTTGGGTTAAGTATATGACAGCATCAACCCACTAATTAAAAAAATGATTGCCACAAATGAGAATAGCAAGATCCTAGAGAAACTTTCTTCAAATAGACAATTGTTGAGTTGTGGAACCAACTGACCACCCCGCTACATCTTCTTGCTTTTATATTGATTCCAAAATGTTATAGTGTTGAGACCTTTTCTTTGCAAGAAGGTTGGACATTACAAAGATTTGGAAGTTAGCAAAGGATACAAGCATTTTCTAGACTCTTCACTAATCCTGATTTGGAGGATGTAGTCATAAATAAGTTTGTTGATTTTGTATGCTTCAATGGTAAAAGTATTTCCACTCTTCGTGATAAGTAGAAAAAGAATGCTCACAATTGATGGCACCTAATATCCCTTGCAATCAAAAATTTAACAAGTTTTTTTATCTTTTATCTAAAACATTTTCAAGGTTGAAATTTTATTTATAATTTTACGACTCAAACTCTCATTGTCTCAATAGGTGGCCAATCTATCTTCATTTGAGCAGAATTGGAGCACATACTCCTCCATGCACTGAATAAAGCACCATAGATTGAAATCTAAAAAGTTAGAGGAGTTAGTGTACATGCATTCCAACTTACACCTTCTTTTGTGTAAAGTTTAAACAAAGTGACTACAAGAATGAGGCAACAAAGCTGTGGGATTTAAAGCCAAAGAATATTGACATGGATACTTCCACTTCCCAATGTTCTTCATTTTTGGAGGAGTCAAATAGCTAGTAGCATACTTTTAGTGCAAGTGTCAATGGCACTCTTTGTGGTTCTTTTAATCTACCTATATCATGTAATGGAAAGGTTGATGATGATGATCTTTATGAAGGCCCATATGACATTGATTGTTGATTTTATTATTTTAATATTGAACGATGAATATCTATCGTGACATTGAAGTAGTATTTTGTATTTTTATGGTGGTTTTGTTTATCGTACAATGCAATGTAGTATTCTGAACTTAATTTTTATGTTACATGAATATGCATCCCTTACTGAAATCTTATCATTCACATCCCTAAAATGTTTAGGGGAGGTAAGGAAGGCTAGGATGTAATGTCCCCTTTTTTGAACTGAATCAAACCAGAGGACCTGAAGCCTATTTTTGTTCCCCACAAGTTAAAGGGATGGGTCTCTTCCCTACACTTAACACTCTCTCAACAAGGCAATTCGTTCTCCTACAAATAAATCACCTTTTGAGGCATGCTTAGGGTATTTTCCCTCAAGTCCACTTGATGTAGCATTGGAACAGCAAGAAGGACAAGTATGACAAGATGTTGGTGTTGATGTTATTGAGCAATGTCGGGATCTTCTTCGAGCCGATCTCCTTCGCATTAATGATAAATTAAATAATAGCCCTTGGCTATTTAATTTATGTTGATAACAGTTATGAGGAGGCACCTCATTTATTTAATATCTATTTTATTGAGATACACGATGTGAAGAGTCACATCACTTGTAAACTAAATAATGTTTATTAATATTTATGTATTGAGGCCAACTTCCTTCAAATCGGCAATTTACTTAAAGAGACACATATTTTATTGAGGCCGACCATTCACCTTGAGGAATCATGTCCTTTAAAGACCTCCTTATTAAATAGTATATATTGGAGATACTATTTGATCATTGGAACATATATTCACTTGTTCATTTCAATTATTATTTGTGTGAGTTCATCCTTTACATAGGCTGAGAGTTACAAGAGCGATCTACTTCAAGGACAGGTCAATATATTAAGAAGTCAGATTGAAGGTTTCAAGAAGGCTGAACCTGTGATCAAGAAAGTGCGAATTTCTTGAAGAAGCAGATCGATATATTGAAGAGGCTGATCATAGATATACTTCATGAGCAGATCGATATATTGAAGAGGCAGATCAACATATTGAAGAGGCTGATCACAGCATTACAGAAGGCTGAGTTTGTCATCAGTATAAGCATCATATTATTTCTGTGTTAGCATCAGATTGGGGTGCTCTTACTTGGCCTCCATATCAGCCTCTTTGTAAAGGAGACTTTTGTTTATCATTCAATATATAAGTGATATATTGTTGCTGGATTTTTCTCCCTCAAGAGGAGGGTTTTCCCAGGGTATATTTTGTGTTATGTGTCTGATTTTTTTTTGAATTAAAATCTGCTTTTATTATTTGATCATAAAAACTAACAGTTGGGGTGGCTAAAGCATCAAAAGTTGTTAAGATGATCAAACAAATTGATGCAGTTATGGGTGGGACTTGCTCTTCCGAAGTCCCGTGCCCGTCAGGTACTCGATGCTTGTCTTTGTTCGGCCGTACGGGCATTTAGTTGTTCAAGCAATCATTGTTGGTTGCCGGAAGTACGGCGCCGACTGGTATCGCGTTCTTCCTCTTCACGTTTGGTTCTGTCTTCACAACGTTGTACGATTTGCTGCCTTCAGCGCTCGCGATCTTCTTCCTCTCGCAAGTCTTGCAGGATAATGAAATGGCGGGCCAGTAACCTGGGCATGCGATTCAGGAGGTGGTTCACCTCGTCGTTCACTTCCAGCCGATCCCAGATGACTTCCTCAGGGATCTCCCGAATGAGGGATTCCCTACGCACGTGGTCACGTAGTGATATTTTCCACAAATTTACCAGATCTTCTGTCAATGAGTCTTCCCGTTCCTCATTAGCATTTACAGGTTCTTCCGCTGGTTGACCCATTACGCTGCCATGGCAGATGATGCCCTAGTCCGTTCAGGCAACGGCGCCAAATGTTTGCCTACGGAATGGGATTCAAATCTTACGTACTACTGGCAAACTAGTCATGTGCAGAACATAGGATAAACAGTAAACTGAAAGATATTATATTTGAACACCAGAAACTTTATTCATCATCAGAAATATCATGTACAAAAGAGTATCAGCATTGCGTTACAATATAACATCGGCACCAAAACTCATTCCTAATCCTTTCCCGACTATCCCAGCCGACTACATATAACGTTTGGCGGTGGTTAGATAACCAACCGACACGACGCTTCATAACAACATTAACATTAACATAATCGGAACATGCTTTCCCGAAAGTACATGACATTATTATTCTTTACTAATCTATAGTTTTATTAACAATTGGCCGACTACGACCAAGGCCGACTACGACCGACAACAAAGTAAAGATATACGACTAACATCATCCCCCCCTAAAAAGAAGTCTTCCAGACGACTGAAAACAAAAAATGCCAACTCTCGTCCTTTTCTTGTAATTGATTCTCCCTCAGTGCTGAAAGTTGTTGCGCATCGGCCACCTAAGTATCATTCTCTATCAACTGACCCAATACTCTATCCCTCTCTGCCAACTTCTCCTCGAGAGCTGCCACTCTTGTTTGCTCGGCTGCCAACTGCTCTTGTAACTGTACTATGATGGCTGGTTGTATTGCAAAGTGGCAATTCCAATAAATCTGATGGGGGTCTGGGGGCAACGCCCCCAGCGGGGTCAAGGGGCAGTGCCCCCAGCGGGGTCAAGGGGCAGCGCCCCCAACGGGGTCGAGGGACAGCGCCCCTCGCAGGGTCCGGGGGCAGCGCCCCTGGTGCGCTCCCTGTCGTGATACAGGGCGGGGTCGAGGGGCAGCGCCCCCACCGCCAAGACCAATTTAACACTTCTGAAACCACCCGAAACTGCATCGCGTACCTCATTTTCATGACTTTTCCAAAGGTTCCAAATAGTGTTGATGAAGCTGAAAAATACAGATTTTGCATTGTTTTTCTTTACTTTATCTCGATCGATGAATGGTACGACTTCTTGCTGCTTGCTACTTACGGCTTCTCTCTCCTGCTCTGTCCGTACGCCCTCTCTCTCCTGCTCTGTCCGTACGCCTTGGGGGATTAAAAACTGCCGTACGACCTAATCTTGGAGATGCCGTACGACCAATGAGTTCTTAGTATGCCGTACAATGTGAAGAATTGCTGAGTGTTCCTTAACCAAGATAAAAATCCGTACGACCCTTAAATTGCAATGCCGTACAACTTGGATAACTAGTGAAGTTCTTACAATATGCAGACTCTGTGAATGCCGTACGATGAAGTTCCCTTGTAAATGCCATACGATTAAGATCTCTTTTAAATGTCGTACGATGTAAGGATGTCGTACGACCTTCTTGACCACCTCATGACTCCGTACGAATTGAGAAGATGCTAAATATTGTACGATGTAGATCTCTCCTAGATGCCGTACGACTTGCAAATAGTCTGGATGATGCCATACGACTTGAGAATAGCCTGGCTTTTGACAAGGCCGTACGATGACAAAACCTTGTGAGTTCCGTACGATGCCACAACCCTGAGAATAATCCCGTACGATGTCAAAAATATGAAGAGCTTGTGAATTCGCTATGCTCGCTGAATACTGCGTCCTTTGAATAATTCCAACTTGTGATTTCCGTACGATGTAGAACTTGGCACTAATTCCAACTTGTAATTGTCGTACGACCTCCAGAGACCAAAAGAACTGCCGAACGATCTCAAAAGACCAAGAGGATTGTCGTACGATCTCCAGAGACCAAGGGCGCCGTACGACTAGAGGAAACAAGTTGTGCCCAGTGAATGAGATAATCAACCCTTGGCGTACGACTTGGAGGTGTTGCAAATGACACCGTACGATTTCAAGAGACCCAAAGTAATGTCGTACGACTTGCAGATGTGGAGAATGACGCAGTACGATTTGCAAGGGTTGGAAATGACGCCGTACGGTTTGAGAGCAGTCTGAATTGACTTGATGTCGTACGAATTTCACTCTAATGCCTTTTCTTTTAATGCTTCTCCGAGGTTTGCTTCCCTCAACAACTTTTTTCCTTTGAAGTCGTACGACCCTTGCTATCTTTTCCTGTCGATGGGTTCTGTCTCTATGGCGAGTGTTGAGTACTGGAAATGACGACTCTCCTTTTATAGAGTTAGCATTCTTCTTATCTCGTACACTCTTCCGTGCTTTAGTGGTTCCCACTTTAAGTCTCCATCTTCTCATAATTTTTATTTTAATCCCTCTTCCATTGGTCGGCTTCGCTTTTTCCATTACTCTATTTCTTTTATTTTTTCGAACTCCATATACTACATTTGTCTTTTTAATTCTTTTATTTTCGCCTTTTTGTATCTTTTTGTATCTTTTCTCTTTTTTCAATCTCTTTTAATTCCCTCTCCTTATTATTCTCATCTTCTCTCTCCTCTCTCCTCCATTTGTCGTGTTTTCCGTCATTTATTCTCCTACTCTCCATTTCTTGATCACTTTTAGCTTTTTTCTCTTCTATCTTTAATTTTTTCAATTTTTGTTTATTTTCTCTCATCTCCTCTCTCTTCTCTTTTCTTTTTTTCTAATTTTTTAATTTTTTCATACTTTTCATTTTTTAACTCCAACATAATTTTTTCATCTCGTACCTGTTCGGATTTGTGGACTGGTGTATCGTCCAGTTTTGATACTCTTTCTTTGTACTCTCCATTCTCGGCCGGAAATGTTTGGCTGGGCCTTCCCTGTTTCTCTTCTTCCTTGATTTCCCCGATTTGTAGCATGTTACACTCTCGGTGGAACACTTCATAGTCTTCCATCTGCCAATGAAATAAGCCATTCAGTGAGCTTGTCTCGTCCTCCGAACAACTCTCGAGTTCAAGTACGCCTTCAGTGTTCGGTTCCATAGCTTTCCTTCCTTCGTCCACATCCGACTCACCTCCATCCGATTCAGATCCAGAGGAAGCCAATTCTTCGCTCACGGCCTGGTTCTTCAAGTCAATGACGTACTTTCGCCCGTTGTTCTCGATCGAGAGTGTGTTCCTCTTCCAATTATGATTTGCCTTCGCGGCTATCAGCCATCCTCTCCCAAGTAGTGCATCGTATGCTTTCCTCTGTAATGGGATGACGACAAAATTTAGCAAAAACTGTTGTGTCCCGATCGTCACCTTCTGTGCCATCAACGTTCCCAACGGCTTGATACCATGTTGATCAGCGCCAACTAGTTGGAATGTCGGCGGCCAGAGTGTAGGCTTCCCAAGACTCTTCCATGTGTCTTCGGGTAGTACGTTGACTCCTGATCCTCCATCGATGATAGTATTTGTCAAGATATTCCCTCTGATTTCCATATGCACGACCGCTGGCATCTTCCCGATGTTCGCTGTGAGCAATACCGGGTCGATTGTTTGTTCACCGTACGGTGGCGGTTCTAGTATCAATTCTTTCCTTCGTTCCTCCAATCGCGGTTGCTTGCCATCCTCGACGACGTTTGTGATCGCCAGTCCCAACTGCGGCATAGTCTGGAGAAGGTCAGTTACTTTGATCGGTATGGTGGTCTGCAGTACCTGCCGTATGATGTTGGTTTCCGCCTCCGACTGCCGAGAGGTTCCTGGCTTCTCCAGAGGTACTTTTTTTTCGCCATCGCCAGTTCCACTTCGGTTTTTGCTTCCTTCATCCTTTGTTTCTCCGTACATGGATCTGGGTAAGTGGCTTTTTTTGCTTGTGCTCTGGTGATCGCCAGTACCTCTTGTTCTTCTACTTCCAGCATATGGATACCCTTTTGCTTCGGGCATTCGTTATCTTCATGATCGCCTGGTCCACACCACTTACACAATCTCCCTCCCGAACCTTGACCGTTCTGGCAGTCCCTGGCGAAGTGGCCCCATTCGTTGCACTTCCTGCATTGGATCATAGGCCTTCCTTTTGCATCGTATTGTATCATGTTTCTCGGACTTCTATTGCTTCTGTAACCTCCAGGGGATGCATTGCTATTGTACTGGGGCTTTGGTGGTGTGTTCGGCGGTGTCGACGGTTCTCCCTGCGCGAAGAGTACTTGTGCACTTCTGGCTTTTAAGTTGTATGGGAATTCCTTGATGGAATGTCCCATCACTTGGCAGATATTGCAGAATAAGTTCTTGGGACAGTTCGCCTTCGTGTGACCTTCCCCATTGCAATCCGTACACCACAGTTCTCTAGCTTCTCTCGTACTCTCCTTGTCGGCCTTCAATTCTTTCATCATTCGCATCATATCTTTCCTGAGTGCTTGTACAGTCTTGGATTCACCGTCGCTGTCGTCCGTACTCTCCTCGTCGTCTGTCTTCTTTTTCCCTCGGGAGGATGTTTTATTTTCACTTTCTATGTCCATTGCCCGATTGTATGCTTCAGCGTACGACGAAGGAGGTACAACTTTCATTTTCTTTCTTAATGACGAAAGCAAGCCCTCGATGAACCATCTTTTCTTCAACCCGTCAGCCGGCTGTGCCTCCAATTTCCCCAGCAAGTCTTTGAGTCTTCGGTTATAGGTCCGCACACTCTCGTGCTTTCCTTGCTTGGTATTGTATATCTCCGCAACGATCTCGCTGTCATCTCGAAGAAGTTTGAACTCCTCTTGGAAAGCTTTTTTCAATAACCTCCATGTAGCTCTCTGTGCTTGGTCCAATTCCGAGTACCAATCAATGGCACTGTCTCTGAGTGTCGTTGGAAATGCCTTCAGCCACTGGTCGGGGTCATCCTGCCCGCTGGCTATCCAGATTGTCTCACATGTCTTGCAATGCCATACGGGATCCTCAGAGCCATTCCCCATGAATTTCGGCAACTTTTGCCGATCTGGATGAGCCATCTTTACTGGTTGACCTCCTTGTGTTTTGGACCCGATTGGACTAGTGGATTCCTCGCTACGTCCCTGTGCATCACTTGCACTCTTGGCCACGTACGAGTCACTCCCACGTCCTCCGTCAGCGTCCTCAACACCGTGGGTCTCCTCAGGATCTCTCCGATGCTCTCTCTGCCCTGGGGTCTTAAGCTTTGGTCTTCCCCTCCTTAACTCGTCGTCGTCGTCCGAGAGGGACAACTCTCAAAATCATCTGATGCTACTAGTCAAATCATCTTCATAGAGGTTATATTTTCCTGCGTGTGGAGTGCTGAAGGGGTCTCCGTCCCTTCTAACAAACTGTGGTGCGCCCGTTCAATGGATGTGTCTATTCTTGTCAGGTTTTCATATGTTCTTTTTATGCTCTGATTTATTTCAATTAAGTCTTCATCTAATTCCTTACCAACTTGCCTTAGTCGTCTTCGCCGATTTTCTTGCTCTTGCAGCCTGAGTGATCGCCGAACTTGCTCTTCCAAAGTCCCGTGCCCGTCAGGTACTCGATGCTTGTCTTTGTTCGGCCGTACGGGCATTTAGTTGTTCAAGCAATCATTGTTGGTTGCCGGAAGTACGGCGCCGACTAGTATCGCGTTCTTCCTCTTCACGTTTGGTTCTGTCTTCACAACGTTGTACGATTTGCTGCCTTTAGCGCTCGCGATCTTCTTCCTCTCACAAGTCTTGCAGGATAATGAAATGGCGGGCCAGTAACCTGGGCATGCGATTCAGGAGGTGGTTCACCTCGTCGTTCACTTCCAGCCGATCCCAGATGACTTCCTCAGGGATCTCCCGAATGAGGGATTCCCTACGCACGTGGTCACGTAGTGATATTTTCCACAAATTTACCAGATCTTCTGTCAATGAGTCTTCCCGTTCCTCATTAGCATTTATAGGTTCTTCCGCTGGTTGACCCATTACGCTGCCATGGCAGATGATGCCCTAGTCCGTTCAGGCAACGGCGCCAAATGTTTGCCTACGGAATGGGATTCAAATCTTACGTACTACTGGCAAACTAGTCATGTGCAGAACATAGGATAAACAGTAAACTGAAAGATATTATATTTGAACACCAGAACTTTATTCATCATCAGAAATATCATGTACAAAAGAGTATCAGCATTGCGTTACAATATAACATCGGCACCAAAACTCATTCCTAATCCTTTCCCGACTATCCCAGCCGACTACATATAACGTTCGGCGGTGGTTAGATAACCAACCGACACGACGCTTCATAACAACATTAACATTAACATAATCGGAACATGCTTTCCCGAAAGTACATGACATTATTATTCTTTACTAATCTATAGTTTTATTAACAATTGGCCGACTACGACCAAGGCCGACTACGACCGACAACAAAGTAAAGATATACGACTAACACAACATTCACGCCTTAATATGTGTGACCAATGGTTTTAATAATTGTGATTTGAATTTCTACATTAATTTATTGGAGGAAGTAGAATAGTGGTTTCGATAATTGTGATTTGAAATTTTGCATTAGTTTGAGAGTTAACAGATAATTAGAATTAAGGTTAAGTGCTTTTTATTTTACCTACTGTAACCCAAATAGGCTTCAAGCATTTTGTATTTATTCCTTAAAACCTTAACCTAAACTATTCTTTAGTTTAGGGTTAGAGAGGGAATTTTTTAATTTTATTTTTAACTAACCTAACCCTAATTTTTGTATAGGATTGGGGTTATATATTATTTTCTCTTTTTAATTTTTAATTACCTCAACAATTTTTTTTATTCTAGGTTTCAATTGATAATATCAAAATTTTACCAACCTTAACTCTAATCTTACACATTTTTCATGGTTTCAACTCTCAATCAATAATGCAATGTGGGAAACAAATTTTTCTTGAGCCTATCACAAACCCATGTCCAACTTGAACAAGCTAAAATGTGAGTTTTGTAGAATGAACTCGATGGAGGCATTTAAGAAAGGTGTTAAATAATGATGTTAGGCCTTCTAAAAATTGTCTTGATGATGTAAAATTTTCCATCAAAACTTTACCAACCTTAACCCTAATCTTACACATTTTTCATGGTTTCAACTCTCAATCTAATGCAATGTGGGAAACAAATTTTGCTTGATGCTATCACAAACCCATGTCCAACTCGAACAAGCTAAAATGTGAGTTTTGTAGAATGAACTTGATTGAGGCATTTAAGAAAGGTGTTAAATAATGCTGTTAGACCTTCTAAAAATTGCCTTGATGATGTAAAATTTTAACCTTAACCCTAATCTTACACATTTTTCATGGTTTCGATTCTCAATCAATAATGCAATGTGGGAAACAAATTTTGCTTGAGCCTATCACAAACCCATGTCCAACTCGAACAAGCTAAAATGTGAGTTTTATAGAATGAAGTTATGAACTTAATGGAGGCATTTAAGAAAGGTGTTAAATAATGGTGTTAGGCCTTCTAAAAATTGCCTTGATGATGTAACCCAACAAGATTTATTGTTTCTTGATGCCTTTGCAAAAAGCATGACTAAAAAAGAAAAGACTACTATTGGATCATCCACAATGTCATCTAATAACACTAGAGTTGGACCTTTAGATGAGAAGGAACTTCTACAATAACATCATATTGATATATCTACATCTTTTTGTTCTTCCAAAGAAGCTAATAATAGTGTGAGCAATGTGAGTGGTTTTTTGTGCCCTACCCACACCTAAAGCTCAACCAACTTTGGAAAGCATAAGATGGATGAAAAATGTTTATGCACAAACTAGAAAGGCAGAAGCTAATTCTAGTATTACTCTAGTATCTCATTCAATGTTGCAAGACCTCCATATTGGAAAACAATGGTTGATGCAATCGCTATTGCAGGATCTAGCTTGAAAGCCCCATTATATGAGAGACTAAAGGGTTGATATGCTAATAGATGCGAGGAAAGATGTGAGGTACATGTTGATCATTATAAAAATGGGCAAGGACAAGATGTGCTAAAAAATTAGATAAGTGGACAGATAGAAGGTTTCATACCTTGATCAATTTCCTTCTGGCACACTCTTTCTCAAATCTATGGCATTTGACAGAGTGAAATTAGTGCACACTGCACACTTTTTTGTTTCATTTGATGAAGCGGTGACAAAGGTTCAACCACAACACAATGTGTAGCTTATTACAAATAATACTACTAAGTATGTGGGTTTACAAACTTTTGATGAATAAATACAAACTACTTTGTTTTGATACCCACACATTGCTAATTGCCTTAATTTAAGCTTTCAAGACATTGGCAAACTTTTATTGGTAAAACCTATAAAGCAAGGGTCATATCTATAAAAAATTCATATACAATCACACTATGGTGCTCAATATGATGAGATCTTTTAATTATGGAAAAGAGCTTGTTTGTGAAGGCGCAACTAGAGATGCCACCTACTTTCTTGCATTGTAAAACTTGTATGCATATAATTGGGTGGATTCCATCTTTTCCAATCACATTGATGGAATATTAATTGCATGACTTGTCTTTGAGTCCTTTAGGATAGATAGCCTTGTTTTACTTATTTACAAGTCCTTTACGATGGATGCAAATTTCAAAATCACTAGTCAAAGTGTTGAGAAATGGTTGATGAGAAAAAATCCCCCATGGGCTATCTTTATGAGCGAAGAAGGCAATAAGGTCCAAATTGCAAAATGATGAGGACAATATTGGAAAAAGCATTTTTACCTCAATACCATTGGATACTTTTAAAATTCAACATTCTTTTATAAAAAACACATTCAAGGATGGTACAACAATGACAAAGGACATGTTTAAGTGCATTGTAACATTTTTCTTTGATGCAAATCAACAAGTAGCTATAGCAAAGTTGTTAATTTATTGGCTAGCTAAGGGATTCTCCTTTGATATGTGTTGTTGACACAAGAAAGACTTTAAAACCAAGTATTAAATTTAAAATTAACAATATGCAAGTAGCTTTTACCTTTTCAGTCATTGAAAATTTAAAATACACTATGGATTTATAATATTATATAAGTTTTGATTTGCAACTAATATATTGTCAAGGGCCAAGGCAATGGTGGAATTACATTGGCAAGGAAGCTAAATCATTTCAAAGGATGGAAATGCATATTTTAAGATAGAATTGAAATTCTTCCACTTGTAAGTGTTCTTAGAATGTGTCTAAACACACAAACTCTAAGAAACATGACTAATTGTATTTATTCACTATAATCTCCACCTTTTGGCTTAAAAAAATTGAGATTAAAAATTACCAACTCCTTAGTTAACTAATGCATGTTAAACTTAGTTGTATATTTTAAATTTCAATGATTGTTGCAACTAATTTGAATTTCTCGCAAGCACTATTATATTAGGTAGTGTTGAAGATGATCAACCAATTGATTTTGACAAGATTGATCATCATGAATTAGAATAGATTTCAAACAATGATGAAGAATTGCTTAACAATAAGAATTCGGCCATCTTGGAAGAGGCATCAAATGATCATGACCACAATCAAATAGAGAAGCAAGATGTTGATGTTTCAATGTTGCATTCTAAAGTCTCATAGTCTCATAGGATCATAGTATTTCAAGTTTTATTTTGTATTATAGGTTGTAAATTGTAATTGTTTGAAATTGTGAAACTCAATGAGTGTTGTTTCCAGCTAAAAACATTGTCATTTCTCTAATTATGAGTCATACTTCAATCCTTGTCATAGCCCTGCATTTTTTTGGTCATCTCTAGTTAGTGTCTTTACAAGACCAACCAAATGACCTTTTTGATGCATCTTGTGAGGCAAAGATCAAAGCTGAAAGGACAAAGGATGGGGAAAAAATTCCCTAAGGAATGAAAATTTGTTTCCTAATTAGAGGATGCACGCCTCTCTAAAGGGATACATGAGATCTTGAAATCAAAAAATGTTGCTCAATATAGTGGAACATATCTCATAATACAATAACAAATTTTCAAGTTACAAAATAGTTGCCAAGTATAGTGGCACATGCCATTCAATAGCAACATCTAAACTGTGAAAAAATTCAATAGAGGAGCAAGTGCTCCAAGATAGGCTTATGTGAGCTTACAAATGGAAAAATTACAAGGTTATTGCCCAATGTGTGCCCTATTAAAAAGAAATATAAAATTTTCAAAGTAAAAAATGCAAGCATATATTAGAGAGAGCACCATTCCAAAAGCAAACAAGTTGTTTAAAAACAAAAATCTGCAATCATATGTCTAAGTGTGCACCTCCATAGTGACAAACATTAATTTCCAAAACCAGAAAGTGTTGACTAATACTAAGGAGCATGCTTCATAGTGGGAAAGCAAATTGCTCTAAAGACAAAATGTGATCCCCTATATACTGACGCATGCCTCATAAGGGCCAATCACTCATCATTCAAAATGCAAAAAACCAAAGTTACCAGGAAATTCCATTATAGGAATGTGAACTGTGTACCCATCCCCATACCCACATTTTTCTAGTGACTACATTTATATTTAACACAACCATCTCCTTATCCATTTACTCACATACCCTAATTTGATTGGCATCCCCATATGTGTACAAGTACACATACACTTACATCTCTTGGTAATTGTGCAAAAAAATGCACTCATATAGACTGGCGCATGCTTCATAAAGGATAGTTTTTTTCAAAAAATAAAAACAGGAGATTTCAACAATATTTAGGCACATGTTTCAAGGGAAAAACAAGACAAAATAGCTGATTAGATTTAATATAATTACTAACCTGGTACAAGTTTGCAAGCTACTCCTCTAGAAACTAGGCCAACATTGGGATAAAATCCGTTGACGAATTCATCACCAATTGTGTGTAGAGGGCGATGTATTGAAGGTGGTCAAGGCAAGATAGGTTTGGCTTCCTTCCTATGAGCATGTTCCTGTTGATGCTCTCATATCATCCAAAAATACTGGCATCCATACTAAATACAACCTAGTTTAAACTCATACAAGATCATAGTACACAAATATTGATTTGTGCAGGTGTAGGAGCCATAGCGTCGGTCAAAGGTACAAGAACGTTAAGTACCAACACAAGCAACACCGAGGCCTTTTATTCCTTCGCCATTCACATCACCTCAACAATGCCAACCTCACAAGTCTTTCCAAAAACTGGCTCTGATAATTACCACAATATTCTGATGATGCAATGACAGGTCACAACAGTTACCAAAACTCCTCCAGCATACTCTTCTCTACCACTTCCCTTATTGTGGCTCTGATACCATAATAATTTTTAGCGCAAATCACAAATATATTATGCTTGTATTCATCATAAATCATTCGAACCATTACATATATAAAGCACTGAAATTCCTTTGTACAGTTTTACCTGCATTCTAGATTTAGTGAGTTGTTAAAACAACTCGTACCTAACACATAACAAATTGAGCACTAATAGATTTCCTAACACCCTCTATCTGTTGTTATTGTTGGATATTAATATATTTTGAAAAATTCATTTATATTATCATCCCTTGCCATCCCCAAAAAATCGCCCTTGGATTGTTGTCCCTAAAACGTGTCTTCTATCATCCCCCTATCCCTATCCCTGAAACATGTCTCCTACCATCCTCCCATCCCCGTCCCCAAAATATGTCTCCTACTATCCCCCCATCCCCGTCCCCAAAATATGTCTCCTACTGTCCCCTCATCTGCATTCCCAAAATGTCATGGAACATAGTCTTTGTCTAATTGTTTTATCTTAAATTAATTTAATTCAAGTTAGTTGGCACTAAGTTAACCCCAGTCCTAGTTACCACCCTCAAACGAATGGCTAGATAGAAATTGTGAACAAGTGGGTTGAAGGATATTTGCATAACTATGTGATGGGGCAGCTGAAGGCTTGGATTGGATGGTCGCATTTGGGCAAACACTATTACAACACCACCTATCACATGTCGATTGGCATGACTCCTTTGCAATGTCCCCTCCTAGCCTCTGAGCAGTGGACATCACCTTTAGCCTATTCCAGAGTCCCTGTAGGCTAAGATGTTTTGATAAGGGGACTCAGTTCCAGCTTTGGGTGTTGGGTTTTCAGTGTTTCTGGTGCATATCAATAATTCCAGCGCATATTAGTATTTCCGGTGCATATCAATATTTCCGACGCATATTAGTTTTTCTCCAGTTTAAGCTTTTGGGATGCCACTTGACTAAAAATAGTAAGTCTTTTTTGGGAATACTGGACCAAGTCCTACTTGTCACAGTAGAATATTCAATTGGTAAAGTTACTTTGGTAAAATCATATATTTGATTAAAGCTTCGTAATGTGAGCTTTATTAAAGTAACTTCATATTTTTTAATTGAGGGTTCATAAGGGGACATAAAGAGGACCTTGGACACCTAATGATATGACTTGAAGTTGTTTTTGTTGATGTTGTAGCTGTCGGCTACATACTTCCGCCATGTTGTGAACAATAAATTCATATAACCTAACAACTATTCATTTATTGCATTAATCAAAGTGAAGAGGCACTTCACTTGGCAACTATATTATTTTTAATTGGGCCGACCCTCCTTGTAATTCGCACCATTATTTGTAATTATCTTTTCCATATGTGACCGACCTTGTTCATGAAGAGGTGCGACCTCTTGCTCACATTGTATATATACAAGTTCATTTCATTCATTCAAGGCATCAAGTCAAGTCCGTCTATCATTCCATCTGCAAGTGCGAATCACTTCTACAACAATGCGAATTTATTCAAGGAGTGCGAATTATTCAATTTGTGTGGTGTTGGATATTGGCCTTGTGATTGGCCTCATTGTAAAGAGAATTCTTGCCATTATTTATATATATAAGAGAGATCTTTGTTGTTGGGTTTTTCCCTCAAGTGGAGGGTTTTCCCAGGGTATATGTTGTGTCTATGTGTTTGAATTTGAATTAAAATCTACTTATTCACATCAGATCATAAAAATTAACATGGTATCAAAGCGGGTTTAAGAAGATCGTGATCAGATCTCTATAAGCAACGCTTTCGTCCATTCTTGTTCTCATCTTCTTGCATCTATCTTATCTTCAAAAATGGTGAACGGGCTCAAGATCGAAGATAGACTTGAAGGTGCTTCCAATTTCACATCTTGGAAGTTTAGAGTAATGCTTGCATTGGAAGAAAATGAGATTGTTGAGTTCGTGGAGAACGAAATTCCAGAACCTTCTGATGAGAATGAGAAGTCTCAATGGAAGAAGAATTGCACTAAGGCGAAGAAGATTTTGGTAGACTCCGTGAAGGATCACCTTGTGCTGGTCATCTCCAAGTTGAAGATAGCAAGGGAAATGTTCAAGACCTTGGACGAAATGTATGAGATCAACAATACAAGTAGAGCTCTTGCATTAAAGCAACAACTTCATCATATCAAGATGGCGAAAGGAGACTCTGTCATCTCATTCTTCATGAAGATCACCGAATTAAGAGATTAACTCTCTACCATTGGGCATATGGTTGATGATAAGGATCTGGCTATGTTGGCGCTTAATGGTCTTCCTCAATTTTGGGAGCCATTTATCCAAGGTATCAGTGGAAGATCAAAACTACCTAAGTTTGATCGCTTGAGGGCAGATTGCAGTCAAGAAGAATCAAGATTGGCTGCGAGAGGCAATGGGAAAAGTTCTACAAATGAAGACATTCATGTACTTGCCACTCAATCTTCAAAGAAGAAAGGAAGAGAAGGGAAGAAAGGCAACTTCAAAAGGAATAGAGATAAAGGATCAGATGGTGCCCCTACATCTAAGAAGAAGAAGGACCTCTCCCACATACAATGCTTCAAATGTGACAAGTTTGGTCACTATGCAAAAGATTGTCCAACCAAACCTAAGCAGCAGGCTTCAATTGCAGATGTGGGTGAGATCTCTCCTCGGAAGGTGTAATGTCCCCTTTTTCATGAGCGATGGAGTTTAGAGGAATTAGCCTATTCCTGATCCTCGTAGGCTAATGGAGCTTGATAAGAGGGTCGTTTGGCAAAGACCCAGTTGATTGGTTGGCCCGTTTCGTGATTCAGTCTACATATGGAGGTGTTCTAATGATTTCTTAATATGTTTCTATTTTTAGAAACCTCATGTTATAAAGTAATGTTATGTTTGCACTTTATGTTATGAATAATTATTTTATTATAAAGTGCAAAACAATAAAATAATAAAATAAAAGAAAAATAATATCCCTTCTAGAAGATGACTTGGGAAAGTTCTAAAAGGAGGCCGACCTCTTGAGGAAAACGTATAAATAGACATCGTGGGCCTCATTCTCATCATCCAGGAATTGTTGTTTGAATTGATGACTTTTGGTGGTGGAGAAGCCAGCTAGGGTTTCAGCCATTGGAGGACCTTTGGGAACGAAAACCCTCATTGGTTACGCAATTTTGAGGCTGTGAGATACCAGCTGAATTATTGCTGATTGTGGGCTTTACTTCAGAAGTCCAATCTTGTGCTTCATTGTGGAAATTATTTGAGTACAATAGCTGATGTATTATTGTACTTATTTTGAGTAAAGTAAGTGACTTGCAACAGCTGATGTATTGTTGCATTTGATGGAGAAGTTACTTCAGCAGCTGATGTATTGCCGAGATTGATTATTTCATTGAGCAAATTTGTGGAGATTCAATTTGGAGAATAATTGCTGACTGTGATTTATCATTTCATCATCTTAAGGAGTGATATTTTGTAAAGTTTCAGTTGCATTTTCAGTCCTTCATAATCTGTTGTCATGGAGGTTGATCAGCCTCTGTGAGTCTCATGTTTTTGCTCATATCTTTCAATTGAGGAGGCCAATCATTCTGGGTATTGTTGTATTCAATTCCTATCGTCAAGACAATCGTTTTAAGGGCAAATTGGAGGGCGTTTGGTGCTGCAATTAATTATCTAAACTTTTGCCAGGCAAGAACAGGGGCAACAGCTTGAGCATTTCAATTTGAGCTTGGAAGGTGCCTATCACATTGGATTTTTATTGTTTCTTCATCAACAACATTGGGGGCCATCATTACAAGGTTCTTCTTGCATTTACTAAGTAGTTTGCATTGTCATTATAGGCATTAAGTTGCTGCTGTAAGTGAATACTCAGAAAATCAGATTTGGCACTATTGTCAAACAATTGTAAGCCAAGAGTCTTGGCCAATTCATAGCATCATTGTAGTAGACATTTTATTGCAAAGAAGGAGATATAAGTTGTTGGTCAAATACTATTGTAATTGAAAATGTTATTGTCATTCATGATCAGCTTATTAGTTTGCATGCCAATTGTTTGTCAAAATGTCAATTGGCTGTAGGTTTTCCTTTGGCATAAATAATGTTATAATATTGCATACTAGGTGTTTGCATTAATGCTACTTGGTTGTAAGTGCATAAATGCCATCTTAGGTTGCATCCAAAGTGTTTGTCATAATTTCTAATTGCTGTAGCTGCATATTGCAAGTAGTTTCAGTCATCTATATACATCAAAAGTGCATTAAAACAATTGCATTTCATCTTAGAGACATTCATAGTTGTCATTGGCAATCATTGATACCATTGGAAACATTTAAAGAAACATCATTGGTGATGAGAAAGTCAAAACAAATCAATTAGAAGTTCTTATCAGCCTATATCAGCTTGCACACCAATTGTTTGACAAAATTCCCAAGGCAGCAAAAGAAGAGTTTTTGAGTCAGCTGGGCTAGGCTTATTACAGAAGGATTCAAGTGGTTTTCTATTCTATTCTACCTTATCAAGCAATGTTCCAACGGATAACAACGCTTGGTTAATTGATAGTGGTGCGTCACGCCACATCACGAGTTTTAGAGAACATCTATCTAATTTGGTGGAAAGAGATTCAAGTGTTCAAGTCATAATTGGAGATGATGCATGTTATTCTGTGAAAGGTGTTAGGACCTCCACTCTTCACTTAGATTCCGACATCTCCTTGCAGTTGAGTGATGTACTATTTGTACCAAGCATCAAGCAAAACCTTGTCTCTATTTCAGCCTTGGAGGACAAGGGATATCAAGTTGCATTCTCTGAAGGAAAATTTCTTGCATGGCCAAAGAACTCAAGTATCAAGACTGCCCAAATGATTGGAGTTCGACATGAGAGTCTCTACAGACTTTCCACTCGTCCATTTCAAGCTTTGTTGCATGATTCATCAAGTTCGTGTGAGCTTTGGCATAGAAGACTTGCTCACCTTCACTTTAGAGCACTTCCATCCATGGAGAAAATGGTCACAGGCCTTCCTAAACTCAGTCTGGAGCATGAAGGTACTTGTCGAGGATGCGCTTTGGGTAAGAATACTAAAGGACCCTTTCATAGTAGTGAAAGTAGATCTAAATGCATTCTAGATCTTGTTCATTCTGATTTGTGTGGTCCAATGTCTGTTGCTTCTTTGAGTGGTTTCTTGTATTATGTAATTTTCATTTATGACTACTCTAGAAAGACTTGGATTTATTTGTTAAAGACTAAAGAATCTGAAGAAGTCCTTGAGAAATTCAAGGAATTTAAAGCTCAAGTAGAGAACTTGTCCGGGAAGAGGATCAAAGTTCTGAGATCTAACAACAGAGGGGAATACATCTCTGGAAGCTTTCGTAACTTTTGTGTTGAGGCAGGAATTAAGAGGGAGTTTTGTGTTCCCTACAATCTACAGCAGAACGGTGTTGCAGAAAGGAAGAACAGAACTATTGTAGAAGCAACTAAAGCCATGATCCATGATCAAGATCTGCAAACCTTCCTTTGGGCCAAGGCATCTAGGACAGCTATGTATGTTCAAAATCGGAGCCCTCATCATATCTTGGAGAACATGACTCCTGAAGAAGCTTTCACGGGTGTGAAACCTAAAGTAAGTCATCTGAGAATCTTTGGTTGTCCTGTGTATGTTCATGTGCCTAAAAATAAAAGGACAAAATTGGAACCATCTGGCAAGAAGGGAATATTTGTGGGCTACAATGAGTTCAAAATCCTACAGAGTTTACATTCTAGGTCAGAAATTGATAGAGATCAGCAGGGATGTTACATTTGAAGAGGATGTTGCATTTAAGAGATCTAAGGGCACTCACATGGAGATAGACAATGAAGACCAAGAGTCTCCTCAAGACATGGAAGTTGACCAGACTCCTGAGATTCAGAGGGAGGCTACTGATCCTAAAGAAGATGATGATCCAGTTGAGCCTTTGGAACCTACTGATGGGCCTACAGACATTGTTATTGGTCGAAAGAGACCTCTATGGGCTGGACAAACAATGCAAGAGGCAGAAAAGTTTGCAGCCCCTAGAGGAACATTCAGAGAGAGCAAAAGACCTCACAAGTTTTCAAGCTATGTTGCTTTGATGAGCCAAATGATTGAATCTGAGCCTTCCAATGTTGAGGAAGCTTCAAGTCAGCAAGTATGGAGAGATGCTATGGTTGAAGAGTATCAATCTATTCTCAAGAACGATGTTTGGGATATAGTACCTAGACCAGAAGGAAAATTTGTTGTATCCTCTAAGTGGCTCTTCAAGATCAAGCATGCGGTTGATGGGAGCATCGAGAAGTACAAGGCTAGGTTTGTGGCTAGAGGATTCTCTCAAAAAGAAGGAATAGACTATGAGGAAACATTTGCTCCAATTGCTCGCTATACCTCCATCAAGACTATCATTGCTATTGCAGCAGCTAAAGGATGGAAGTTACACCAGATGAACATGAAGACAACATTTCTAAATGGTGTAATTGAAGAAGAGGTATACATTGAGCAACCTGATGGATTTGAGGTTCATGGGAAGGAGTCTCATGTTTGCAGATTGAAGAAGGATTTGTATGGCCTTAAGCAAGCTCCTCATGCTTGGTATGAGAGGATTCACCGTTACCTATTGAGCTTGGGTTTCTCCAAGAATGATGCTGATTCAAACCTGTAATTCAAGGTGATTAATGGTGAGGCATTGATCTTGGTTCTCTATGTTGATGATCTATTTCTTACTAGAGAAGAACACCTCATTATCAAATGCAAGAAGGAGTTGACTTCTGAATTTGAAATGAAGGATCTTAAGTACATGCATTACTTCCTTTGTGTAGAAGTATGGCAGAGGCCTAATGAGATCATTCTGAGTCAAGGGAAGTATAAAATAGACATCTTGAAGAGGTTTGGTATGATGGATTGCAAATCCATGTCTACACCAATGGAGACCAATCTACATAAGATAAAAGAGTTTGCAGCTAATTTAGATCTGGTGGATCCTACTCTGTACAAACAGTTGATTGGATCATTAATGTATCTAGTCAATACTAGACCAGATATTTGCTATGCAGTGAGTGCACTTAGTCAGTTCATGTGTGAACCAAGGCAAATACATCTAGTTGCAGCAAAGCATATCCTAAGATACTTGCGTGGCACAATTGGGTATGACTTGAGATATTCTTCTGGTGTGGACTTGGAGCTGCATGGATATTCTGATTCTGATTGGGCTGGGTGTGTTGCTGATCGGAAGAGCACCTCTGGATGTTATTTCAATTTGGGGTCTGCTATGATCTCCTGGTGCAGTAGGAAGCAGTCTTCAATGGCACTGAGCACCACAAAGGCCGAGTATATTGCAGCTTGTGTGGCAACTCAAGAAGCATTGTGGCTTCGGAAGCTCCTTGCAGGATTGTTCGGGCAATCATTGGAGCCAACTGTCATTCATTGTGATAATCAAAGTTGTGTGAAGCTTTCTGTCAATCCTGTGTTTCATGACAGAACAAAACATGTTGAGATCAAATATCACTACATCCGAGATATGGTATTGAGGAAAGCAATCCAGTTGAGATACATTAGCACTGATGAGCAAACGGCCGATATTCTCACCAGGCCTCTCTCCAGAATAAAGTTTGTGTACTTTCAAGACAAGCTTGGAGTTGTGGAGAATGAAGCCCTAGCTAAGAGGGAGACTCAGCTTCAATGAACTTCTGTGATTTTCTTTAATTCATTTCTCTCTGTGAGAGAGATTTGAGGTGCAAGCCCTTGTTAATGCATCTTTTTCTGTGAGAGAAATTTGAGGTGAAAGCCCTTGTTCCACCCTTTGGGAGTAGCCATGGTGGATGTCATGTTGAGTGAATCCATGACAACATCACTTGTGTTTATCCACCCTCTGAGAGTAGCCATGGTGGACGTCATGATGAGGTGATGACATCACGTTGAGTGATTCCGTGATGGGCACTTGTGCACATATACCATACATGGGAGTAGCCATGGTGGTTAATATCACGTTGAGGTGATATGTTCCTCTCCACATATGGGTATAGCCATTGTGGATGTCATGTTGAGAGAGTCCATGACATTGTGTATCGGAAGTATTCCTCCCTAGCTAAGAGGGAGTGTTGATGTTGTAGCTGCGGGCTACATACTTCCGCCATGTTGTGAACAATAAATTCATATAGCCTAACAGTTATTCATTTATTGCATTAATCAAAGTGCAGAGGCGCTTCACTTGGCAACTATATTATTTTTAATTGGGCCGACCCTCCTTGTAATTCGCACCATTTATTTGTAATTATATTTTCCATATGTGGTCGACCTTGTTCATGAAGAGGTGCGACCTCTTGCTCACATTGTATATATACAAGTTCATTTCATTCATTCAAGGCATCAAGTCAAGTCCATCTATCATTCCATTTGCAAGTGCGAATCACTTCTACAACAGTGCGAATTTATTCAAGGAGTGCGAATTATTCAGTTTGTATGGTGTTGAATAGTGGCCTTGTGATTCGTGTTGTGACCTTTTCACACATCGCCCCATTCAAATGGGGACCCCTAATTTTTGCTCCATTCTGGTCTTTTGGCTTGGGTTTTGTCTCTCCCTCTCTCTCTCTGTCTCTTTTCTGATGTCTGTCTTTCCGGGATGTCTCCATCATCGAGCTTAAACGTGAATTCGGCCAAGTCTGAAATTAGGGTTTGCGTCTTCCTGGTCAGTTTGAGGTCGAGTAAGGTGAATAAATTGAAAATTGAGCTTAACATTGTTGTTAGTATGTCTCCAGCAGGCTCTCAGCAGATTTTCATTCGATTCTGAGGTACTTACTATTTTTAGTAAGTCTGCAATTACAGGCAATCTGTCAGCTATTTTGAAATTCCGACGGTCACACGGCATTCAGGGCATATCAAGCTATTCGTATGCAAAATTTGAGCGAAAACGAACAACTTACTATTTTTAGCAGTCCAGCTTCCGGGGCAAATTTCAAGGTTCAGATGCAGAGTTTTTCTTTGCATGTTTGCGTATTCCTTCTGGGTCTTTCGAGACCTTCGCGATGATATAACATGCAAAACGAGATGACAACTTTCAGGATTCAGCCTTCCGAGACTATTTTTAGGGTTTGCATGTCGAGGTTTCTTTTGCATGTCAGGTGATTCCTGATGGGTTTTCTGAGAGCTTCGCGATGGTGTGACATGCAAACGAGGATTCTCACTCAGTAAGGAACTTGCTATTTTTAGCAGGTATGTCCCGGCAGCCGCCTCCCAGCAGTTCAGATTCACGAGCCGATCGCAGTGCCACTGAAACGAAGACAAACGGAGATCTTTTGATACATGCAATGCAAATTAGGGTTTCCAGCTTCGGAGCCTAAAAATAGGTATCAAAAGTCAAAATCTTTGAAATCCGGTGTAAACCACCGCGATCAGCGTCCTTCAGGCTATCTGCTGGTGAAGTTTCAAGTCAAACGGAGCACTTACTATTTATAGTAAGTCAGATTGGAAACAGGCTAAAAATGGTAAATCAGTTGCATGCGCTGATGTCGACAGACAGGGCACGTGGTGAGGAGCGCCTCATCAAAATTTCAACTCGATCGGAGCATGGGAGCTATCGGAAACATGAGGTTACTATTTATGGTAAACCACCTTCAAAAACGTGCTAAAAATAGCAGGGTGATTAAAAGTGGCAGTGTCGACAGGATAATGAGGTTGCGAGGATCCAGTGCTTAAAATTTCATGGCAATCTGAGCTTCCGAAGTGTGAAAATCAAGAGGCTTACTATAAATAGCAAGGCTCGGATAAGCTAGCAGAAGAAGGTAAAAACGTCTAAGTCTGAGTTTCATCCAGCAGGCACCTCCAAATGCGCCATGCTTGCCTTCAGGGTGATCAAAAATATTTTGTGAAATGAGTTCATCCTCCACTTACATCAAAATGCGCCCAAGCTGGTAAGGTGGAAGCACAAAAAAAAAATTTTCTAAGGCAAAGTTTCATCCGCCTCCTAGGCCAAAATGCGCCCACCTTGAAGAAAGAAAGGTTTAAAAAATTTTCTAAGTGTCGGATATCCTCCTCACCCCTCTAAATGCGCCCATCCTCCTCCTAAGTGGAAATGCGCCCATGCAGCAAATGGTCAAAGCAGTCAAAAGTTTTTGTCCTCCTCTATGTGCAAAATGCGCCCAAAATGGGCCATGTAAAGACAAAAATAAGAAGCTGAAAAGTCACTGGCTGAGGCGTGGGAAAATTCATCCTTCTTGCATGGCAAAATGCGCCCAAATGAGGGCATGTCAAGACAAAATGAGGCAAAGTCAAGCTGGTCAACAAACTTCATTCTCCTCTCCTTTGAATGCGCCCAAAGCATGGCAAGTAAAGACAAAATAAGGAAGGCAAGGTGGCGTTGCATGTGCTTCATAACCTCCAAAATGCGCCCATGCAGCTAAGGAGTCAAAAGGGTCAAAGATGCTCATCCTTCACACATAGTAAAATGCGCCCACTTCAAGCATAACATGCATGAGAATTTTCCAAGTAAGAAATTCGTCCTCCATCTAGGCTGAAATGCGCCCAAAATGAATAAAGTCAACAAAGTCAAAGAGTTTTGTCTTCCTCACCCCTCCAAATGCGCCCAAGTTGGGGTGTAAAAAGTAAATGAAGCTAGTGAATGAGGTGAAATGTGATTGAGGCGTGGTAAATACAAGGACAAATGATAGGCGTTATTCTCCAAAGTGGTAGGCGCCAAGGGTGATGGGAGTTATAAGGTGTTAGAAATTTTTTTCTAAGACGTGTTAAGTATGAAGATAATTTCCTAAGGCGTGTGGGGTGAAAACAAAATACTAGGAGTGATTTCAAGTTTTCTTCAAGTATGCTATGCGCCAAGTAAAGAGTAAGTGTGGTGGTGAGCCTTGGAGAATTTTTGCTAGGCGTGTGTGTTGGTGGAGATGAGTATTGGGCGTGGTGATATTTTTCTCCAAGTGCTATGCGCCTAAGATGTTAAGTGTTGGAAAATTTTCCTAGGCGTTGGGACTTCCAATAAATATTTTTCAAATGTGAAGCAAAATGTGAAGTGGTGGCTAGACAAATAAAATGTGCCAGGCACCTCTATGAAAAATCTTCTAAGTGAAATAAATTCTTCTCGCAGGCAAGTGATCAAAGTTGAATATAAAATAATCCAAGGCGAAATTTTCTAAGGGAAAATTTTCAAAGTGATTTAAAATTTTCTAAGGCACAAAATGTTCTCCCTTAGAAAAATGCCTAAGTCTGGAGAGGTGATGGAATTTTCCTTGAAACACAGCAGAGTTGCCAGAGATGAGGTCAGATGATGCCAGCCGCACAGGATTGGTAAAAAATTTCCAAGTCAGAGCAAAATTCTCAGAGGGGATCGAAGAACGAGAACAAAATTGTTGAAAGAATATTTTCTAAGGTTCAAAATTCAAGAAAATTAAATGAACCCGTTCGTTGGGTACCCATGGATTCGAAGCATTCCGGAGGAAATTTTCTTCTGGGTATCGAAGATTGCCGATGAGGAGTTGATTTTAAAGCCTTCCATGCTTCGCTGCGGCCTTCAGGATGGATATTTTTGATGGGCGCCAGGTTGATGAATTTCCTAAGGGAGATGTGAAAATTTTCTAAGGCAAATGTGAAGAAAATGTGTTTTCAAGGTGAAATCCTCCAGACGATGAATTTGAAAAAAACTGCCTAGGTGAATTTGCTTCAATCCTTCGTGAAGATAGTTTACTTGAGCCAGAAATGAATAAAATTGAGTATCGGAGCCCCAGGTAGTGAAATGAATTTCTCAAAGATGAAGTTTATCTAAGGCATGAACTTGAACACGAAGTTGGCTAGTGGAGGCAACAAGTCCTTGGAGATCAAAACTTGGTAAGTAAGTTGAGTTTATATTGTGATGTGTTCTAATACCCCTCTCCTTGCTTGTTTTGCAGGAGGAACGTTGAAGCCTGAGCACGATGTCTGGAAGTGGTGAAGCACGATGAAGATGAGTTTCACATGAAGAAAGAAAAAGTTGCAAGAAATTGACTTAGTATAACTCAAAGTGACGAAGATGAAGACCCTCAAGTGGAAGAAATCAAAGAACAACGCCAAGAAAGAAGATCGAGAACAGTGTGAACGCGTCTACAAATGGAATCTTCTAGAAGGATAATGGTGGACATTATGGCGCATTTATTACCCCACTCTCCTCTGTGGCGGTTTTTAGGGCAATATTATTTAGGGCTGAGGTGGCACGATTCTGGCCACTCTATTGATTGTAACCCTAGCCGTCTTTTGGGACTTGGCTAGCTATATAAAGGGGGTCCCCCATTTGTAATTCATTAGAATTAGATTAGACATTGGAATAGTAGAAAGTAGACATTGAGAGAGCATTAGCATTAGAGCTAGATAGTGTAGCATTGTAGAGCATTTTTGCATAATTTGGAGAAGAAAGAAAGTTTTCCTTTGAAAACTTTTGAGGAGATTGTTGTGTAACACATTTTATGATAATAGATCTTTTCATTGATGATGGAATTCGTCTTGTCATGAAATGCTAGCAAGGTTTCTTCTTCCTTTCGTATCCAAGTAGCTTAAATTCATGCAAGTAGCTTACTTTGGTGTGTGGTGTTTTATTGAGATAGCTTCGCTTTATTCCATACCACTAGCGGCTTGTTGATGATAAGTTCGCCTTGAGTGGTCGGGAGATTATTTTGTGTTTAACTTCGGTTGTGGTTTACATACTTATATGCGTCGTCGATGGTGTATGTATGTTAAATTATAACTTGAACATCTTTTGTTTCCTTTGAAGATTGCACCGATTTTACGAGGTTGTCCGACGGAGGCTAGGTGAAATCCGGTTGAAGTCTATTGAAGCGAAGCCCACATATCTTGCATTTAGAATAGAACATAAACTTCTTAGGCCCTACACCCTTTTAAATTCAGTTCATTTCCGGTTAGAATTAGGAAACTTGGCTCACCTGCAAATCATTTGAATCACACGAAGCCCTTAGTCTACTTGTTTGTTGTTAGCGAACAATTGTGTAAGTCCCCTTGACATACCAGGCAATATCACATCGAGCCAAACTGAGCCTATTACGCTCAAGGAACCTTGGAGTTGAAAGCATGATCTTACTCGCAATCTTAGCATGCTGAATACTTTGTTCAAGAGAGGATAGAGCGTCCGTTGGGAGACTTTATTCTGTGTTGAGCGGTCTCAAAACCGATCAACAATTACCTCATTGTAAAGAGAATTGTTACCATTATTTATATATATAAGAGAGATCTTTGTTGCTGGGTTTTTCCCTCAAGTGGAAGGTTTTCCCGGGTATATGTGTGTTTATGTGTTTGAATTTGAATTAAAATCTGCTTATTCACATCTGATCATAAAAATTAACAATTTTTAAACTATAATATCATTTTAAAATGCCTCTTTAAACTTGGGCACCCAAGCAAGGTAGAGATGAATATTAAAATTAAAAGAAAATAAAAAGCAAAGAGAAACGGCGTTGGTTTTTAAGGTTGAGGTATTCACCCTAATTTGGAGACTCTCTTAAAAGTTTTTGTTTGAAGCTTATTTTTCATGCTTGAGATTGATGACAAAGGGAGATGTTGCTAGTTTGTTGCCAGAAGGTTGAAGAATGGGATTGAGGACGAAAACCCTCAGATTCTAAGGCTAGATTCAGCAGTGAGAGACCTACTCAAGTTGGTGATGGTGGTTTCATACAGTAATCACAATTGGGCGTAAAAGATGAAGATTTTCCAGTTCTTTTGAGTGCTTTTCAGTTTGGTTTTGGTGTGAGATTGTTGGGTTTTGCTGTGGTGTAGATTTCTTATGATTTTGGTGTGATTTATTTCAATATTTGGGCTTTTATATTCTAGACCTGAACTCATATATTTGCCCGTAGCTTGGAAATGGAGTGAAGTTTCAAAATGGATATTGCATCATTCAAAGAGTTTATTCATGGCGATTCCAAAGAGCTATAAATTGTATTTTTTGAAGCTGTTTCTGAATTTTTAGGACAGGTCGACCTCTTGAGGTTGGCACCATTACCGGAGGATTTCATTTAGCAGCTGGACACCTTCACTTGGTGGAGTTTGTGGCTCTTCTAGCAGCCATTGGAGTTAGTCTTGGGTGAATTTATGCTGGGGTTTGAAAGCCTTTTCTTAGAGAAGGAAAAAATAATTTGAAGAAGGCAACTTCCTGCTGTTTAGGCATCTTTTTCCCAGGTCTGAAGCTATTTTCTGTGTATGAGCATTATAACTCTGTGACTATAATATTTCTGCTATAAAATCTGATTAGTGGTACTTCTGAAAGCATTCTTTACAAGCATATGTCTCTCCATTTTAAGCTCTTGTTTATATATTTCATGTAATGCCAAGAAACATGCAAATCCTAAGAAAAACTATTGCAAAGATCATCACATAAAACATGCAGCCAGCAAGCAGCAAATACAGGGGAAAAACAAAAAAATATATATATTTGGGGTTGTTTATTACATCCTTTCAAAGCCCTATATGGGTATGATGCTCCATCATTCTTGGATTTAGCTTTTGGCAATAGCAGAGCTCCCAAAGAGAGTTAGGACATCCTTAAGTCACTTAAGGATAATCTTCAGAGTTCCCAAAATCAGCAAAAGGTATATGTAGACAGGCACATAATAGAGCGAATCTTTGAGGTGGGAGACTTGGTTTTCTTGCATCTATAGCCCTACAGACAGTCTTGCTTGAAAAAAAGTAGAGCAAAAAAGCTTAAATCTCACTTCTAGGGGCCCTAGATTGTTTGGAGAATGGGAGAAGTAGCATATGAGCTTGAGCTACCAATTAGTAGCAAGATCCATAATGTGTTTCGTGTGTCATGCCCCAAAAGGGCTCTAGGACAGCATATTACATCTTCACCTGACATTGTAGATGTCAGAGAAAGAAGATTGAGGAGCAGAGTAATCAAGGAATATCTAATCAGATGGAGAGACATGGCCACAAAGGATGCCACTTGGGAGGGTGAATAGATTCTTCAATGTCTTAATCTACATTTGCTTGAGGGCAAGCAATTTTAGGGAGGACTGTAATGTCTCCTTTCGAGGAGTGATCCAGAGTCATTGATTAGCCTATTTTATTCCAGTAGGCTAAAGTCAAGCAAAAAAAAAGGAATATTTTAATTTAATTATTTAATATTATCTGAACAAGCTAATCTTATGGGTAATATTATTTAATTAATTTAATAATTTCATTAGTGACGTAAGTGAAATATTTATTGGAGTTTAATAGTCACTTTATTTCCTAGATTAATATGAAATATTAAAAGTGCGGGAATTTAAAAAGTTCTTCTAGTGGCTTCAAGGATTAATACAAAAGTGCTTTTGGAAGCCCATTTCACATGCTTGATTATTTGCGATGAAATTGGAGAGTTTGGGAAAACACAAACCCTTGGATGAAATTTTAATGGATGTCAGTTTCAATATTGCAAGATTCTACCCTAGCTGGTTGCTGAAGAGCTCATTCAAAGTTTTTGCATTGGATTTAATGGTCAAATTTTTTGCATTCCAAGACAAATTTCTCAGTTTGGAGAATTAATGTGAAGGACAAAGCGAATTGAATATTAATGGTGCGTTCTTTGCCACCCGTCTAGTCATACCAATATTCAATTCTAGTAAAGAGCCTTGTAGATTGAGTTTCCCAACAAATGAATTAATTAAGCTAGAGTTTAATTTCCAAACATTGCATCACTTTTCCTTGGATCCGTCGCTAATTTCAAAGAGGGTGCCACTATGAAAGGTCATTAGTAATTATTCCGACTTCATTGAAGTTGCCACATAAGGGAAGGAGGGCCGCAACACATTATTATTTCCTTGTGAGCTGTCGTGGAATGCTTAGCAACTGCCAATATCCAAAGAGCTTCAAACCACATGATAAGAGATGGAGCTGACGTGGAAGCATGGTCAAACCGCCGTTGAAGCTTGGAACTTTCTTTGAGGTTGACGCCACTCATTCTTATTAGTTTTTGTGCATTCCTAGTCAGTCACCAAGACAAAGGTGCAATAAGGGACAAGGAAAGCTATCTGTTGTACCCCAAAATTAAATTTTTTGTTACACTTAGACTTTTTGAAAAAAATGAGTAAAAGTCTTGTTAAATCTGTCAAAAAAGGTCAAAATTTGGGCTTGCATGTCTTGCATGAGGGGTGAAAACTCAAAATTTCCAAAATCTGATGATCTGGGTCTGCTCAAAGCGACCAAGTCTACAAAACCCAGATCTCAGTTTTTCATCCCTACTTTTTAGGAAAATTGTTATTTTTAGAAATTTTCTAAAAATAGTAACTTTTTCTAGGTTTTTATGGGTTTCTTTCGAAACGGATACTGGCAAAATTTTCTAAAAATAGAAAGTTTGTCTGCCAGGGTCCAAACTGATTTTGATTGGCTCAAAATACTTCCATATCAGGCCGGTGCAGTCAGAATCTCAAAAAGATCAGTTTTGCCCTAGTGGGTCTATTCTGCTTTTTTAGAAGCATATTAGGAGCTCCAGAGTCATCAATGGAGGTCAGTTGGCTGCCAGGCATCAAATTCAATGATCAAGCATTGAACAGAATCTCAAACGATAAACATGCATGTTGAATAAAGAAGGAAGGTGAAATCTGCTTAAAATTGACTAACACTGCTTGACATGGGCGCCCCAAGAGGAAATAGGCGCCCATCTTTTTAGGGCATCAAACGATGAAATTAGGGTTCGAGCTTCCAAGCAAAGTTGTTCAGAATTCTCCTAGCTCCGCAGCGAATCCGGCAATGCAGTCATCGGATCATCCAGTCGTCTAGGATTCGAGGTCAAACAGAGGATTTTCAACCAGAAGATGAAATGAAAATCATGAAAGTAACGGAAAATTTTCTAAGTCTGGAAGTTTTCAGTGCCCCAGGTGCCCAAGGGCGCCCAGTCTTTTGGAAGGGCAAATCTAGCAATTAGGGTTTGCAATTGAGCTCAGTCTCTTCAGAATTCAATCAACTTCGCAATGGTTGTCTTCGCCAGAGCATCTGACTTGTCGTTCTCCGGCAAATCCAAATCGAGCTGAAAGTATGGAATAATGGTTCAAATGTGAAGATGAAAATCAAGTAAAATATTCTAAGTCTGAAGCAAATGGGCGCCCCTAGAAGAGAAAGGCACTAATGATTTCAAGAGCCCAAACAAATGATTTTTCCAGTGAAGCCTCCAAGATCACTTACTCAGAATTGATTAGGCTTTCCAACGAGATCACCAGCACGTCAATCGGAGTTGGCAGTCGCTAGACGCAGCAAGCGGAACAGAGGGTCTGACAAGAGTCAAAAGTCAGAAGCAAGAAGAAAATATAGAAAAATGGCTAACTCTGGTGAAGTTGGGCGCCCCAACTTGCCAAGGGCGCCCAAGCTTTTGATGCTTCAGATTCAACTTTTTGATGAAGTCGCTCCCAGAAGACCCCTCTCAGAATCTCCTCAACTCCGTGACGAGTCTAGCCATCAGTCAATCAGACGCCCGAATCATCAGATCTGACGAGATCATCTGTAGAAGAGAGTTGATGAAGAAATATTGAAGTTTCTAAGTTTGGTTGAGTTAGGCGCCCTTGGAGAGAAAGGGTGCCCAAGGTTTTGAGGTCTGAGACAATGAAATTTGCCAACATAACATCCAAGATCACCTCGTCAGATTCAATCGAGCTATCCAACGAAGCTGACAGTCAGTCAATCGGACCAATGTAGCTCCCGAAATCAGAATTTCATCAAAAGATCAAAGGGAAATAAAGAACTCGAAAATCATGCAAAAATGGCTAACACTGTGAAAGTTCAGAGCCCCTGGAGGAAAAAGGATCCCATGAATTTGAAGGTCAAAACGAAGTTTTTAGCCAGAAGTGCCTCCAGGGTGATCTTCTCAAAATCAATCAAGCTACGCGATGAATCATCCAACTCGCTCGTTAGATCAATTTGGAAGCCGGAGATCAGGGTCAAAGCAGAGGTTCAAAATGGTGAAAAGATAAAAACCCCGGAAAATGGTTAAGTCTGAGAGAAGTTGGCGCCCCTAGCCAAAAAGGGCGCCCAATTTGCCATGCCTTAATGAAAATTTTCACATTTTCAAAATTGCAAGTTGAAAGATGAATGTCTAAATTCATTGAACAAGCTGAGTTTAGGGTTTGAAGATTAAAGCAAAAGAAAGAAAATCTATTTAAGACATCTATTCCTTTCAATTCTCATCATTATTGCAGGTGGCGTCCAAAGGAGAAAAGTGGAGCAGTAACTTTGAGGTTTTATTTCAAGATTCAAGAGCTCAAGGTTGCTGATTTTCATGAATAATTTTCAGACCAGCAACATAAGATCTTGCTTTTTCATGCTTTTTCATCCAGAAGATCAAATTTTTGAAGGAGAAGATCAAATATTTCAATTTTCAGCCTTTTGGGTCTGCTCAACTCATTCTTCTGAAGAATTTTTCATGAAATTTTCATCAAGTTGCAGCAGCTGTTTTTTGTTTGCATGTTAGTGAAATCCTCAGGGTTTACAAATTTTGATCATCTGGGTCCTCTCAAAACAGTCTTCTGAAGAAAACCCATATCACAACTTCTTCAAGAAAAATTCAAATTCTAGGGTTGGCTGCTTTTTCGATCAGCGATCAATGTTTTTCAAATCTGATCAACTGGGTCCGTTTCTAATTGTATTCTGAACAAAACCCAGGTGCAAGCTTTTTCGGTGAAAAATTGAAGAAATTAGGGTTTGCTGCTTTTTCAGTCTAAATTCAAAATTTTCAAAAACGGACGATCTGGGTTGTCTTGCAACGAAATTCTGAGCAAAACCCATATCTCAGAAAAATTTCCAAAAATTTGTCCGTTTGAGGCCGAAAAACCAGCATTCTAAAAATAGAAAGTTGCTCAAAGCTTGTCTAAACATAGGCGAGTTTACAGTCCTTCAAGGTTTTCAATATGGAGTACACTCCCCTCGAGTTTAAGACCAAGTCAGCACTATATCAAAACTTCATCATCTCAATTGAAGAACATGAGGTGTGATATGAGAAAAAGGAAAGGTATCAAAAAAGAGTTGTGCAATTCTGTTGGAAATCAAGAGAAGTGTCAGAAGCATAAAGTTGCAGAGCCGCCAAGTTATCAATTAGTGAGTCATCTTTTCGGGCAGCGATGTTTTTCAAGAATAGAACCCATAAAGCAGCCAAAGAAGTGAAAGATTCTCTAAGTTTGATCACAGAAGGCGAGGAGATCTTGGAGAACCGGAATATTGCCTTAGATAGTATCAATGCACCTGACCGGGACACAGTTTCCTGCTTTTTAGCGGATGTGATCGAGATTTAAAGCAGCATTCTTCTAGAAGCTTTCTTTCTGCTTTCTTTCTATTCTTGGAGCAATTCTTATCCATTCTTTGAAGAAGAGAAAGAAGATAAATGTAATAGTTGGCATTTCCTGCTTTTCCTACTTTCTTAGGTGTTAGATGTTATCTTCTTTCTAGATTTAGAAATAAAGCTTGCTTGCTGAGCAAGCCCTAGATTGTAAAAGCAAGGAGATTTTAGGGTTCCCTACTCCTCAGCTTGCCTATAAATAAGAGCCTCTGCTCTTTAGTTTTATTTAACCATGCTAGTGATAACAAAACACTAAGCCTAAGTGCCTTCTATTTGTTATTCAGTGTTGTTCAATTGTTTTATGAGAGCGAATTGTTGAGTCTCTTTTAGCCAACAAGTAGTTATTGTAATTATTGTTCTCTTTGTGTAAGAACAAGATTGCAAGCCTCTTTAGCTGCAATTTCTTGTTCCGTGCATGTGTTTAGTTTAATCTTTGTTCCAGAAGTTTGAGAAATAAAATCATGAGCCTCCTTTGCCTTGGTATAACGTCTTAGATTTCTGTTTATTGTGTTATGCTGTTGTGATCTTAATTTCAGCTTACATTGAAGTGTGTAGATGTATGTTGAGAAAGAGTTCTCTTAAGCCTTGTCAGATAATCAACCTTGTTCATTTCTAATTCTCTTGTTCTGCATATTACTTGAGATATTAGAAACGTCTTTAGCTTAAGTTAGTCACAGTTGGAATTCTTAAATCAGAAAATCTTAGCTGCGGCGTTTGTGTTTTATAAACCTTGTGCTCTAGCTGAAACAAAAAGATAGGCAAATTAGTTTTAATTTACTTTCTTTCGTACCATCAGCAAGAGGGAGCTTCCCCTCCTAATTTGAAGAGCAGTTTATCTGTGCATAGCTGTCCGTTTCAAATCCGCATTCTAGAGGTGCGAATTTAAATGCCAACACTATCAAAGTTTGCAAGCTTTGGAAGGATGTTGGATCCATAGTGGGCGAATATTATTTAAAAAAAATGTGGCTTAAGTAATCTCAGGTCAGAAATATAGCTGCATAAATTTATAGATATTGTAATTAGTTGACTGTAAAACTTTGAGTTTAATTGCTATGCAATAGCAGCACATAAAATAGCAAATACTTTCTTTGTGCAATATTTATTTATTATTAAAACTGGTGTAATCGTAGTTAACCATTCTATGCAATTCAAGACATGTTACCTGAATGGTCTATTGTGAAAATTCTTCACCTCTAATTGCATATGAGCTAAACAATAGCCCTACTAATTGTTTGATGAAATGCCTTTGCACATGAAGTTATGAAACAGAAAAATTTTATATAGAAAATTGGTTTGGGATATTTCAATGTTATTAGAGCTTAAGATCTTGCCAACCGGTGGTTTTTGGTGCAAGTTTTCTTTAGCAGAAACAGTTTTAAGTTTTTTAGTCACATGCATGCACATTAATGAATCTGGAAGATAAGGAATATATTACTTAGAGAAAGAGGTGTTATTAATTCCGATTCACAAGAAGCAAACATGGGGATAGACATGAAAGGTAGGAACAATAGGATCCTAGTATTCTAGCTATGCTAAGTGATTTAGCTAGGGAACAACAGCAGTTGGTTCAAGCATTAACCCAAATGATGCAAACCATTAATGCAAATATTTATTTATTATTAAAACTAGTGTAATCACAGTTAACCATTCTATGCAATTTGAGACATGTTACCTCAATGGTCTATTGTGAAAATTCCTCACCTCAAGCTGCATATGAGCTAAATAGTAGCCCTGGTAATTGTTTGATGAAATGCCTTTGCACATGAAGTTATGAAACTGAAAATTTTTATATGGAAAATTAGTTTGGGATATTTCAGTGGTATTAGAGATTAAGATCTTGTTAGCCGGTAGGTTTTGGCGCAAGTTTTCTTTAGCAGAAATTTCTGATCAGTTATAAGGTTTTCAATCACATGCATGCACATTAATGAATCCGGAAGATAAGGAATATATTATTTATAGAAGGAAAAGAGAAAATGGTGTTATTAATTCTGATTCAAAAGAAGCAAACATGGGGGATAGACATGACAAGTAGGAACAATAGGATCCTAGTATTCTGGCTATGCTAAGTAATTTAGCTAGGGGACAGCAGCAGTTGGTTCAAACATTAACCCAAATGATGGAAACCATGAATGCAAATAACAAAAATAACTAGGGTGAACATGAGAGAAATGGCAATTACAACGGCAACAACAAGCACAACAGTAACCAAGGGGAAGATAGTAACACTAATGTACCTGTAAACACACCTAGGACAACAAGTAGAGTCACTCCTAGACCTATAATGCTTGATTTTCTAGATGATCAACCTAGAGAACAAGGACAGCAAGGAGGTGGTGAAGGTTGGGGTGATCATTTGTGAGAATACCAATATTTGGGTGATAAATTTCATGTATCTATGTCCTTGGCAGAATTTTGTAGCATTAAATACAGAAACAAGTCTAGAGGGGAAAGAGGCCAAGGAAATAACAGAGATTTACAACCCAAAGCAAGTAAGTTAGCCAATCCCAACTATGATTTTTTAGGTAAAAGTACCACACAAGCATGGGTTCAAAAGTTAGATGCATATTTTCAGCTACAACCCATGACTGAAAGGGAAGCAATCAAATATGCAACCCTTCATCTAGACGGAAAGGCTCGTGAGTGGTGATACCATAGGCTAGTGACTTTGGGACATGACAACATAACTTCCTATGTAGATTTCACACAAAGGTTGATTGATAGGTTTGACTAGAAGGATTTGAAACTGCATTTCAAGGAGTTGGCACAGCTAAAACAAGTTGGCTCAATTGATAAATATATTCTAGAGTTTTGGAAGTTGTCCGTGATGGTCATAGATGTGTTAGAACACAGGTTGATAGTTTTGTTTGTAGAGAGACTAGTAGAGCCACTTCGTGGTTGGATCAAAGCAGTTGATCCTAACACTTTACGTGATACTATCAAGAGGGCTAGGAACATGGAAAGTTCAACCCCTAAAAACAAATTTCAATCTAAACCCTTCCAACACAAACAAGATAATAAGAAACCTATCCAGAATGATTAGCCTAAAAAGAACTACATGAATGATGAGGTTCAGAATGAATTGCACAAAAAAAAGTTTTGTTTCAGCTGCAAAGAACCTTGGGAACCTAGCCATAGGTGTTTGGGAAAAGGTAAGGTGCACTACATTGAGATAGTTTCAGATGATGAGAAGAGAAAGGGGAAGGAGTTCGGGGCAGTGAACGGAGTGATTTGGATAGTGAGCATGGGGAAGAGAATGAGCATCCACCTAAAGGAGTTAAAGGTGGGACTATAGCTACTCTCTTAGGTACCCCTAGATTTAACTCTTTCCAAGTTCGTAGAGTCTTGCAAGGATAGTGTTTGATAGTTTTAGTAGATAGTGGGGCAACCCACAACTTCATAGATTCAACATTGGTGACAAAGAGGGGTATACAATCATAGGATTTTGAGGGATTTAATGTCATGGTGGTAGATGGTTTTAACATGGCTTGTACCCTATGGGTTCCACGGCTGAATATTAGGGAATTACACTATCACTGATGATTTCTACATTGTTGATTTAGGAGATACTAATGCTATATTGGGTATCTAGTGGCTTCACTATTTAGGGAAGTATTCTCATGAATGTCAGACTATGGAGTTGAAATTCAGAGTGGATGGTAAGAAGGTTGTTTTGAGGTGTATGTCTAATGGTGCTCCCAGGATCGTGTCAACGAAAAAGATGGAAAGTGTTTGATCTCATCTAAGACCCCTACTGTTGATGGTAATCCGCATCATGTAGACATTCAGCCAGTGTTGGATAAATACAGCTTGGTGTTTGGTGAGATTCCTCCAGGGAGACCTCTAGATAGAGGGTTTGAAAATGTCATCGAATTGGAGAAGGGCTTCGAGAGTTAGATATGTTGCACTATGTTGTCATCAGTGTTGTCATTGATGTCAACCTCTAATATGGATATGTTGAGAAGGTGTGTATGGTGTTGAGCAAGTGTTGCAGATGCAACAAGGTTACTTGGTTTCCAAGTGCTTTTGAGAAAATTTGCATAAAGATTGTACAAGGTGTCTGGGAAGTGTTCTATATTTTTCTCCGCATTTCCTCATTCTTGAAGATGTGCTTGTGTGGTTTGAAAGTGATGATCAAAAGAGTTTGAAGGTGTTATATCTATAGTTTCAAGTTTTGGATCGTGCAGTAGTAGAAGATATGTTTGACAGTGTGCTAGGTTGTCTCTGGCTTTTAAAGAGGGATATCTAGGAGAAATAGAATAGCTCCGCATTTCTCTGCGTTGAGGTTTCTTGTCTTGCAGATTTGGGAATGTGCTAATATTGTTTGTACCTACCTTCCCTTGGTTTGTTTAGTGTTCAACTATTCCACAAGCTTAGATCTTGAGTTGTATCTCAATGGCAATTTGACTAGTTGCATACGATGATAGTATTTTCAATGCCATGTGTTTGTGCCAGTGTTTTTGAATATTCTGTTGATGTTGGAATATTACAAGGTGTTGTGTAATGTTGCTACACGGTCCGCGGGATGTTTTCAACCTTGGTGAAGTGTGAATTTGGTTGCTTGATAGTGTTAATGTTGGTTTGACCAACCTTGTTTGTTAGTGTTGTTTGAGAACGAGCTTTGTGGTTTGTGGAAGTTAGGTGTAGCGTGTCGATGTAGATTTGGGTCCTAGTTAACCCTTTATGTCATCCGCCCTCACTTCTTTCCACCACAGAGGTGTTTGGTGCCGACCTATTTTGTGGTTGCACATTCAAAGTGCATACGTTTCATTGAAGTTGACCTAGAGAAGGTTATTTGAGGTTGTGGAGGATATATATGCAAGGAAAAAATGTTGGAGAGGTATATGGTATGGAATGATGTAAGTGTGATCATGTGTTCAGATCTGAGTGCGAGCAAGAACGCCTAAGACTACCGGAAGCAGTGAGAAAAAGGTGTCTACAATTTAGTGTGCCAGAAGTCACCGGAGGCAGTGATCTGAAGGTTGCAGATGGTAGAGAGACATTGTGGTGGTTTCTCCAGTTGCTCTAAGGTAGTGAACCTCCTTGCAACTATTTCTTTGTAATCCGGAAGAAGTGATCTTCCTGAGCAGTGAGCCTTTTCTTTTGGTCAGTGAGTCCTTTGGGCAATGAGCCCTTCAAGTAGTGAGGCTCTTGTAATCGGTTTTGGTTTTCATATAGTAAGTTAATCCTCAACATGGTTTTTCCCTTATAGGGTTTTCCACATAAAAATATGGTGTTCTATAGTGAATGACTGTGGATGTGTTGTTTCATTTGTCTACATTCATACTAATACTTAATAAGGTTTCGAAGGTTTTAATGTACAACTGATTCACCACCCCCCTTTCTCAATTGCCCTGTGTGTCTATATGATGAGCCTAGCCTAAGCAAACTCAAAAACTCTTCTTTGTTCCCTTGAAATTTTGTCAAACAATTCATATGCAAGCTTCCAGCTTGCTGGTCTGAATTATCAGTTTGATATTAATGCTTTGTAATAGATGACAAATGCATAAGGAATGTTTACAAATGATTTCTATGATGTCTAAGTTCATATCCCAATGCATAAATGACTTCTTTTAACCTTTCCCCAAGCAAATATATAATTTCTATGAGCAAAATGTTCACTTACAGCGAAGTGACATTGTGTCGAACATTTGTCATGCAAACTAATTAAGTACAATATGCTTGAAGAAACAATGATGGCTCAACTACTTATTCCTCCTTGACTTATAAAATGAAAGATCATTATATGGTTTGCATAAGATAGCCAAGACTCTTGGCAATTACAAATTATTCAATGGCTGTCATGCATGCACACCTACAGCTGACTAAAAAAATCAAAACAATATGCTATGTTACTAATGCCAAATGATAAGGAACCTGATTATATGGAGTCGCCCAAGGTAAGAGCTGATGTAGGAATCAATCTCCAAGCAAAATGAGCCTTCTTCTATGCAAATCAAATTATTTCACCTAGCTGCCCTTGTTCTGGTCTGATATCAGATTTAAAATAATTTGCAACATATATATGATGTCTCAAGCACCAAATATCATCACTATGCTCCCATAAGGAGGGCGCACCAATCCTTGAGAAGAATCGATGCACATATGTGGCTCCACAAGCAAAATTGAGCCTCCAATGGCGTCCCAGTTATGACTGTAATTTCCTGATAAAATTTATATCAGATCTGCAACCTGCCCTCCAAATGATCTGATAACATGAAGAAATCAATGCCAATGAATGATACAATAATCCTCAAATGCAAAGCACCTCTAACTCCACAAATATACACACTACTGTAGCGTTTTACTGTAGCGTGGCACTATTCACGTGTACTGTAGCAGCCAACACTAATTCTGATCTGGGATTGATTATCTTTTAAAACCCTTGTAGAAAACTTCACCAATTTGCACAAATGAAAGGACAGAATTATCCTCTCCTCAATTGCAACCCTTCAAGAGATCTTTCACTCCCTCAGTTATGCTATCAATAGGAAGTTTTCGTTTCCTATGATCAAAGAAGAAAACTGCAAAAGCCCTAGGCTCTACAAATAAAAATCAATCAAAATATTATTCATCAACTGGATATTGAGAATGAGCTTTTGCCTCTCTTTTTATTCTTTCCTTAGGAGAGCTCAAACACCTTCCTGGCCAATGTGGGATAAAAGATTTATTCCCACATTAAATTATTCACTTAACGCACTTTATTATATTAAAGTGACTTTATTATTATAAAGTTACTTTATAACTTTATAATAATATTAAAATATTAAATAAATCACTTAAGTCACTTAAACTTTAATATCTCTTGATGTACTTGTCTGATTGCTAAGCCGTCTAAGCCAGGAGTCGACTCTCCCTGTTCTCCATGTGATTGGATGCCCGTCTAAAAATAGAAACCCTGAACAGTGACTTACTATAAATAGTAAGTATGTGAAACTGAGTCTAGAAACAGCTGCAAAGGCCCAATCAAGGTCGACACTGCCAATACGCTCTGCTCAGGTGTCTTTCTATTAATAGGAACCCTGACTCTCCCAAAATAGTAAGTGTGCCAATCTGAGTCAAATAACTTGTGCAAAGGCCAAAACCTGAATCCAGCTGAAGAGTAATGTCTCTAATCATCGAGTAACTGCCACACAGGACCCTCTATCCAGACATATTAGCCTACAAGGGTCAGGAATAGGCTAAATCCACCAAACTCTGATGCTCGCAAAATGGGGACATTACAATCTAACAATATATGGGGCACATCAAACACAATTCGAGTCCCTTTGCTTCTTCAGTTGTCTTGATGAAGAGGGATGGGACCATGAGGATGTGTATAGACTACCGTGCCCTAAATAAAAAGACCATTAAAAACTGATACCCTATTTCCAAGATTGATGAGTTGTTGGATGAGTTGCACAATGCAGTGTACTTCTTGAAGATTGATCTTTGATCAAGATATCATCAGATCAGGGTAAGACAATGAGACATTCATAAGACTACTTTCAAGCGTCATTACAAGAACTATGAGTTTCTAGTCACGCATTTTGGTTTGACCAACGCTCTCACCACCTTTCAGCCTCATATGAACCATATTTTTAATAAGCATTTGACAAAGTTTCTCTTGGTATTCTTCAATGACATACTCATATACAACAAGACTTTATATTCTAAGGCATCCAAGTATGAGTTTGGAATGACAAAAATCCTCTTCCTAGGAAATGTGATCAGTGCTAAGGGTGTTCAGGTTCACCAAGAAAAGATACAAGATATTCTAAATTGGCCACCATCGAGACATTGACAGAGTTGCGAGATTTCTTCGATTTGTGCAGCAATTACTAGAGGTTCGTTAAGGGATTTTCGTAGCTAGGTGCACCTCTAACAAACCTCACCAAGAAAGAGGCTTTCAAATGGACGAATGAGGCTCAGCAAACATTTGACAAACTTAAGGAGGTGATGAGTACTTCTCCCATGTTGGCTTTACCAAACTTTGCTCAACCCTTTGTTTTGGAGTGTGATGCATCGAGTGAAAGTATTGGGGTAGTTTTAATGCAAATTAGACACCCCATTGTCTACAAGAGCCAAAAGCTCCAAGATATTGAGAAGCTCTATTCCATCTATGATAAGGAGATGCTCGCCATTATGCATGCATTGGCGAAGTTCAGAAAGTATTTGGTAGGTGGGAAATTTGTGGTCAGAACAGATCATAATGTATTGAGGCATTTTTAGGAACAAAAAGATTTGAATGAGAGGCAACAGAAGTGGGTCAGCAAGGTACAGGCATATCACTTTGACATAGAATATGTCAAGGGGAAAAGGAATGTTGTTGTGGATGCTCTTTCCAGGAAGCCCATTGTTTGCTTTCTATCCGACATTTCAACTGATTGGAAGTCTCACCTTTTGGTGGAATATTCCAAAAACACATTTGCATGCAAAATTATGGATGGGAAAACTCAGGATGATAGATACAAGGTAGTAGATGATATTATTTACTTCAAGGACAAAATTTACTTGGTTCTTGAGTCAAAACTTAAAGAGAATATTTTGAGAGCCATCCACAATATATCATTAGCAAGACATCTTAGATATTTTAAAACTTATAGGCAAGTCAAAGAGAGGTTTTCATGGAAAGGCCTCAAGGATGATGTCTTGCAACATGTGTGGGAATGTATGACTTGTTAGCAAAACAAGTCAGAACACACTTTTCCAACAAGATTGCTTCAGTCGTTTCCCATTCTAGAGTAGAAATGGGAGAGTGTGTCTATGGACTTCATCGCTAGTCTACCAAAGGTACAAGGCAGAGAGTATAAGGCACCACAAGTTGCAAAGTTGTTTTTCAGGGAGGTGTTTAGACTCCATGGGTTGCCGAGAAATATAGTCAGTAACCGGGATAGTCGATTCCTCAATGCTTTTTGGCAAGAGTGATTTAGGTTAGCTAGCACTAAGTTAACCCCCACTACCTGTTACCAAACTCAAAAGAATGGCTAGACAGAAATTGTGAACAAGTGGGTTGAGGGATATTTGCGTCACTTTATTTTAATTTAATTATTTAATATTATCCGATCAAGCTAATATTATGGATAATATTATTTAATTAATTTAATAAGTTTCATAAAATGACATAAGTGAAATATTTATTGAAGTTTAATAAAGTCACTTTATTTCCTAGATTAATATGAAATATTAAAAGTGTGGGAATTTAAAAAGTTCTAGTGGCTTCGAGGATTAATACAAAAGTGCTTTTGGAAGCCCATTTTCAAATGCTTGATTATTTGTGATGAAATTCGAGAGCTTCAGGAAAACACAAACCCTTAGATGAAACCTTAAGGGATGCTGATTTCGGTATTGCAAGATTCTACCCTAGCTGGTTGTTGAAGAGCTCATTCATAGCTTTTGCATTGGATTTAATGGTTGAAGTTTGGAAATTTGTAAAATCTTGTTCCAAGACAAATTTTTAAGTTTGGAGAATTAATGTGAAGGACAGAGCGAACTAAATATTAATGGTGCATTCTCTGCCACCCTTCAAGTTGTACCATTTGCAAATTTATAAGGGTCGTGTTGTGACCTTTTCACACATCACCCCATTTAAATGGGGACCCCCTAATTTTCGCTCCGTTCCTCGTCTTTTGGCTTTGGTTTTCTCTCTCTCTCTCTCTCTCTCTCTCTCTCTCTCTCTCTCTGCTTTTCTTGCCCGTTTGAGCCTTTCAGGAAATCATTTAATGAGCGGTTAAACGGGTTCTCTGCTATTACTATTTTTAGTAAGTACCAAATTTTTCTTCTCTCAACACTTTTTTTTTTTTCGTTACACTGATCCATCACATCAGCTGCTCGTCTGCAAATTTTGAGCTGAAACGAACAACTGTCTTTTTTTTAGCAAGCTCAGCCTTCGAAGGCTATTTTTAGGGTTTGCATGTTGAGATTTTCTTTGCATGTCTGAACATTCCTTGTGGGTTTTTCGAGGGCTTCGCAACGGTGTAACATGCAAATCAGGATAAGGACTTTTTTAGAAGTCGTCTTCAAAGGCTATTTTTAGGGTTTGCATGTCAGAGTTTTCAGCGCATGTCAGATGATTCCTTATGGGTTTTTCAAGAGCTACGCAGTGATGTGACATGCAAAGCGAGATGATCAGTTTCAGAGACTTACTAATTTTAGCAGGTCCATTCCGGCAGCTACCCAGCGCATCAAGATTACAAACAGGGGGAAGTGCAACAGAAACTAGGTTAAATGGAGGTTGTTTGACCGACATGCAAGTCAAATTAGGGTTTCGAGCTTCGGGGCCTACAATGAGGGGTAAAATGCCAGAATTTTTGAAAAACGATGTATCCCACTGCAATCAGTATCATTCAAGCTATCCACCGGTAAAATTTGAATGCAATCAGAGCACTTACTATTTATAGTAAGTCGTTCCAGAAACAAGCTAAAAATAGTAAGTCGGCAGCAAGCGCCAGTGTGAACGGGCAAGTCTACCGATGAGGGTCACGGCATTCAAATTTCAAGTCAAACGGAGTTGTGGAAGTCATGAAATCAAGCAGTCGCTATAAATAGTAAACCACCTTCAGAAACATACTATAAATAGCAGGTCAGCTCGAGATGGCAGTGTGAACAGACTACTAGGTCATGAGGATCCTGTGGTTAAAATTTCAAATCAATCCGACCTTCAAAAGAGAGAAAACTTGGAACTTACTATTTATAGTAAGTATTGAGCTAGTAGAAGGAATGAGAAAAAAACGCCTAAGTCTGGATCTCATCCTACTTCACCCCTAAAATGCGCCCTCAGCTCAAGTAGATGATGAAATAAAATTTAAGTGTTGAAGAATATCCTCCTCCACCTCTCAAATGTGCCCTGTCTTGCTCAACTGTTGATGAAAATTTCTAAGTCTGGATTTAAGTCCACCTCACTATCCCAAATGCGCCCAAGGAGAAATAAGTTGATGAAATTTTTTCTAAGGCATTGAGTTCGTCCTGCAGACCCTTGAAAAATCCGCCCACTTCAAGTCAAGTTGATGGAATAAATTCTAAGTGTTAAAAATGTCCACCACTTCCAAAATGCGCCTAAGTGCAATATAAGGGTGAAGTTGATCAAAAAGTTACCAAGGCGTAGTAAAATCCCTCACCACAGGCTAAATGCGCCCACCTCCAGCATGAGCTCCATGAAAAAAATTCTAAGGCAAAGACTTAAATCCACCTCCCCCCTTCAAATGCGCCCTCATGCTAAGAGGATGTTTAAAAAAAATTCCAAGTCAAGGACTTAAGTCCTCCTCAGCATGCCAAATGCGCCCAAGAAGTGAGGAAACTAGAAAAAGTCTATAAGTGTTTTAAACTTGAAGCTCTACCCCTCAAATGCGCCTTTGACTAGGAGGTCTTTAAAATATTCTAAGTGTGTGAAATTTGAAGCTCAGGCCTCCAAATGTGCCTTTGACTTAGAAGAAGCTTGAAAAAAGTCTAAGTATAGAAAAGTTGAAGCTTTACCCCTCATTTGCGCCTTGACTTGAAGAGGAGGCCTTTGAAAAATTTAAATATGGTAAATTTGAAGCATGGCCCCCTATATGCGCCTTGAGAAGAAGAGGGTGATTAAAATATTCTAAGGCATGCAAATTTGAAGCACACCCCCTTAAATGCGCCTTTGACTGGAGAAAAGTTTGAGAATATTTTAGGCATGCAAATTTGAAGTGGGCCCCATCCTATACGCCTTGGCTTGTGAAAGAAGTGTTTTAAATTTGAAGCTTGACCTCATGCATGCGCCTTAGCTATTTGAGGTAAATTAAAAGGTTTCTAAGTCGTCCAAGATTTGAAGTGGGTCCCTTTCACATACGCCTTGACTTATGGAGAGCTAGAGAATATTCTAATTTGAAGTCCAACTCCCCATATGCGCCTTGATCGGAAGAAGAGCCTTGAGAATATTTTAAGCATGGAAAAATGTGGAGTGCACCCCCCCCCCTCTTATGCATCTTGAATTGTGAAGGAAGCTTGGAAAAAGTCTAAGTATAGAAAACTTGAAGCTCTATCCCTCATATGCGCCTAGCTTGAGGAGTTGATTGAAAATTTGTTTTAAGTATTCAAAACTTGAAGTAGAGAACCTTGATTGTGCCTAGACTGAGGGATAAAGTGAAAAATATTCTAAGAGTGGAAGATTGAAAGCTCACTATGCTAAATGCGTCCAACCTTGAAGAGAAGTTGATGAAAATTTCTAAGGCAGGCAAATTGAAAGCTGGACCTCCTGTATGCGCCCAAGTTAATGGGAGGGGTTAAAATTTCTCTAAGGCATCAAAACTAGAAGTTGACACCTCCAAATGTGCCTGGGACAAGAATTGAATATTGAGAAATTTTCTAAGGCGTTTGAATTAAAAGAAGTGGATATGTGCCTAGCATGAGGGATCAACTGGAAATTTTTGAATGCGCCCAAATTGGACAAGATGGATAGAAATTTTCTATGGAGCAAGAAAATACGCCCAGAGATGAAAAATGAAGATAAATATTTTTTCTAAGGTTTAAAAATTCAAAAAATTAAATAAACCCCTTCATTCATGGACACATGAATTCAATGCTTTCTGAAGGGAATTTTCTTTTGGGTATTGGACGTCTGTGATGAGGGATGGATTTCAAAGTCTTCCATAGCTTGCCAAGGATTCCGAGGTGAATATTTTTTGATGGGCACCAGGTTGGCGAATTTCCTAAGGAAAATTTAAGAAATTTTCTAAGGCAAGGAATAAATGATGTTTTTGAAGATAAAATGCCTTGTGTGATGAATTTGAAGTTGGGTGACTAGATGATTTTTTATCAAGTTCCAGATGAAAACAATTTTCCTCGAGCCAGAGTTGGATGAAATATCAGAGTGAACGCCCCAGCCTACAGATGTTGAAAAATCATGAAGAAAGCAAAGGTGGCTAGAGAAAAACGATGAACTCTTGGAAGTTAAAGCATGAAAATCAGGTAAGTAAGGTGAATTTATATGATGAAGTGTTATGATGCCCTTCTCCTTGCTTGTTTTGCAGGATGAACGTTGGGACCGGAGCACGATGACTTAGCAAGTACTCCCAAGACTACATTTCAACCTCAAAGGAAGAAAAGTTGCAAGAAATGGCTAAGTGTTGAGACCTAGTATGTGCCCAACCCAAGTGGCAAAGAAGAAATGTTTTCAAAGCTCAGGATGGAGGAAAAAAATGGAAACCCAAGCAAGTACTTCAAAGTTGAAGAACAACATCAAGGAGGAAAATCATCGTCGAGCAGGAGAAAGAAGTTGTCGCCTTGGAACCATGATGATTAGACTCATCCAGTTTGCAGTCAAAAGGAAGAACAGTTTGAACGCGTTTACAAACAGGAATCTTCTAGAGGATGGTGGACATTAATTGTTCATTTATTACTCCACTCCCCATTCTGACAGTTTTTAGGGTTAGGGCTGAGGTGGCACAATTTGGGCCATCCATCTGATTGTAATCTGAGCCGTCCATTGGACTTGGCCAGCTATATAAAGGGGCATCCCCCCTCATTTGTAATTGAGTTAGACGGTCAGATATCAGGAGAGAGTAGAGTAGAGAGACTTTAGTTGTAATAGCTTAGTATAGTATAGTTTGAAGGAGAAGTAAAGTTTTCCCTTGAAAACTTTGTAAGAGATTGTTGTGAAAACTATTATAATAAAAGATCTTTCATTGAATGGTGAATTCGTCTTTGTTATGAGTAGCTAGCAAGATTTCTTCATCCCTTCGACTTCAAGTAGCGTAAAGTAGCGTAATTTCATTTTCATGCAAGTAGATGCTAGCTGTGGATTTGCGGTGTTAATCAAGGCAACTTCTTTTTAGTCCATACCACTAGCAGCTTGCTGACGGCAAGTTTGCCTTGTGTGGTCAACTGGAGCATTTTATAAGCCTGACTTCAATTATAATTCACGTCTTGGTATGCGTCGTCTTGACGGTATCTTGATGCCGGATTGTAACTTGAAAATTTCTTGCCATCCCCTTGAAGATTGCACCAACTTTGTGTAAGTTGTCCAACGTGAGGCGGAGCAGAGTCTGGTTGAAGTCTATCAAGATTGATTCCACGTCCCGTCCTTAGATAGAACATAAACTTCTTAGGCCCTGCACTCATTTAAATTCAGTTCATTTCTGGTTAGTATTAGGAAACTTGTGCTTACCTACCAAATCATTCGAACCCCGTGAAGCCCTTAACCTGCTGTCAGCTGCCGAACAATTGTGTAAGTCCCCTTGAAATACCAGCAAAAACACATCGAGCCAACTGAGGGTATTCTATTGCACTAAAGGAACCTTGGAGTTGAACGCACGAACTCTCTCGCAATCTTAGCGTGTTGGATGCTTTGATCAAGAGAGAATAGGGTAGCCGTTGGCGACTTTATTATGTGTTGGTGCGGTCACGAAAATCACATCAACAGGTCGTACCAATATTTAGTTCTAGTAAAGAGCCTTGCAAATTGAGTTTCCTAGAAAACGAATTAATTAAGCTAGAGTTTAATTTCCAAACATTGCGTCACTTTTCCTTGGAGCTGTCGCATAAGGGAAAGAGGGCCGCTACACATATTACTTCCATGTGAGTTGTTGCGGAATGCTTAGCAGCCGCCAATAACCAAAGAGCTTCGAACCACATGGTAAGAGATGGAGGTGGCATGGAAGCATGGTCAAACTGTCGTTGAATCTTCAAACATGCTTTGAGGCTAACGCAACTCATTCCTATCAGTTGTCATACATTCCTAGTCACCAAGAAAAATGAGCGCTAAGGGACAAGGAAAGCTATTGAAGTCTACAAGCTTTGGAAGGATGTTGCATCCATGGTGGGCGAATATTATTTACACAAATGTGTTGCTGAAGTAATCTCACGTCAGAAATATATTTGTATAAATTTATAGATATTGTGATTAGTTGACCATGAAACTTTAAGTTTAATTGCCATGCAATAGCAAAACATAAAATAGCAAATACTTTGCCTCTGTGCAATATTTCTTTATTATTAAAACTAGTGTAATCAAAGTTAACCATTCTATGCAATTTGAGACATGTTACCTCAATGATCTCTATTGTGAAAATTCCTCATCTCAAGCTGCAAATGAGCTAAACAGTAGCCCTGCTAATTGTTTGATGAAATGCCTTTGCACATGAAGTTATGAAATTGAAAAAAATTATATGGAAAATTAGTTTGGGATATTTCAACATCTTATTGCTCTTGCAGCTGTATTCTCTTCATATTTTACCTCTTGACAGCGTTCTAATAGAAGTTGTGTGATCCATTGTCAATTATGAAGGTTGTCTTGTGCTTTCAAGACAAGTTGGAGCATATTCAATCTTGGTGCATCACCACCACTCACTTTTAATTGTTTCCCTCCTACCTTTTCCCTATGAATTATTAGAGTAGGAGTAGGCATCATTTTTAATCTATGTTGAGTTGGATCAACTCTTGCACTTAGGCTTAGAAAGGAACCAACCTTCTCTGAAGACCTCTAATCTCAAGTTTAGCAAGGTCCCAAAATTGAGAGATCATTCCCATTGTGTCTAAAATATTGAACCAAGTTCAATAAGGGTGCAATTTCAAGTGACACGCCTAGTGGTACAAGTTTAATGAGCCTTACATCTTTCAGCTAAGAAGATTGGTGCTATTCTTAGCAAGTTTTAGTCATTGGACACATTCTATGAGCACCTAGCAACTCCAAAGTCTCTTGGTTTCAAGATCGTGCTAATTATTCATGCCAAAGATACAAACAAGATCATCGTGTAAAGGTAAGTGTTATGATTTATTGGAATTACCTTTATCTTCATCCAGAAAGAAAAACATAATAGGCAGCTCTCACCATATTTAAAAGTCTATGCAAGAACTCACCTGAGAGTGAAAAGTATACTTGCTTCTAGTAGGTTCTCCCAACCAAACAAAAGGCTATCCTAGATCCCTTCTATGGCTCTTCAAAGGAATCAAGCATTTGCCACCTCTAATGGAGGAATTCCTCTTGTCCTTGCTAACCGTGATGGCATTCCAAGAGCAGCCCTGAAAAGTATACATTATTTTACCAGTGAGAATGCTACTACTCCTATAGAACACATCTAGGAGATTGCCAATATATGCTCAGTCCATAATATGTAATGTCCCCTTCTCAAGCGTGATGAACTCAGTTGACCGTTGGCCTATTCCAGAGACCCGTAGGCTACTCGGAGGTTGAAATTAGGGTTTCCTGTTTTGGAGGTTTTTGTTGCTCGAGACTTGGAGATTGAATTGCAGATTCTTTCTGGGTTTTCTAAGAGCTTCGCAATGGTGTGGTTTGCTTTGCATTTCGAGCACTTTCTGGAATTTACTATTTTTAGTAAATTCTATTTCTGGCAGTGGTCCTGTTGTTTTCGGCACAGTTGGTTCTCTTCTTTAGCTGGTTCAATTGGATTGTTCATTTTTGGCCTTGGGATGCTTTTGGAGAGATAAGTTCATTTTATTTAAATAATGTTATATTTTAATGGTATATTATCCCCCTTGGCCTAGTCTTATAACTTAATGTTGTTTTAAAAAGTGGTCTTCAAGGGTGGGCGCCTCATTGAGGTAATTTATATTTTATTAAGGTCAAAATTGAAGCTTGAGGTTTGGACACCTATCTTATGAGGGGGTGAAATTCAATTAAAAAGTCAAAAATGAAGCCTTGAAAAGTGACGCCATTTCTTGGAGGGAAAAAAGGTTGATTTCAAATTTGAAAATTAGGGTTTCTCTTCTAGAAGCTTCTGGTGGGTCTTCTCAAAATTATATAAGGGAGCCTTGGGTCTTCTTTTTCCCATCTTATGTCTACAGTAATGTTATGCTGCCGGAATGGTAATGGGACTGCTTCGAGGAATGTATGCCTCCTAGCTTTGGCATTGCTTCTTGCTTGAAAGATAGCAACTAGTGATGATATGGTTGTAGATGAGTGAGCTTTGTAGTGAGATTTTGCATTGTAGTTGTTGTTTATGCAGTTGTAATTCAGTTATTTGCAAATTAATCAAAATCTGGAGTTGTTGGTTTGTGTTGTAGATTGAAGTTTTGACTCATAAGTCTTTGTAGGATTTTATTCTGGTTCTGGGTAGTTTACCCATGCATTTGCTAGTTAAGGGCGCCCCTTTCAGTGAAGTTTGAGAATTTTTAATGAAGTCTTTTATTTTATAGCTCAAAATCGCCCTTCCCTTGCAGCCGTACCATTCTGTACTTGCCTTGGGATTCGTGCAAAAAAGATACAACAATTTGGGGTCATTTAATGGTTCTTACTTGGGCGCCATCATGTTAGGGAGATAAGGCATCTGTTTTGAGGTCTTTTGGTTGAGGATTGAGTGAGTTGTGAGCATTTCAATAGGGTTTTGTATTGCTGGTTAAGTAATTTCAGTCCCTGTTCAGTCATATCAGTTTGCATAGAGGCTGTCATTTGAGTTGGGTTTGGGTAGGAAGTCATTGTGAGCATTAAGGAGACATCTTACTATATTGCAGCAGTGTTAGACTTTCTTATTCTATGTTACTGGCAGGCACTCTCTGATTATTCTAAGTTGAGCAGTAGTACTGTCAGCATTCTTACTTCCTCTTCTTATGCTTCATTGTAATACCCGCTGAATAAGTGGAAGAGGCTGGCATGCCGCCTATTTACATTTTGAGTATTGCATTGTAGCTCTTGGAATCTCCGCCATATGGTAGCTCCGTTCCCATCTTGGGTTGGGAAGTGTTAAATTAGTGATCAGATAAGTGCACAGAAAATTAATTCAAAATCGGACACAGAAACACAGCATATACCCTGGGAAAACCCTCCTCTTGAGGGAGAAAAACCCAGCAACAAAGATCTCTCTTTTATATAAATAAGTAATGGCAGTAATTCTCTTTACAATGAGGCCAATACAAGGCCAATATCCAGCATCAACTCTAGATGCAATAACAAAAGATACTCTGCTCTTTCGTGTAATCTGAATCTGCACTTAGAGAAATTCGCACTCTGCTCTTGAAGGAATTCGCACTTGAATGAAGGAATAATTCGAACTTGCTTGAAATCGATATAATAAGAATAAATGAGTCTCCTTATATAGATGACAATAGGATAAATTCAAAGGATGTGATCTTTCAAAAGTGAAATGTCGGCCTCTTGTACAAAGACGTTTCAACAAATAAATCTTTTCATAACCAAGAAGTCGACCTCTTAAAAATTCACGCCTCCTCATTATGAAATTCGCATCTCTTAATTAAATGCATCTCTTAACAAAGAGAATGACTCTTCATTAAGACGTATATAATAATTAAATAGTCAAAGGCTATATTTTAATTATTATCTTCATGCGTACTGTACTGGAAGGTATTCGCCTGAAGCTGCCATGATCTTCAACACTCCCTCTCAGCTAGGGAGGATACTTCCAGCTGCTCAAGATATATCACCTCATCGTGATGTCTGATATCGCCTCAATATGATATCAACCATAATGGCTACAACCATGCTATGGTGAACAAAGGAATATCACCTCAACGTGATATTGGATATCGCCTCAACACGATATCTACCATAATGGCTACAACCATGCTATGGTGAATAAAGGAATATCACCTCAACGTGATATTGGATATCGCCTCAACACGATATCTACCATAATGGCTACAACCATACTATGGTGAATAAAGGAATATCACCTCATCGTGATATTGGATATCGCCTCAACACGATATCGGATATCGCCTCAACACAATATCTACCATAATGGCTACAACCATACTATGGTAAAAGATAGATATCACCTCAATGTGATATTGGATATCGCCTCAACACGATATCTACCATAACGGCTACAACCACACTATGGTAAAAGATAGAAAGGCTTACTGATATTGAGACTCTTTCTCAGTCAAAGCTGGATTCTCCACCATACCAAGCTTATCTCGAAAGTATACAAACTTTATCCTGGAGAGAGGCTTGGTGAGAATATCTGTCCATCTGCTCATCAGTGCTGATGTACTTCAACTGTACAGCCTTTCGCAGTACCATATCTCTGATATAGTGGTACTTGATCTCAACATGCTTCGTTCTGTCATGAAACACAGGATTGACAGAAAGCTTCACGCAACTCTGATTATCACAATGGATGATGGTAGGCTCCATTGATTGATCAAACAATCCTATAAGGAGCTTACGAAGCCACACTGCTTCCCGAGTTGCCATACAAGCTGCAATGTACTCGGCCTCGGCTGTACTCAATGCTACAGATGACTGCTTCCTGCTACACCAGGAAATCATAGCAGAACCCAAACTGAAGCAACAACCAGAGGTGCTCTTCCGATCTGTGACACACCCTGCCCAATCAGAATCTGTAAAACCATGTAACTCCAAGTCTGCATTTGAAGTATACCTCAACCCATAACCAACTGTGCCACGCAAGTATCTCAGGATATGTTTAGCTGCAACAAGATGTATCTGTCTCGAATCACACATAAACTGGCTAAGTGCACTCACTGCATAGCAAATATCAGGTCTAGCGTTAACCAGATACATCAAAGACCCAATCAACTGTCTATACAATGTAGGATCCACCAAGTCTGAATTAGCTGCAGCCTCCTTCAACTTATGAAGGTTGGTCTCCATTGGTGTAGACATGGATTTGCAATCCATCATGCCAAATCTCTTAAGTATATCAATGGTGTACTTTCCTTGACTTAGAATCATCTCATCTGGTTTCTGCCAGACTTCTAAACCAAGGAAGTAATGCATGAGCCCAAGGTCCTTCATCTCAAATTCTGAAGTCAACTCCTTCTTGCATTCAAGAATCAGGTGATCTTCTCCAGTAAGGATCAAATCATCAACTTATAAAACCAATATTAGTGCATCACCATTGATTACCTTGAAATAGAGATTTGAATCAGCATCATTCTTCAAGAAGCCCAAACTAGATAGGTATCGATCAATCCTTTCGTACCAAGCACGAGGAGCCTGCTTAAGACCATACAAGGCCTTCTTCAGCTTACATATATGTGACTCCTTCTCATGAACTTCAAAACCATCAGGTTGCTCAATGTAAACTTCTTCCTCAATTACGCCATTGAGAAAAGTTGTCTTCACGTCCATCTGATGAATCTTCCATCCTCTCAATGCAGCAATGGCAATGATAGTTCTGACAGAACTGTAACGGGCGACAGGAGCAAATGTTTCTTCGTAATCAACTCCCTCTTTCTGTGAAAACCCTCGAGCCACAAATCTTGCCTTATACTTCTCAATGCTCCCATCTGCAGCATGCTTGATTTGGAAGAGCCATTTCAAAGATACAACTGATTTGCTCTTAGGTCTAGGAACAATGTCCCAAACATCATTCTTCAGAATTGATTGATACTCCTCTGCCATTGCATCTCTCCAAACCTGATGACTGAAAGCTTCTTCAACACATGAAGGCTCTGAATCTATAATCTGACTCATCAAGGCAACATAATTGAAGAACTTATGAGGCCTTTTACTTTCTCTGAATGTGCCTCTAGGAGCTGCAAAACTTTCTGCCTCTTGCATAGTGCGCCTAGCCCATAGAGGTCTCTTTCTTCCAATGACAATGTCAGTAGGCCCATCAGTAGGTTCCAAGGGTTCAACAGGATCAGCATCTTCTTTTGGTTCAACAGTCTCCCTCTGAATCTCAGGAGCATGGTCAACTTCCATATCCTGAGGAGACTCTTCGTTACTGATCTCCATGTGAGTACCCTTGGATCTCCTAAATGCAATGTCTTCCTCAAAAGTAACATCCCTACTGATCTCGATTAACTTTTGTCCTAGAATGTAAATTCTGTAGGCTTTAGATGTCTCGCTATAGCCCACAAAGATGCCCTTCTTGCCAGAAGGCTCCAACTTAGTTCTCTTCTCCTTCGGAACATGGATATAAACAGGACATCCAAAGATTCTTAAGTGACTGACTTCAGGCTTCTTCCCTGTGAAGGCTTCTTCCGGAGTTATATTCTCCAAGACCTTATGAGGACTTTTGTTCTGTACATATACAGCTGTCCTGGAGGCTTCTGCCCATAAGAAAGTCTGTAAATCTTGATCATGAATCATGGCCTTTGCTGCTTCCATGATTGTCCTGTTCTTTCTTTCTGCAACACCATTCTGCTGGGGATTATAGGGAACACAGAACTCCCTCTTAATCCCTGCATCCGTACAAAAGTCTAGAAAACTACCAGAGGTGTATTCACCACCATTGTCAGATCTAAGGACCTTAATTCTTTTACCAGAAAGGTTTTCTACTAAGGCTTTAAACTCCTTAAATCTAGCTAATACTTCCTCAGACTCTTTAGACCTCAAGAAATAAATCCAAGTTTTCCTAGAGTGATCATCAATAAACAGTACATAATACAAAAATCCGCTTGAAGACGGAACAGACATAGGACCACATAAATCTGAATGGATGAGATCTAAAATACTCTTAGATCTATTTTCACTACTATGAAAAGTGGCTTTTACATTCTTACCTAGAGCGCATCCCTTGCAAGTGCCTTCATGCTCCTTGTCGAACTTAGGTAGACCTGTCACCATCTTCTCCATAATAGGCAAGGCACGAAAGTGTAGATGCGCCAATCTTCGATGCCAAAGATCACATAGAGAAGAAGTATCATGAACCAAGGCTTGTAGAGGATGAGTGCAAACCCTGTAGAGACTTTCATGTCTCACTCCAATAACTTGAGCATCTTTGAAACTAGAGTTCTCCATCCATACAAGAACTTTGCCCTTTGAGAAGGCAATTTGATATCCTTTATCTTCTAGGGCTGAAATAGAGATGAGATTGCGCTTGATCCCCGGAACATAAAGAACATTGCTCAACTGAAGTGTAATACCTGAATCCAAATGGAGAGTAGAGGTCCCAATCCCTTTCACGGTGTAGCTAGCATCATCTCCAATGATAACTTGTTCCAAAGAGTCTTTCTTCACCAAATTTGATAAGTGCTCCTTGAATCCGGTAATGTGACGAGAAGCACCACTGTCAATCAACCATGTGTTGGTGTCGGTGGCAACATTGCTTGACAAGGCTGAGCAAAACAGATATTCATCCTTCTGAGGAGAAACATTCTCTACATCTGCAACGGAGGCTTGATGCTTAGGTCTGTCAGGGCAATGTTTGGCAAAGTGACCAAACTTGTCACACCTAAAGCATTGAATTTTAGACAAGTCTCGCTTCTTCTTGGGAGGGGAAGCATCATCATTTCCTTTATCACGATTCCTCTTGAAGTGTCCCTTCTTTCCACCTTTTCCTTTCTTCTTCGAAGCTTGGGCTGCAAGAACATGGATTTCTTGATTAGAAGAACTTGGGCCAACACCTCTAGCCATCAACCTTGATTCCTCTTGGATGCAGTCAGCCCTCAAACGATCAAACTTCGGAAGTTTAGACCTTGCACTAATTCCTTGAATATAGGACTCCCAAGATAATGGCAAGCCGTTGAGTGCAAGCATTGTCAAATCTTTATCTTCAACCATATGACCAATAGTGGAGAGCTGATCTCTCAATTCTGCAATCCTCATGAAGTAGGCGATCACGGTCTCTCCTTTCGACATCTTCACATGATGAAGTTGTTGCTTCAGCGCAAGAGCCCGGCTGGTGTTGTTGATTTCATACATTTCTTCCAAAGTTTTGAACATCTCCCTAGCAGTCTTCAACTTGGAAACAATAGGAACGATGTGGTCTTTAACGGAGTCAACTAGCAACTTCTTTGCTTTGATATCTTTCTTCCTCCATTGCAGCTTCTCTTCTTCCTCTTCAGGTTCGGGAACCTTGGTCTCCGCAAATTCAACTAAATCATTCTCCTCTAATGTAAGCATGATTCGGAATCTCCATGAGGTGTAGTTTGAAGCTCCATCGAGTCTATCTTCAATCTTCAATCCGTTCACCATATTGAATGTTGAGAAGATAGATAAGAACCTTCAACAAAAAATAGAATAAGCTGTGAAAGCACAAATCTAACCACGATCTTCTTCAAACCCGCTCCGATACCATGTTAAATTAGTGATCAGATAAGTGCACAGAAAATTAATTCAAAATCAGACACAGAAACACAGCATATACCCTGGGAAAACCCTCCTCTTGAGGGAGAAAAACCCAGCAACAAAGATCTCTCTTTTATATAAATAAGTAATGGCAGTAATTCTCTTTACAATGAGGCCAATACAAGGCCAATATCCAGCATCAACTCTAGATGCAATAACAGAAGATACTCTGCTCTTCCTTGTAATCTGAATCTGCACTTAGAGAAATTCGCAATCTGCTCTTGAAGGAATTCACACTTGAATGAAGGAATAATTCGAACTTGCTTGAAATCGATATAATAAGAATAAATGAGATCTCCTTATATAGATGACAATAGGATAAATTCAAAGGATGTGATCTTTCAAAAGTGAAATGTCGGCCTCTTGTACAAAGACGTTTCAACAAATAAATCTTTTCATAACCAAGAAGTCGGCCTCTTAAAAATTCGCGCCTCCTCATTATGAAATTCGCATCTCTTAATTAAATGCATCTCTTAACAAAGAGAATGACTCTTCATTAAGACGTATATAATAATTAAATAGTCAAAGGCTATATTTTAATTATTATCTTCATGCGTACTGTGCTGGAAGGTATTCGCCTGAAGCTGCCATGATCTTCAACAGGAAGCACATTCTTGGTGTCAAGTTTTACTTTCAGCATAATTAGTTGGTAGGGATCCTCTGACCATATGCTCGCCGTCATCTGGCGCATTCTTGGTTAGAATTATTCAGTTCAACATTTCTTTGAGATCCTCTGACCATATGCTCACACCTTGCCCATCTCGGGATCCTGGTGTACATTCTTGGTTAGGGTTAATTCTGCATCGTTTGGGTTTTCCTGCTAACCTTAACGGGTGCATGTTGTTTGTAATTGCATTTCAAAAATTGAAAAAAATTGGTTCGGAATATTTCATAATATTACGGAAGACAATGTTGTTGATAGACTCCTTGCCACTTCTTTAAAGGGTAAGGTATTACAATGGTATAGGGGTTTGCCACCAAATTCAATACATAATTGGGATGAATTAGGTAAAAATCTTTGTAAACAATTCAAAGATAAGAGTGACCACCTATCCCTAGTGGAACAGCTAACTACTCTCAAGAGAGCCCCTCATGAATTTGTGGGAGACTTCAACTTCAAGTTCCAAAAAACTTGGCATAGAATTTCATCCTTAGTCAAGTCTTCTCCAAACCATGCATTTTTGTACTACTTGAGATGTTTAAATAGTGTTGTATTTGTCATGATACAATCAATGGGAGGGAGAACCTTGCCTAATACTTATGATATAGCTATAAGAGCTGAATACTACCTAATACAACTTGGGAAGATAGCTACAAGGCCTCCAAAGCCTCTATTTCCTGAGTTTCCAACTGCTCAACCAAGCTTGGCACCTCTCCTTATAGCAACCAGCCAACCAACTCCTCTTGTTACTACTTCCAATGGGTTGAATGAAGTCAAATCTTAGCTACAAAGCTTTGAAAATGAGTTGCTACTTCCACTAAAAAGCAACAAGCACAGCATAATAGACCTTATCAATCTTTTAATCAAGAAAATCAACCTAATAGGCAACCATACCAAGGAAACGCTCAAGAACAAGTTTAGTTAAGCTATGCTAGGCCTTTGAATACCTTAAACCCAACTGTTGCAAGCTCTTCCGAAGCTATTGTTCAAGTACAAAACAATCTAGTTCAAGATCATGAATGGTGCTACTGCTACCCATGTAATCAACCCCATAACCAAATTTAATGTCAAAATAGAATCCTTAGCCAAGCTTTAATGGTTCAAAGCATAGATTACAAAATCGCAGGTTAATCTGCGAGTGAAAGATTAATCGCCATTTTTTCCTCAAAACGAGTAAAAGCTGCCTTTACTCGCCATTTGCTACAGTGAAAATAATCGCCACTTTTTGCAGAGTAATCGCGGGCAAAAAATGACGATTAATCGCTATTAGGTCGATAATAAATGTGGCGCGTTTTTTTTCCCGCATTTTCGCGCGGATTTTCATGTATTTTCACGCGTTTTTTGAGTGAAAAATTCTACTTAAGCCATCGACTTTCTATCTTTCTGCACACCCACGTTTTTCACATCTATTTCTGGCGCGATTAAGGTCTTCGATTTCGGCGCGACTTGGAGTTTTGGCGTCGCGACTTGCAGCATCAGCTACAGGTTAGGGTTTTCATTTTTTTCATTTTCGTATCTGGTTTTCATGGCTTCTTGTGTGACGTGTTTATGGCTTCCGCCTTCCTAGTTTGTGAGTCGTGTCTGAAAGTGTTGTTCACAGTTCATTGACTTCATTCGCCCTTTGGCATTCGCATTATATTAAAATATGTGTCTGAGAGTGCCGTTCACAGTTCATTCGCCCTTTGGCATTATATTAAAATATGTCTTCATAGTATAAAGTAAAACTATAGTTTCAACTTTCATGTTTCCATTTTATAATTTTATTTATATATCTTATTAATAATAAATATTATACTATCTATAAATTTTATTTTATTCATAATATATTAAATTTTACATTTTAATATATATTATAATATATATTAAAATTTAAAATTTAATATATTATGAATCAAAAAATATATATTGTAGATAGTAAAGTTTAAACTATTAAATTGTAATAAATTTATTATTAATAATGTATATAAAAAATAATAAAATCACATTTTATTATTTATTTATATCCATTATTAATAATAAATTTATTACCGTTTATAGTTTTACAGTTTACTATTACTAGCTGTGAGTCTATAATATATATTTTTTGATTCATATATAATATAATATATTAAATTTCAAATTTTAATATATATTAAAATTTAAAATTTGATATATAAATATTATTATGAATACAAAATATGTATATTATAGAATATTAGATAGTAATATATTTATTATTAATAATGTATATAAATTGGTTTTTGGGATTTTATTATTTATTTTTAACTTCACAGTTCACAATGTACAGCAAAAATAATGATTTTATATGAATTTCGTTTATAAGAAGCCATGAAAATCAGATATGAAATTGAAAACTATAGCTGGGCTGTGAATGTGATGATTCAAACTCAAACAATGAAAGTTTATAACTTAACAGACTTCCAGTTTTGCTTGCTTAACCCTCCTTTCAACACTACTTTGTTTCAAACTTTCATGATTCAACACTACTTTGTTTCGAACTTTGTTACAAAATTTCTATGCATGGCCATGAATGATGAACTCATGAAAGTTTGAAACAAAGTAGTGTTGAAATCAGGTTTTAATAAGCAGAAACAAAGCTCATTTCATCATACCATGATTCAACACTACTTTGTTTCAAACTTTGTTACAAAATTTCTATGCATGGCCATGAATGATGAACTCATGAAAGTTTGAAACAAAGGAGTGCTGAAATCAGGGTTTAATAAGCAGAAACAAAGCTCATTTCATCATACCTGTTGGCTGTCATAGATAATTTGATCTTTCATTAATGAGTAAACATGTTCAAAACTTCAAATTATTAAATATACTTATAGTATAACTTTCAATTTTGAGCAATTGCTATGTAATGATGATCTGCTGCTCCCACCTGCAAATTTGCAACAGTCAATAGGGTTAGGACTTAGGACTTAGGATTGCAATGCCAATTTGCATACAAGTAAATTAAATCAATCTGCATGCAACAAAAAATACAAATATTAGAATGCAAAAACTGAAATAAGATAATGATTGAATAAAGTTAAAAAATTAGTTGATTGTTCATTGTTCTTTTGTACAAGATTTGTTACAACTTACAACTAATATATTTATTGTTCAACTTTTAATATTGTAGGTTAATATTCAATCACAATGGCATCCGCCTCTGCATCTGCTTCGGACTCAGTTGGCACAAGTGTCATTGAAAGGAGACCCCCTGGTAGTCGTGATCCTACTTGGAAACATGGTTATTATGGGCCAGTACCAGGCAGTGTTATTTGTACTCATTGCAAGAAGAAGATTAGTGGAGGCATCAATCGCCTCAAATACCATCTTGCTGGTATTCCTTGTCGTGATTCAAAGGAATGTGAATTGGCTAGTTTAGAGGTGAAACGAGAGATGATAGCTGTTCTTGCAGCACTTGAAGAAAAAAAAATAGAGAGGGAAAAAGTAAAAGCAGCCATGCAAGCAGCCATTGCTCCTAATTCGGCTGAAGATTCTGAAGAGCTTATGCAAACTAAAACCATGGTGGGCTCTAGTCGTGGTCCACGTATACGTGCTGGTCGCAATACCCCATCCACTTCTTCCACTTTGAGCAAATTCCAGTTTTTTGTGCCCAGAAATATTCAAGGATCACAACCTTCATTGGAAGCAACTGGGTGGAATAAGGAGGTGCACAAAGAGGCAGACAAGGCTTGTGCAAATTTTTGGTTTTATAACAATCTTCCCTTCAATGTGGCAAGGAGTCCATATTGGGAGTGTTTGGTGACAGCATTGACAGTTGCAGGCAAAGGGTACAAGGCCCCTACTCCAAGAGATCTAAGTGGCAAGTTACTTGAAGATGCTATTGTAGATGCAAAAGGAATTGTGGAAGAAGAAAAGAAGAAATGGCAAAAGTTTGGATGCTCAATTCTTTCAGATGGCTGGACAGATGGAAGAAACCGCACACTTATCAATTTTATAGTGGCTTCCAATGGTGTGATGGTTTTTCTAAAGTCAATTGATGCCTCCAACATAATAAAGAATGCAGAAAATTTGAGCTTGATGTTGGAGCAGGTTGTTTTAGAGGTGGGCATAGAAAATGTTGTCCAAGTTGTTACTGACAATGCAGCAGCATACGTGGCAGCTGGTAGATTACTTCAAGCAAGGCATCCAACAGTTTTGTGGACCCCTTGTGCAGCTCATTGCCTTGACCTTCTTTTGGAGGATATAGGCAAAATTGATTGGGTGAAACCAATTGTAGAACAAGCAAGAGACATAACAAAATATATATATAATCACCCATGGGTTCTTCAATTGATGAGAGATCACACCAAGGGGAAAGAGCTTGTGCGATCAGGTGCTACAAGGTTTGCAACTAATTTTCTAACATTGCAAAGTATCACTGGTTTATTGACTTCCTTGAAGCAGATGTTTGTGAGTCAACCATGGGTAGACTCAACTTACTCAAAGAAGGCTGATGGAGAAAAGATTCAAGCAATAATCTTTGATAGTCAATTTGGAACTAGAGCATTAGAGATTGTCAAGGTAACTTCAACTCTAATGAATTTTCAGATTGAATCATTTATTCTTAATTTAAAATTCTATAAGTATTTTGTTTCATTGTAAGGTGTAATTTAAATTTGGTTCTACTTTGTACTTTATAGGTGACTGAGCCATTGGTGAGGGTCTTGCGCTTGGTGGACAGTGAGAAAAATGTGATGGGATATCTTTATGAGGCAATGGATAGGGCCAAAGAGGCCATCCAACGCTATTACATGGGGGATGCAAATAGATTTACCCCTATTTGGGAGATCATTGATCGAAGGTGGAACAATCAACTCCACCAACCCATTCATGCAGCAGGCTACTTTCTCAACCCCAAGTTCTACTTCTCTGATGGCTTCACGGATGCTAATGGGGAGGTTATGGAGGGTCTATTCACATGTATTGAAAGGATGACACCTAATTCTGAAGTGAAAGACCTCATCCTTCTAGAGTTGCAGAAATATAAGGAAGCTAGGGGGCCTTTGTTTTCTTCCAAATTATGTGAACGAGGAAGAGAGATCCAAACACCAAGTAAGAAAAAGTGAAGCCTTATATCTTGCAAGTTATGAATTATAATTATTATTACTTATTACTATTGTTTTATTAATATTTACAAAAACTTGAATATCTTATTGTAGGTTCTTGGTGGGAAGATTGGGGTGGAAGAACCCCAAATTTGCAAAGGCTAGCCCTTCGAATTTTGTCTCAACCTTGTAGTTCTTCTGGCTGTGAACGGAATTGGAGTTTGTTTGATGCCATTCACACGAAGAAGCGTAATAAGTTGACTCAACAACGCCTCAATGATCTTGTTTTTGTTCAATATAACCTTCGGCTTCGCACAAGAAAGGTGCAAGACCAGTCAGAAGAGCTCATTGATTTGGATGAGATTGATCCATACAGTGATTGGACCGTGCAGGATGATGAGGCCTCCTTGTTTACAGAGGATGAGATTGCTGATTTCGAGAGGCAAGCTATGGAGGATTTGCCTGCAGCAGAAGCAGGAGAGATTGGAGTGGATGACATTGATGTGGTAGTGGAGGAGCCACTGCCACCTACCAACATGGTGGAGCCACTTCCACGATCTTCTACGGCAAGCAGGGAGCCAGAATCGAGTGCAAGGACCGTACCCTCTACCCCCCAATTTTTCTCTAGGTTGGGGAAGAGGAAATTGTAATTTCCTAGATATGAAATTTATGATGATGATTTTCAAATACAATCATCATAAATTGACTATAGTTATTGGTAGTTAATAGTTTTACAGTTTTACTATGCGGCTTCGTATAATGATGCCATTTTGTAATCCATATGTATTGAACAATGAAATTTTATATAAAACACTTCCTCATGGTTTTTAGACTCATTTGATGCATTCTAGAATTGAATTTTGCAAAAAAAATGTGTTTTTATACGAAATTTTGCTACTTTTTAAGTTGCCGAGTATTTGCCGAGTATTTGCCGAGTATTTCGAGTCAAAATTTTTGGGCTTGCCGAGTACTCTCCGATTCGAGTGTATGAAACTATGGTTCAAAGTGCATCAATACTTCTAGAACAGCAATTTGGACCAGATCAAAAAGAGGTAGTAATAAGGCAAGAACAGATGCAAAGTGAATCCACTCTAATGAATTGGCATGAAAATGTTTTGTGTGGTGTCAATCAAGTTGAAGCATTAAGTAAAGATGTTCATTCAATGGCACACAAAATAAGATCCAAGAAAAGAGTAATGGAGATTGAATCACCTTCTATGGTTGGTCAAGCATCTATCTCTCAATCACCCCAAGGGGCTGCAAAAGAAGGTGCAGCTGTCAAAACTCCCAAACTACAAATAAATTATGCTGCTAGCAAAGACAATAAACTCCAAAATCAACCTCAAACCAATCAACAAACAAAGGAGACATTGTTGTTACAAAGGCTCCTTCAAAGCTGGTCACATCCCATATAACATTCTTGATCAAATGACGAAGACTAACCTTAATGTCAACATGTGGGAGGCTTTGTCTATTCCAGCTCAAAGGGATTTTCTTCAAGAGGCATTGAGGATTTCCAATAAGTTAAATAATGCTTCAATCAAAGATACAACTGTCCCTATCAGTTTATGTCAGCTAGAGGAAGAAAAGACAAGAAAAATCAATAAGCCACCTTCCTTTTACATGTATTTGATCATTGGTAAGTATCTTATCCATAATTGATTAATTGATTCTGAAGCTAGTAGCTCTATTATGCCTAAGAAGGTTGCTGATTTGTTAAGTCTGGCTTATGAAACAATGTCTAAAGGGGTTATGCAATTGGATGGCACCATTGTCAAGACAGTAGGAGTCATCAAAGATCTGAAACTCACCTTGCATGTATGTCCAAATGTCTTTATTTTGCAAGATATTTCAATTATAGACCTTTCTTCATACTTTTCTATATGCCTTTCTAGAAATTTTACAGCTAAGACAGCAGGATATTTATCTTCAGACTAGTCGCATTTGTTGTTTAGGACCAGATATGGCACAAAAGTGACTATCAAGGTTTGAGCCAATTTCTACAAACCATGTTGAGCCATATACTTCCAGTCCTATTAACATGACTTGTACAATACAAGACCTAGAGGAAGATAGTGTTGTTCACAAGGCTGCCACATCTCTAGAAAAAATTCTAGATATTTTGCTAGATGAATGGGGAAATAATTTTCAGTTTGACCCATATAATGATGTGGAAGGAACAAAGTTGGGCACCTATTGCATTTATGAAGAAAATTATTTCATTCCCAATCTTATGAAACCTCAAGAAGATGTTGAATGTATATGGCAGATGTACTTTGATGGTTCAAGGAGCAAGAATGTTATTGGTGCAGGTGTAATGTTGGTTTCTCCCAACAATGAAAAATACTATTTTTCTTTCAGATTTCAGTTCTCATAAAGTAACAATGTAGCTGAGTATGAGGCCTTGATTCAAGGTCTTCAGCTAGTGCAAAAGAGCTGGTTGTGAATCAAATTAGAGCTCAAAGTACATCAAAGAACAATCTTCTCAAGTCATAAAAATATACAATATGGAACTTGATTGAAAACTTTTGAGGCATTCTGCATCCAAGCCGTTCGTAGAGAACAAAACAAAGATGTTGATAGGCTTGCAGCAGTTGGAATTGTTAACGATATAGCAGCTTCAGTCGTTTCTTCCAGCTCAGCTCTATTGTGGAAACATAAATTAAATGATAGCCGTTGGCTATTTAATTTATATTCATTGTTTTGTATTATCTTCATTTTACATTATGGCTGACATGATAAGATACGAATTCATCTTGATAATTTATTAGAAGTCATTTAATATTTATCAAGGCCGACTTTCATTTAAGAAGACACGCGATTTCTTAAGAGGCCGACATGAAGGATTTGAAGGGATGTGTCTCTCCCATTCATTTGTATATATACACATTGATTCGTCCATTGTAACTATCCAGTTCAGTTCGGTTGTTCACATAAGTTCATCATCATCAAGATCGTTCCAGTCAAGTGCGAATTAGGAGACTGCGGATCTTTGTGATCTCTGTCAAAGCAAATTCTGTCAAAGCACGCATTGTCATCAATGGCGAAGTTCAGTGCAAGTGCGAATACAAGATTCAGTGTGAACATATGCAGCGCTAATACATTACTCAATGCGGACTTAATACAGTGTGGAGATCTTACAGATCGAAGTCTATTCAGTGCAAAGTATCATGCCAGAGCAAACTCCTTATAGCAGGTTGTGAACCATTAGAGTTTGCGAATATTGCCAGATCTGTGTTCAGTCAATTCCATCTTGCCAGGTGTTGTGTATTGGTCTTGTGTTAGACCTCATTGTAAAGTGAAATGTTGTCACTGTTATTATGAATAAAAGAGAGATCTTTGTTGCTGGGTTTTTCTCCCTCAAGAGGAGGGTTTTCCCAGGGTATCGGCTGTGTTATTTTGTCTGTTTTTTTAATTATTTTCTGTGCATTAATCTGATCACATAAAATTCAACAGGAATGGGAGCGGGTTCAGTAAAGATCCGATCAGATTTTGGTTGTGCAATCAGATCAACAACTGGGAAATTAGAATTGTCTCTCTCCTTGGGACCTTAGTCCAAGCATTTACTTCAGTTAGCAGGTAAGAACTCAAGAAGGATTGGACTGAGCATGCTCGAGCTGATCAAGAATTACTGCTTTTAGTCTGAGCTATCGAGTCAATTCATCCGACATCATGAGGATACTTGAGACCTTGTTTTCACTGGTGTGCTCGGAAAAGTTGTGATTATTCAGCTGTATCGCTCTCATTTATGTTTATAAGGTATGAAGTGAGATATTATCTGAATAGTAGCAACGTTTATATTGTTGTAGAATCGATGGTGCTGGAATTTTGATGTGTATGACTGTGCTTAGTTTTGAGTGAGTACAATAACATCAATTTCTATGAAGATCTGTTCGTGACCTTGTCAGATCAGTTGTAGTGGTAATAGTTGGATAGAATATATATACGGTTCTGAGTATGGATGTATTGCATGAGTGCTTGTTCTTTGAGGCGGTGAGAATACAAAATGATGATGAGTATGGGAAGCTTAAAGAAATTGGCTTGTGTGCCGGGAAGTTTGGCAGAACCTTTGAATACTTATCGATAATCCTGCTCGCAGATAATTCTAACCTCAATATGTCTGAGATATACTTGTGAACAGTGGTTCTCTTAGCTATAGAAACATCTAGAGGATTTCAAGATTGCTAGCACTGTGTGTGCTCTGCATCTATCAGAGGAGTCTCGATTATTTAATAACACTAAAAGTGGTGACACAGCTTCAAGTCTAGCTCATGGTGTACCAACATATGAAGATAAGTATTTCTTGTTTGTATCTTTGAATTCACCTCTAGGTTAAAATTCAGTTTGCTAAGATTGTGTAAATCTGAAATTGATTATATGTGTTTCACTGGGATAAGATAAAGTTTTGTGTTGTCTGATCATCGAGCTTATGCAGATTAGATGATGATCCTACACAAAGTTCCAGTCCCATGAAGATTTCAACTCCAATGCTGTGTGATCAGTTGCAATCAAAGTCAAGAGTTTTCTTTGAGAGCAGTAGCGATTGACGCCACTGTAAAGGGCGGAGAGAGCAGATATCGTGATCGTTAAGATCAATCCCTCATTTTCTGCATGTATAGAATCCTGGTTTCAATGAGATAAGTATTGCATGAATTGTTATGTAGTTATTAATTCATGTTATAAACTTTGAGATAGTCAATCATGTATGCTTCCAGCAATGGTACTTCTCTTCAAGATAGCTTTCAAGAAGAGCTTGATGCATTCTGTAGGTTGAAGTATGGAGACACATCATGCAGCCATGGGACCGAGTGGATGGCTGAAGACATCTCTTCGAAAAGGAAGATTTAACAGAGTGTTTTGGGATGAGGTCGAAGAGGACAACCCTATATCTCTACAGAGGTGTATGTTGGAATCCATTTCTCTAAGGCAAGCGTTGCAGGCAATCTTAGATGATGAGGTCAGAAGATTGATGCAAGTACTTAGAAATGCAGATGGGAGCATTGAGAAGTACAAGGCAAGATTCGTGGCTCGTGGTTTTTCACAAAAAGAGGGAGTTGATTACATTGCTCCTGCTGCTCACTATTTTGAGGTACATGGGAGGAGTCACATGTTTTCAAGCTGAAGAAGACCTTGTATGGTCTTAAGCAGGCTCCTCGTGCATGGTACGAAAGGATTGATCGGTATCTATCAAGCTTGGGTTTCTTGAAGAATGATGCTGATCCAAATCTCTACTTCAAGTCAGGAAGAAGTCAGATGGTATGATTCTAAGTCAAGGGAAGTACACCATTGATATACTGAAGAGATTTGGCATGATGGATTGCAAATCCATGTCTACACCTATGGAGACCAATCTTCATAAATTGAAGGAGGCTACAGCTAGTTCAGGTTTGGTGGATCCTACATTGTACAGACAGCTGATTGGATCCTTGATGTATCTAGTTAACACTAGACCTAATATTTGCTATGCAGTGAGTGCACTTAGCCAGTTTATGTGTGATCCGAGACAGATACATCTTGTTGCAGCTAAACATATCCTGAGATACTTGCGTGGCACAGTTGGATATGGGTTGAAGTATACTTGGATGTAGACTTAGGTGGGTTTCGATCGATTGGGCAAGTTGTCCGGTGAAAGAACCCACGGTTGTTGCTTGAGGTTGGGTTGCGCTATGATTGCCTATGTCTAGCGAGTCTTGTAGCATTGAATGCAGTGAGCTACATGGCAACTTCGGGGAAGCGAGTGGCCAAAGCTCTGCCGGATTGTTTGGACAATCAATGGAGCCTACTATTATTCATTGTGATAATCGAGTTGTGTGAAGCTTTACGTCATCTTGTGTTTCATGCGGATCAAGCATGTTGAGATCAAATACCACTATATCGGAGACATGAGTACTGCGGAAGGTTATGCGGTTGAGGTACATTAGCGATGAGCGGCGGAAATATTCTCACCAAGCCTCTCGCCCGGGATAAAAGTTTGTATACTTCGAGATAAGCTTGGTATGGTGGAAATCCAACCTTAGTATGAGTCTCGAGTCGGTGAGCCTTGTTAATGCATTTTCTTACGTGGGAAGAATTTGAGGTGAAAGCCCTTGTTTCCACCCTGGTGAGTCATGGTGGATGTCATGTGTGCGACTCCATGACATATGTTGTACTTGTGTTTCACCCTCTGAGAGAGTCATGGTGAAAGTCATGATGAGGTGACAACATCACGCAAGTGATGAACACTGTACTTACTATTGCATTTTCTTTTGTGACGAAAGAATTTGAGGTGAAAGCCCTTGTTTCCACCCTCGAGTGAGTCATGGTGGATGTCATGTGTGTGACTCCATGACAACATCACGTGAGAGAGTCCGTGATGATCTTCTTGTACTTGTGTTTCACCCTCTGGGAGAGCCATGGTGAAAGTCACGTTGAGGTGACAACATCACACAAGTGATGAACACTAGTACTTACCATTTGATGGTTGATATCGAGACGATATCTAATATCACGTTGAGGTGATATCCTTCTCTTTATATCTGATTGCAGGCAATGATGGCTGATGGACCTCATATTGAGATGACTCGTATTGTGTAGCTGGAAGTTCTCTCCCTAGCTGAGAGGGAGTGTTAATGATATAGCAGCTTCAGTCGTTTCTTCCAACTCAGCTCTATTGTGGAAACATAAATTAAATGATAGCCGTTGGCTATTTAATTTATATTCATTGTTTTGTATTATCTTCATTTTACATTATGGCCAACATGATAAGATACGAATTCATCTTGATCATTTATTAGAAGTCATTTAATATTTATCAAGGCTGACTTTCATTTAAGAAGACACGTGATTTCTTAAGAGGCCGACATGAAGGATTTGAAGGGATGTGTCTCTCCCATTCATTTGTATATATACACATTGATTCGTCCATTGTAACTATCCAGTTCAGTTCGGTTGTTCACATAAGTTCATCATCATCAAGATCGTTCCAGTCAAGTGCGAATTAGGAGACTGCGGATCTTTGTGATCTCTATCAAAGCAAATTCTGTCAAAGCACGCATTGTCATCAATGGCGAAGTTCAGTGCAAGTGCGATTACAAGATTCAGTGTGAACATATGCAGTGCTAATACATTACTCAATGCGGACTTAATACAGTGTGGAGATCTTACAGATCGAAGTCTATTCAGTGCAAAGTATCATGCCAGAGCAAACTCCTTATAGCAGGTTGTGAACCATTAGAGTTTGCGAATATTGCCAGATCTGTGTTCAGTCAATTCCATCTTGCCAGGTGTTGTGTATTGGTCTTGTGTTAGACCTCATCGTAAAGTGAAATGTTGTCACTGTTATTATGAATAAAAGAGAGATCTTTGTTGCTGGGTTTTTTTCCCTCAAGAGGAGGGTTTTCCCAGGGTATCGGCTGTGTTATTTTGTCTGTTTTTTTAATTATTTTCTGTGCATTAATCTGATCACATAAAATTCAACAGGAATGTAGTTTGACATACCAATAGACATCATGGAAGCCCAAGAACAACATGTGAAGCTTGTGGTAAGGCTTACTGTCCCAGATAACCAAGTAAATTGGCAAGTATCAACATATTGTTCATTTTTTGCAAGAGACAGAACTTTTTGCAAAAAACCAGTACAGATAGCAAGATAGAATCCAGATCATACAACTAAGTATAACAAATTACCAAAAGGTCTAATCACTCTAGAAAGCATTTTCAATTCAAATGATCAGTTGAAAGACAAGAAGATGAGCTTAGTTGCCTAGGAAGAAGACTATGGGAAAGTGATTTTAGAAAAAGATAGGTTTTTGAAACTAGGAAAGATATTCTCCAAATCTGAACAATAAGCTTTCATTGAGCTTCGTCAATCTTATGATGATGTTGATAGGCTTGCAGCAGTTGGAGCATAGTTTGACATACCAATAGACATCATGGAACCCCAAGAACAACATGAGAAGCTTGTGGTGAGACCTATTGTCCCAGATAACCAAGTAAATTGGCAAGTATCAACAAATTGTTCACTTTTGCAAGAGACAGATTTTTTTGTGAAAAAACAGTCCAGATTGCAAGAAACATATAGTGATTAGATCATACAACTAAGCACTAACAAATTTACAAAAGGTCTAATCACTCTAGAAAGCATTTTCAATTCAAATGACCAATTGGAAGACAAGAAGATGAACTTAGTCGCCAAGGAAGAAGACTATGGGAAAGTGGTTGTAGAAAAAGATAAGTTTTTGAAACTAGGAAAGATAACGCAAAAAATATGAACAACAATCTTTCATTGAGCTTTGAGATATGCATATATAGGAAGATGCCTCTTGGAGTTACTAATGTTGGCAAAACTGTTCAAAGAGCAATGAACATGGCTTTCAAGGGTCTTGACAACATTGTTGTTTTCTCAAGCATTCAGCTGATCATTTGAATCATCTTGAGCAAATCTTCATGAGATGTAGAGAATATGATGTCCTTGAACCCCCAGAGAGAGTAAGTGCTATCTTGTCTCTTCCTCTTCCCAATTATAAGAAGGGTTTACGGGTTTACAAATTTTCTTGGGAAGAATCATTTTTTTGAGGAGGCTTATTCCTAATCTTGCTTCATTAGTTAAACCACTCACTTCTATGTTAAAGAAAAATACTGTACCCAGTTGACAAAAGAAGGAAAATAAAGTTTTGAAGCTATCATGAAATTCATTGCTTTAGCTTCAACACTTGTCAATCCAAATGACAATGAATTTATCCTTTACACCTTTGGAGGAGAGTCAAGCATATCAGTTGTCACGGTACAGCTGAACAATGACAAATTAGAGCAGCCAATAGCCCCTTTCAATGAAAGGCTCAAAGACGTATGGTTATATAGAAAAACAAGTCTTTGTTGTTGTTAGAGCACTAAAGAAATCTAGACATACTCTCTCTAATAACAAAATTCAGCTGATGGCACCCCATGCAAATGTCAAAGAGTTCCTCATAAACAAGGACATTAAGAATATGACATTCATATTAAGATCACCAAACTTGTAGGAGATAAAGGGCTGTGTGAGCAACTTGCAGCAGATCTTGAACCTAATAAGAAGAACATTATACGCTACAGGAGGCCCAATCAGCTGAGCTTGACACTCCAAACAGCTAGATTCATGATATGGTTGTTTTCTTGCAAACAGGTGAGTATCCATATGGCCTAAACAAGGCAAAGAGGAGGTATTTCTGGTTACAATCCATTCCCTTTGTCCTTGTTGATGGTGTTTTTTTTAGAAAATACATGAAAGGAATTTTGTTAAGATGCATTGAGCAAAATCAAATTGACAAGGTGCTTGAATAGTTTCATGATGACCTATCAGGAAATCATTTCTCTCCAAAGACTATTGCTGCTAAGATCATGACAGTTGGTTATTACTGGCCTAATTTATTCAATGATGCTCATAAATGGGTAACATGTTAATGTTATTGCAGCTTCGGGCTTCATACTTCCTTATTTATTTGTGATTATCTAATGGCAACATATCTCTAAGATGGCCAACCTCCTTTGTAATCATATTTATTATTATTTGTAATTTTCTTGGTGGCCGACTCAGCATTTATTTGTAATTATATTTTCTCTTTTGATGGCCGACCTAGTTCTTGTAGAGGTGCGACCTCTCTATCAATATGTATATATAGAAGGTCATTTCACTCCATTTGAACACCCTTGAAGATCATCAAGCACGAGTCAAGAGAACTTTTGATAAGAAAGCAATTGATAGGACCTTCAAGGAAGAAGATTTTGTCTTGGTGTGGGGTGAAGATAGAGAAAAGGTTGTAAGACATACAAAGTTTGATACCATTTGGAGCGGCCAATACATTATAACCAGTTGCAAACAAGTTAATGCTTTCCAACTTGTGAGGCTAAATGGAGAAGAACTACCTATCCTTGTCAATGGGATATGCCTATTACCATGTTTTTGGGGTTAATTTACATATTAGAGTAGTTTTTTTGTTGCAAATAAGTGTTGTTGCATAGTCTGCATTCTCATTAAGAGAATGTATAACTCTAATTGTCCTATTTTCCTCCAAGTGTTGTTTGCACATGTCACTTTTTGTTTTATGGTGCTTTAAGGCATTTTCCAATTTGTTTTGAGGCTAGTCATGTAGTGTTTCAATTAGGGTTTGCTCTCTTGAGTTGTTTGTAAGACTTATGACTCCATGCCTAACGTTCTGAGAAGGATACTATATCCATGATTAGTAGGCAATCATCCTGGAAAGGTCGCCAAAAATATTATCATTTTTTGCCTTATGTGACCCATTGTTTATAACTGATCTAAGACATCCTAAATAAGTCCCCTAAGTATTAAAGGAGACAAAATATCCATAAAATTATAAGTCTGGGTTGTTTTTGGCATTTCCCTTAGTGTCTTGTGTGTTTGTCCGAGTTTCGAAGTTTTGAGGTTGTCCATACCTACGTACCTTCTCTATCACACCCAACTCCCCGATCCCAACAACCTGCTTGAGTCTTTTTCAAAATTTGTCTAAGTGTTTCAAAGTTCAAAGTGTCAAAAATTTTCATCCAAGTCTCCACTATCGAACTTGTCATCCTTGGCATGCCCTTCCCGACTCTCAGAGTTTTCCATCCCTGGTACCATTCCTTTGGCATGTGTTATGAGTTCTCCCTAATCCCCAAAGCCCAAAAGCCTATAAAAAGTCTAAGTCCTTGTGCCAGGGTTGGACTTTCGTACTTCCTCATCCATCTCATCCCTTGGTACTCGTTCTGGTGCATCTCCACTCCACAAACTCCAATACCTTGCACTCTTAAAAAGTCTCTAAGTCTTCCAAGTAGAACTTTTGGCCTTGCCCTTGAATGACTACCATTTCCACCAACCCCTAAAGGTCCAAAACTCTATCAATTGCTTTATATATCCTATTAGAGTCAAACTTTTGACCATTTCCTTAACCTAGTACCAAGTCAAGCCTCACCCCAACTCTTTGATCCCGACGTCCTTAAAGCCTTTTCTTTGTCAAGATTCCCTTATCGAGGTTCCATTATTAGCCTTTCCATCTCACATCTCCTTTGGCAATACTTCCCCATCACCCCTGACTCTCCAATCCTGGCACCCCAAGGCCTTGTTCCTCTTGAGATTTTGAGCTTGGTCTTCTTGTCATGCTTGGCAAACCTTCCTTCCCTAGTATGCCAAAGCTTGAAACTCCACAGTTCAAAATCCGAAAGCGCTACCTACCCCCAAGATGACTTACAAATGTCATTAATGCATCTTCAATTCTTTCCAACCACCAAATAAGATCTAATGGTGCCAAGAAATCCTTCTTTATGTAGGTTATTATAGATTCAAAGAGAAAAAATGATGCTCAAACCATACCATTGTTATTATTGTAGAGTCTGATGATTGATACATCATCTATAGATCGCTCTTTTAGCAGATTTCTTGGACAATTTTTTGGCTGTGCACTCAACTCCACAAGCCATCAAGGCTCAAAGGTATGGTGGGGGTGCAGAGGCTATTCTTTTCACATTTCCAAATGTCTACGTGCCTCAAAGGGGCATTCTTTAGCAAAGGGTGTTAATGAGAGTGACAACTAGGTCATTGACACGTTTTTTGTAGTGTATCCATGGTGAGACACGAAATTTATGGTAGATTCAATGCCTTCCTCCATGGATATTAAGAACCCAAGGGTTCTCATGCAACACAGGTTGCAACAAATAGAGCAAAAATAGAAAAAAAAAATCTCTATAATAGATTTGTTATTCTTTGAAGTAGAAAATGTATGCATAAGCCTTGCAATCAATAAAAGATTAATATTTTGCCTCCTCCTATGGCTTTTATACTGTGTATTTTTCGAGTTTGAGTAGTATTATGTGGGCTTTAATCTCTTTTAGCCTGTTTCAAATTGATTGTAGACATCTTACCACTCTTTCAGATGTATCCTTTTCATATTTTACCTCTTGACAGTGTTCTAATAGAAATTGTGTGATCCATTGTTAGTTTTGAAGGTTGTCTTGTGCTTTTAAGGTTAAAGCATATTAACTCTTGGTGCATCACCATCTTTCCCTTTCAGTTGTTTTCTTTCTCCCTTTTCCCTATGAATTATTAGAGTAGGAGAAAGCATCATTTTTAATCTATGTTGAGTTGGATCAACACTTGCACTTAGGCTTAGAAAGTAACCAGCCTTCTCAAGTTTAATAAGGTCCCACACTTGAGAGATCATTCCACTGTGTCTCTCAAATATTAAACCAAATTCAATAAGGGTGCAATTTCAAGCAACAACACTAGCATCCTAGGATCCCAACCCCCAATTTCCCAAACCCTTCTTTATCTCGTGTGCCCTTCGTTATGAGAATTCCCAAACCCCCAACTTCGGATCTTTCAAGCATTTTTTACTCTATCCATCCCTTTAACATGAAATTATTTAGACCTCACCACTTGAACTTAGGGCTTCACTTAACCCACTACACACCCAAGGAAACCATTAATGGTGTTAAATGAACATCATAAGACAATGGGAGCCTCCCCAATGCCTCTCAACACCTATAGACCTCTCAGGGAGATGGATGGTGTACAAATAAATATGGTTGTTGATGTTGAGTCCATATATAGTGTCGTGTGAAGATGGTGCTAACAAATATGGGTAAAATGTACACTTGTAGGAGACACTTATTCTCCCCCCAAGAGCACTTGAGAATATTGTAATGCTATATATATGCAGTTTTCAATTGCATAATGGCTAGTTGGGGACAAGATTGCAAAACAAAAGCAAGAAGAAAAGTTGCATATTGTTGTTGTTTATTTCCTATAGCAAGATGAGCATTCTGGTTGTAATTTTTTTTAGGTTTTCTCCCATATGGTGTCATATGACTTTGTAACCTTGAAGGGACAAATATAATGTTTAGATTCAGTATCTATTTGAATGTCTTCATGAGCATTATTTGAACTTTTGATGATCTTATTGATCTTCCTAGTCACATTTGCTGATCTAAATGTTGCTCTTGGCTAGTTTGTCATCTAAAAGATTGTAAAACTCTTGGCAAAGCTTTTCTAAGATATTTTATCCAAGCAATATAGGAAGTTTTGTGTTCGTTCAAGGATCAATAAGGTGTATTCTACTATATATGTTGTAATTCGTGTGCTTGTCATCTTGCATGCATAAAACCTAACTTGTGTATGTGATTGAAAAGCATAGCCCTTGTTGTCATCTTCATTAAGGTGTCTTTTGTCGGTTTACATTCATGTTATCCTTTGAGTTTGAAACATACACTCTACTACCATACTAGATAAAGGCACCCATCTTGTAATGTCCCCAATTTTGAGTCAGCATATAATTAATAATAAATTCTAAGTTGTTAGGAAAGGGGTTAAAATATAAAGGCAACTTAAATTAATTATTTAATGGTGCAAAGTAACTTAAGTTATAAAGTTAAGGAAATTAATTAAGTTACTTTTTGACGAATTCTCAAAAGAAAAAAATTAATAAAAGGTGAAAAAGAAAAAGATGAGAATTCAAGAAGACACAAGGAGTTAGGAGAGGAGAAGAATAAAAGTTCTCGTGAGGCTTATTGCAGGCATGTTGGTTTTTGATTTTGGAGAGCAGGCTCTTTGCTGGTTGAACTAGGTTCAACAAATCCTTTTGGAGGACGAAAACCCTCTAAGAGAAGATTAGCTCCGATGGTTAGAGATCCACCCTGGCTGATTGCTGAGGAAATCACTCAGGTTTCTCGCTTGGGCTTAAAACAATATAAGTTTGTTGAATTTTTGCAAAATCTTTGGGATGTCTTGTTTCAAAACAAATTTTAGGGGTTGATTGATCATGAAATTTTAAATAAGATGATTTCATATTACAATTAGCTGTATCTTTTCAGTTTGTTGTTGTTTATTTCATATTAGGATATTTACAGAGCTCATTCACGAGTTTATTTAGGAGTCATCTTTGCTTAATTCTAAGATTTCTGAAAAGAAGTATTTAGCATATAATGATGGAGTCATGATGGGGCATTTCAATTTAAAATGGGACAAATGAATTTATATTGGTTCTGGAATTTCAAAAGAAGGGATTAATTGCTCTTTCCAGTAGTAGGGTTTTAAAGAGCTCAATATATTAATTAATTCAAAGAAAGTTGTAGAAGGGAAAAAGAGTCGATTTTCATCTTTCTTAGCGCTGCTTCCTCATCATGGGAAAGTCTGAGCAATTTATTGGAGCCATCTCATTCATATGAATGTTGTTTTTTAAAAGGGTAGAATTTTTTAGTATCGAGAGTTTGAATATTTAACTCTGAAGAATCTACAGTTTGTTATCAGACGTTGCTTCATACAGGAAACGAATAGCGGCACCGTGGGAGTCGATTGGAATATCGGGAGTAGCTTATTAAGAGTCAACCAATAATATCTCAAGTATCTTGGTCACGTATGGTGTGAACAGGAAGATTTAAGTCGTCATTATTTTGTCGTGTCAATCTTTCCTTTGAGCATCAATATAGGGGAGAATTGTGGAATTGAATTCATGGTTTATTAAGTTTTAGTCCATCATTCAATTCAGCTCTTGGAGTATCGTGCAACTCTATTGTGGCGTCAAGAATTCTAGCAATAATTTCAAACGTTTGAAGGCACTATAATATTTTAAATGAAGTTTGAAAGCATCGGTAAGGTGATAAAACGAAAGTCAATGTTATCGGCCAAGTGGAAAGTATTTTGTGAGTTTTCTCTTGAGCGCTATATATATAATTAGGCCACCTTTGATTTGAATTAACTGCCGCTCTTCAATGTTCTGGGAAGAATCAAGAAAGAAGAAAGAGTAAACTTTATATTTTCTTGGAGGTAGCCGTTACAGGTAAAACATAATATTTGTTTGATTCTTATGGTCTAAGACAATCGAGGATGCCAGCACATTGTTGGTGTAACAACTAACACCTCTGGAGTGCAGGTTGGTACGGACAGCTATGCACACTGCGTGATGAGTGCTCTTCAAATTAGGAGGGGAAGCTCCCTTGTTGTGTGGGAAAAATGCTTAAAAAGTAAACTAAACTAATTCCTATCTTTTTGTCTCAGCTGAAAGAGGCACAAGGTTTGCGAGAAACTTCAAACGTTGCAACCAAGGATTTTCTGGTTTCGTAGGTCTTAACTGCAACTCAAAACTAACTTATACTATCCAATCCCCTCAAGAAATCAGAGCATGAGGAAACGGAGCAGGAATGATTTATACGATAACCTCTAAGATAGGATTTCCGAGGAGGTGACGACACCTATCTAAGGTGTAGGCTGAAACAAAGGTTATTGGCAACGACATCAAACAATGAACCCTACTTTTGAATTCCTAAGGAGGTGACGACACCTATCTGAGGTGTAGACATGAAACAAAGCTCATTAACACAGTAACAATAAACGATAAGCCTTAATTCTAAATTCCCGAGGTGACGACACCTATCCAAGGTGTAGATATGAAACAAAGCTTATAAACACAAGAACATGAAACAATGATCATCCAACCAAAGTGAGCAGATACAGAATAGCAATATTACAGGAAAATATGGCTTAGCATATATTACTATCGCGTGCAGAAGTTAATTACAAATGAGCTGAAAGCTCTTATTTATAGACATCGAAAGGTGTAGGGAACCCTAAAATCGCCTTGAGTCAACTACAGTCTTGCAATGCATGCAAGATTTATTGCTAAACCCTAATAAAGCAAACTATACAGTTAACTGGAAAGCTACCATCAATTAACTGAAACATCTAATCTAAATGGACAATGTGCAAGCATGCACGTCCTCATTGAAAGCAAGTTAACTGGAAAACTACCATCAATTAATGAAAACCCTAAATGAAAACTCCAACTATACATAGATGTTCCCAAGACAGACATGCATGAGATGGGGAACAAGAAGTTAACTCGGAAAGAAGTGTCGAGTCAACTGATGTGTCTAATGTCTATCCTGAAAGGTGGGACTTGGAGTTCACTGGCCGTGATCTCGAGCAAGTAACCCCTTCACGAGGTTATTGACTGCATCATTATCTGAAGATCATCACATATCCTAACTGTCAATTCACTACTTGTCAGTAACTTGAGCAACCCTGGAAATGTCTGCACACTTAAACCGGTATTTCACTGACTGGTAACTCTAGCGGCTCTATAACTAAAGTGATGGCCACCGTTTCTTCTGCAGCTTGATTCTTCTCACGTTTTTCACACTTTTCTCTATGGAAGAGTGTTGCATGATGAAACCACGAACTTTGACTACGAACCCTCTGATTGTGAGAAATGCAAACAAACTTGCTGCACACGCAGAATTCCAACAGTATCAATCCTCTAAACTAGCCTTGGAAGGCAATCATCTATACGAGGCATGAAACCATGTGGACTTGAGTGACTACGCCTACCAACTCTCTGGATGCGCTTGATACAAATCGGTGTTAGCTTTTCTGATGAAATCATGAATTAAGACCGATTTGGTCTTGAATTCAATCTGTGTGAACTGCATTCTGAAAAACTCGCCCATTGACTGTGAACTCAACTATATTCTGACAAATTTCTCCAGAAAGCTAAAAGTGACTTGCTGAGGCTAAAAATACTCTGTCGAAGGGCAATTTTCACCAAAAATTTTGAGACATGGGTTTTGTCCAAAAAATGATTCTAAGACAACCCACAACGTCAGAATTGCGAAAAAGCGTCATTTAGCTTGACATGCAAAAGCTTTTCCGAAAAAAGCAACTAGGGGCAGTAAGGGCTGCGGGAGGCAATTTTTCTGAAAAAAATCTGAGATATAGGTTTTGTCTAGAAGATGATTCTAAGACAACCCACAGCATCAGATTCAAAAAATATTGACTTCTACTCCACCATGCAAAGGAATTTCAATTGAGAAAATCAAAACTTCGAGAATTGAAGCTCTGGAGCAAATTTTCCTGAAAAATTCTAACACATGGGTTTTGTAGAGGAAATCATGCACAACCAACCCAAATGATCAGATTTGTCAAAAGTCGTCGAATCTTGGACAAGCGAAGAAAACCTAAGACGAGAATAGAAGAATTTAAAACAGAAGATAGAAGTTTTTATGCTCTGCTTCTGCTAAAATTGCCATCTTGTCTTGAAGTCTGCTGATTAATCTAGACTTGTACTTGCAAGGAAATCTGCAAAAATAATATTTGTGATGCCTTCGAATGCTAACTGCTGAAAAATTCGCCCACTTAAGGAAGAAATTCGCTTTCTCTTCAATTTGTGTGAGAGAAAAAAGAACGCCAATTTGGAATTACTAAACAAACTCGTAGCTTAAAGGCACCAACTGCAAGAATAAAACCTTGATTTCAAAAGAAATCTTTCTGATTGGACCCCCTTAGTTCAACTGCCACTGACTCGGAGTCCCAAAAGAATAAAAATATTAAAATATTCAGTTTACCCTTACATGTGAACTTGTAAATCAACATTGAAAAGGGCGCCAATATTAAAATATTGAGCGAAATCGCCCCCTTTAAGCTAGCATGCAAAAGATTGAAATTTAATATTATTTTAATGAGTTAACTGAAATCTTTGCATCCGAGCGCGCTGAGAAAAATTCACTGATTCTGAAAAGTCCAAATTTGACTCTCCAAGCGTCGATTTGCAAAAGTTATGAGATTTTTTGCTAACTTCCTACTTTATAGCTCACTGAAAAGTTACAGTTGCCTCTGTTGAGCTCTGATTTCTAGATGCCTGAGTAAGGCTATGACTGAGCTGAGATATCCACCGCGAAGCTTACAAAGCAAAGATAAAATGTCTGCTAGGAGCTGCAACTGCTAAAAAGCATGTTTGATGCCTCAAAAAATTAGGCGCCTCTAATTAAATTGATGCAAGATCTCCAGACTTAGCCATTTCTCTGTTTTGACATCTGACGCTTCAAATTGCCGCTACCGGTGAACAATGAACCCTATTGACTGGATGATAGGTTCATTGTGTGACTGGAAGAATTCCGCAACCAACGACTGTAAGGCAACTAAAAGTTGTATTAGGAACCCCAAAAGCAAGGGCGCCCTTGGCCTATAGAGGTATAGGTGTGTATTTCTACATTTTTCCACCCTCTGTTTTACGTGCTCGGTAGAACCTCTGTCACGATCACTCAGTATATCGGATCATTTTGCAAACTAGTGTGTTGCGGAGTTGAACTGAATTAGAAAAGATCCCTCTGAAACAGATTTTGCAGATTCATCCATCTAAGGGGCCAAATTCAAGGGTGCCCCTAGGCTACAGGGGCGCAAAAACTTTAAATTTGACAGCCTATGTGACATGCATTCTCTTCATACCATCAACTTCTGACTTCAATTGCCGGAGTTCTACACCCCGGATGACCTCGCTTGATAGCTCGTCGGAAAGCTAGTTAAATTTTGAAGAGATTGAATGTATTTACAAGCGAAAGCAACTAAATCTAAGCCGTCAAAAAGAAGGGCGCCCCTGGGCTACAGGGGCGCAGATTTACTTTCTACAAAATGTCTTCATCTATTTCTGCCTCCGTAAACACTATTCTAGCCACTTAATTGACCTTGTAGGAGTATAATTCTGTCGTGAAGCACTTATCCATCATAACATGTCCTGCTTTGAGTCCCAGGTTCAAGTTCTGACCTCCAGGTACTAACCAATTGCTGCTGACGACTAACATGACACTGACCAAAGTCCATACTTGACTTACCCAAAAACTATATTTTGACATCATTTTACCAAGGTTTAGACTCTTTTAAGCAAAATGCCTTAATGAAGCAAAAAAATTGGTTTGGGTACAACAGACGTCACTGAGTTTGAAGACAACATTTAAATTTGAATTATATAAATTTGAAGACAGGAGGAATAATTATATTCTCAATGAAAGTTTTGAAAGTAACAATAAAAAAATAAGTCAGTGCTATTGTGAAAAGGAAGGGGGTCGGGAAGACAAGATAGTCGGAACTAAATGGAGGAGTCACTACTTTGAATTAAGTAGCGATAGTAGTATTAAGAAGCGGTGATAATTCTTAAAAAGCTAATGTCTGAATTCTAGAGCGGCCCGATATGAAGGTATTATAATGATCAAGGCATGTTGTGGTACTCTAGCCTAGCAAAGACAGCGTAACACCACCTTATCAGTATTTGGCAACGTGGAGCTTTTAGGGGAAGCCGTGACAATTCAGAGCAGCCAGGGAAAAGGACGTGGCAGATCAAGGAGGATCATCGAATTCAGCTTACAAGCCATAAGATATAGATCAAACTTCTGAGCGGAATTGTATATGAAGACATGAGGTGACTGATGACATCATTAAAAGAATATTTACTGTTGCTGACAGATTTTTTGCTGCAAGTATTTCCAGAACACTAATCAGGTCAGAATGTTTTTATAATTCGGTTCTTAGCTGACTGTGAAAGTCTACTGTATGGGGAAAGGTTCAAAATCAATGTTGATGAGAAAATTATAATGAAAATTATATCAATCTTGAATGAGTATCTGAATATTAAAATCTTTGCATAAAATAATCCAATTCTTTACACTGTTTTCTGTGTATGATGTTATTTGTTAAATGTGTGGGAAAGTCCATATTGTGACTATCTGCGCCAGCTAATCATTCATCCGTTGAATCAAAACAGAATATACACTTTGAGCAGAGGAAGGGTAATTGTTTAAAAGAATTGACCGGGCACTTGAAGTTGTGAAAAATTAAAAAAATGTAGACCAATTTAGGGCAGGTCATTACACATCTGCTACATGTTCAGTATTTCATCATACCATCACACTTGAAAGAAAAAAATACAAATCTTTTAACAAACATTGTGTTAATACTTAATAGTCCTACCCACATTGTTTAATCTCGACAATTTCTACAAGTTTTAACTTTTATCTTAAGTGAGGTGTGCATTGTTCTTTTTGCATCCATGTATTAGTGTAAACTTAAAGTTGACTATCTTCAAGGGTTAATAAGGAAATATCTTTTAGCTCCTTATATAGTTGTGTATTTGCTTAATAAAGGTGTGAAGTTTTTGGATCAACAAAATAGCATATAAATGCTTAGTGACAGTCAAATTGGAGTTTCTTATGTAGTGGGTATCGTTTGTTTTAAGGACCATTCTCATGTCATTTCTTTTTTATTATTTTAAAGATAACATCTCAAAGAATACCTCCCTTGGTTTAGCATATGCTAAAGCAAAAGAAGGAATTGTCCATCCTTATAAATTGGTTAATTTTGTCTTTGCCTAATCATAAGTTGTAAGCTATTTATTTAAATTTGGAACCCTTGGCACTTAGGAATGGCCTGGCTTTAAAGATTTGAGAACTTAGAACAATGAGCACCAACATAATGGCACCATTGCTAGGGACACCATGAAAATTTGCATTTGATTGTTGATAATTGCAAGGATTATTTTTTCTTCCCAAGTAAGTGTGGTGACTCTACTCAATTGAACCAAGCCAAGGATAACAGTGAAGAATTGAAAATGGAAATAGGAAGGCACTCAAAATATCCCCAAAAACATGAAGATATATCAACACAAGTATGAAAGAAATGTACTACCTAGAAAGCTAAGAATATAGGTATGTCTACCAAACTCTCTCCTCGAAGAAATAATGTTGGTACTTCTAACAAAGACATTATGTTTGTGGATTCTAAGAATCAATACCCTTATACTTAATATGATTCAAGAGACAATATGATTAAGACTAGTAGGAGAACTAGTAGACATGATTATAGTATGCGAAGAAATACAATGGGTGGAAAAAAAGTAGGTCTCATGAGGCACCTGCTCAACATTTGAATTTACCAAGGTTATCGGGAGACGTGTCTTCGGACCCTTGGGACGCATCTCGAGGATCGGGACGCATCTCTGGTACTAGGGACGTTCTCAGAGACACCCCCGTTTGGAGGGGACGCAGGAAACATCTCATGCACATCTCCTGAAGACTTGACATCTCCCACTTGAAATCAAATGCAAACCTAGATTTAATAAAGTTAAAACTTAAAAGGTAAAAAATAAAAACTTAAAACCATCGCGGGCGATGCCAAGGGACTAAAAAATCATGACCCTTAGTGCAACCACCATTTTTGTGGGAGACTATCACAAAGGTTGCTATTTCTGTGAGAGACTATCGGACTATTGCCAAGGTTGCCAAGTATTAATATTTCCAAAAACCATTGCAATGGAGACTACCGCCATGTAGACTGTAGGGTGTAGAGACATAAAATTGGTGTTGTTTATAGATTCTCCTGCCAATATGGCATTGCAAAGTACTCAGAAACTAATGACCTCCATATTTTGTTGCCACCAAAATGATTATACCATACATTTACAAGACTCATGATCTGTAAAATTCCATGAGTTTTGATGCTTTTTGAATTCAATAAAAAAATTCATAGGGCTTCCTTATATTCTAAAAATTTTAACCAAGTAAAATCAAAATGTGTGTTTTACACATATTTTACTCTTCTTTTTCATAAAAATTAATTCATACAAAACCACTGTCACAAATAGCGCCTATACATCTTGCATACATGACAAGGGTGAAATTTGGTGTTGCATGGTGGTCGCATAGACCTTTTGATCTACTGGACGTTATAACTTATAAGAAATATCCCACATTTAGCTATACAAAAAATGACAGAATTTAGCTATAATATGTGCCCAACAAGTAATATACAACTCAGTTTATATACATAAGAATTTTATATTTTTCATTTCAACTCAATATTTTTAGTGCAGTTTACTATTCAGTTACCTTAAACTCCCTCAATCTAATTAGTGATTCTACTTTATGACATGTAAAGCAAAGTCCTCACTTTGCAATATGACACGTGGGGGATATGCTGCTGCTAATTTTTATTTTTTTTGTGTAGAATGTCAGGTGGGGGAAAACTAGGCTTGTACCCATTGTGGAAGTATTGCAATTGTGTTCTAAGGCCAAAGGGTTCCAAGGAACAGCCACGATCACATGTAAGTTTTGTCAAATGTCATGGCAAGGTTTACACAAGGGTGAGGGCTCATTTCCTTCACATACTTGCAAAAGGTGTTTCCTTGTCCAAATTAGGTACAATGATATGATGTTGTGAGGGATCAAGGGCTGATGGGAAAGTTTCTAATTTTAGCCCTCATGCTTTAACAACAAGGGAAGCTACTACAACTCAAAATCAAAATAGAGAGGCAAAGGTGGATGTGTCTTCTAGAGATGTACTAGCAAAATGTTCTCGCAAGAGACTACACATTGATAGCTCAAACACCATTGGAAGATTATTTGATGTGCAAGGTCGAGAAGCTGTTGATGCAGCGATTGCATGCTTCTTTAATGCAAATGGAATACTATTTAATGTTTCTCACTCACCTTTCTATGGAGGGATGGTCCAAGCTATCAGTAATGGACCACCTGGGTATGAAAAGATTTGCACTACTCTAATTGATAAAGAAAAAATTCGATTAGAGCAACAAATTGCACCAATGAAAAGAGTGTGAACTATAGAAGGATGCAATATCATAATGGATGGGTGGAAAAATGCTAGAAATCATCCACTACTTAACATTATGGTAACATGCAGCAAAGGGCCTTATTTTTTGAAGGCAATAGTTTGTTCAAGGCAAGAAAAAAATGCAAAGTTTCTTCTTAACCAACTATGTGATGACATTGAGGAGGTGGGGGCATCACATGTATTCCAAATTGTTACAGATGTTGCCCCCGTTTGTAAAGCAGCAGACATGTTGGTGCAAAAAAAGTACAAGCATATATTTTGGACACCATGTTGTGTGCATTCGTTGAATAATGCACTCAAAGATATTGACAAGTTCCAGTGAATTTCAAATCTCATAGAAAAGGGTAGAAAAATACAGATGTTCATATGTAACCATAACCACACACAAGCCATCTATCTAAAATTTTCCAAGGTGGAACTTCTCAAACCTATTGATACATGGTTTTCTTCTTATTTTATTCTTCTTGACCATCTTTGTGAAGTCAAAGGAGCTTTGTGAAGTCAAAGGAGCTTTGTGCTCCACAGTAGTTAGTGATGCATGAGCAACTTGGAGGCAATCTACATCAGATACTACAGTTAAGGTGAGAGGTATCGTCCTTGATGACCATTTTTGGGCTGATGTTAAATTTGTTGTGGACTTTATTAAGCCCATATGTGAGGTGATCAAATTTGCAAATTCAGACAAGCCATGTTTGGGAGAAATTTATGAAGAAATAGATTCCATGTGTGAAAGAGTCAAGAAAATAACATATGCAAAAGATCTTTCTCTATATCCTTTGATAGAAGAAAAGTTACATGGAAGATGGAACAAACTTAACACACCCCTTCATTGTGCTGCCTATGCCTTAAATCCTAAATGGCATAATCTACAAGTGACCAATAAGAGGGATCCATATGAGGATAGAGAGGTAATGAAGGGATTTTGGGCTGCAATAAAAAAGATTTATGGCCGAGGTGAGGATGCTTCAATTATGAGGAGTCAATGGAATAAGTTTTCACGTGGGCATAGTGATTTTTCTTTTGTGGAAGCTTTATATGATATGCAAGCAAAGAAAGAACCTATAGAGTGGAGGTGGAACCATGGAGGTGAAACACCTGAATTGCAATCATTTGCAATAAGATTACTCTCACAAGTAGCAAGCTCTTCATCTTGTGAGAGAAATTGGAGTACTTGCGGTTTTATTCATTCACTAAAGAGGAACCGATTAGGGTCAAAGAAAGTAGAGAACTTGGTGTACATTCATAGCTCACTTCGTCTTCTCTCTCGTGTAGATCTTGGGTACAAGGAGGGTCCTTCAACAAAATGGGACCAAATTTCACCTACTAGAGAAGTTGCAGCCATGGTGGATGAAGTGGTTGAAGCATATGGCCTTAGTGATTTACCCCCAATGCCAAAGGAACTTGAGTTTGAGAGTGACGAGTATTTGGAGAGCATCATAGCTGAGAGGACCTTGATATGGATGATCATGATGTAGAAATGTAGATGATAGATTTCTGATTTTTGTTTTTTGTTTGTGTATCACTATCAACCTATCAAACTATCAACATTTCTGAATTTCAATATGTAATTGAATATTAAATATGTAATGTCAAATGTGAACTATGAAGTATGAACTCTAACTCTTTGACACAATGACATTTGTCATTTGTGTATTTAAAGTTAATGTTCATTGTTGAACTTTACCACTACTCTTGTTTTGAAAGTTCAATGTCATGATATTTTCTATAAATTATTAATTTATTAAATTATACTATTATAATTATATTAAAAAAATGGCATCTTTGAGTACCCCCATCTCCTATTTTCAAAAATAGTCATACTGGTACAAGTACCACTCTCCCATACCAATACCAGTACTAGTCTCTTGGCAACCTTGGAATTTACCCAATCCTCCACATGTAAGAACCACAAGAATTGGATCACATCCTAAGTCCCCTACCTCTTCACATAGAACTAAACTTGAGAAAGAACCTACATTTCATGACGCAAATGCAGATACTCGTCAAAAAAAGAGCTCAAAAAGAGAAATTGATCAAGGATTGGATTTTCTTGATCACCGTAGGTAGAGGTAGCAATAACTTCAAGCACAAATAGAATTGCAAGAAGCTCAAATTGCTCAAAATGCCCATCAATAGGCCCAAAATGCCTAGTAGCAAAATTAGAATTATGCTTATAATATTCCAAACCAACCAACAGCATAATATGCAATTCAGCAGTCCTCCCCATGTAAGGGTCCAATTTAGAAAATAGGTTCAAAGATTCTCAGCAACAAGACAGCCCTTAAGAATGGTGGGTTTCTAATTACCGTAACAAAATATCAAATGAAATCATAGGGAAAGTGCCTAAGTTTCAAGGTAATAATGCCATCACTAGAGAAGAGCACTTAGATATTTCATCAACGTTACTGATGAGATGAGATTGAAGATGAAGACATCCGAATGAAATTGTTCAAGCAATCTTCTGAAACAGAGTGCCAAACAATGGTACAAGAGTCTTTTGGACAGCAGTATTAACTCATGGAATGAGTTTATGAGAGTATTTAGATAACAGTTTGGTGATAGGATAAACCCTAAGTTCACCATCCATGAGTTGACAGCAATCAGAAGGGGAGTAAATGAGATTATTGTAGATTTTAACAGCAGGTTTGTCATAACAATGAGAATGGTGACACCTGATTTCAGATCTAATGAATCAATGTCCTTGGTTCTCTAATGTGAAACATTTGATGCTAAACTGAGATAGTGCATCTACGAGAAGAACCCTCAAACTCTAAGAGAAGCCTATGTTAAGGCAATCAACATAGAAAGCAACATGAGAGTATCAGGTAAACATATCAAAAGAGCTGATGTGAAGATCTCACAGCTAGATGCAAGCACCTCTAGTAAACCTATAAAAGCTAAGGATAAACTTGACAAGCTGATGGGTGCAATGAAAGATTCACCTTACAAAGTTATAAGAAATGAGAAAGGACTGCCTCCTAACAACACTACTACACATTTCAATGAAGGTCAAAATTTGAATAATAGGTCTTATAATACTAATTGGTCTAAGAGACCTGGGCAAAATGACAAACAAATGATTCCTAGGAATGGGAATTCCAAACACCACGATAAAAATACTCTGATCCTTTAAGGAAAGATTATGTGAATGTCCAAGAAGATTCACCCTAGTGTGAAACATGTTATTTAACCCATGATCCAATGAAGTGTGTTGTTGCAATTGCAAAAAGAATTTCTCAATGAAGATGGTACTTCTAAATATTATGAAGACAACGATGTAGATCAGATTAATGCAGATGGATGTGATGAATTCTTTCAATGTTATCATGACAGAAATTCAACTCAGAATGAGTTACGAAACCATAATTTTGAACATCTAAGGGCAAAGCCTTCAAGTGAAACATTAAGGAACTTGTTGATATAGTTGTTATGCAGGTACAAAGATAATATCAGCTTATAAATGGGAGGTAGCTGCCAAAAATGATATTAGTGTAGCTGGTTAGCCAGATTTATCTCTCACACCTGCAAATAAAGGAAAACAAAGAATGAATGTTGAGATTAGAAACAAGGGTACAACAAAAAAGATAGTGAATAAGATTGCATAAAGAATTGGGGATAAGAGAAGAACTACCATGCAAGAGCTTGTGGTGCAAAAAAAGTATGTCCCAAAGATTAAGCATACAGATGTACCAACAAGCAGTACTAAGACTCTTAGAGCAAAGGATACAAGTGTTGAGACAAATGAAACAAAGAAAACATTATAGGGAAAGGCAAGAAAACACAAAATAAGGTGGCAACGTCATTTATGAAAAGAATGTTACCGTTGGTGACCAGATTATGCCATTCATCCCTAACACTCATGCCACAATAGTAGCTTTGAATACCTTTTACTGAAATTTGTTCCCATTGACATGGCCCTTGCCTTGAGCCAACTCAAAGTTCAAGTGTGAGTGAGAGAATTGTTTAGATTCTAGAATGCCCAAACACAAGGAAAGAGCCCTATCATACATTACCACCCCAACTATGTTTGATCGACCTGCAAACTCTAATCACTAATGATTCCCAAAATGATGCTAATGCTAAAGCTAACACCCAATAGGCACCTAAGGTTTACCTTGGTATTATATATATGAATAGTCAAACAAATGTGGACCCATTCTACACTTCCTTACTGATAAGAGGATGGTTAGTGCATAATTATATGTTGGATTTACAAGCTTTAAGTAATTTAATGCCGCTTGTGATCATGAATCAATTATGCTTGAAGGTTTCTAAATCTTATGACAAATGCTATGCAATGGATTCCATAGAAGTCAATGTCATTGAAATTGTCAATGATGTGAAGGTACAACTTGTTGCATACCGTAGTAAGTGTTTTGTAAAGGGCATAATCATTGTTGATTTTCCTGCAAAGTGGGATATGTTGTCAAGAAAATTGGCAACTTCTATTGGTGGGTAATATTCAAAGGACTTATCTTATGCCACTATACTATTACATGGAAAGGAAGTCAAATTGCAAGAGAAAAGAAAATGTTGCATATTGTGGAAGACCCTAATGAAGCTAAGAATGAGGTGCTCTATATAGAGGGTGAAATTGATAATATCAACAAGTACTAAGATGATAGTGTTGACAACCATGTTGATCCTACTTCTTACCCTCAAACTTCCTATTTTGACTATAATGTTGTGTGAAATATGTATTTGGCGCATGCTCCAAGGAGGGAAATGGTCCAAGCATTGTTCTTGTGTCTCCTAATGTCATGAATTCTATATTTACTTTCAAATTAAACTTTAATTGCACTAACCATAGTTTGCAGACTCGGCTGGACTCGGCGGACTCAGGAGTCCATTGGCCAGCCGAGTCGACTCGCCACAGACTCGGGAGTCGAGTCCAGGAGAGTCCTGGGTCAGGACTCGGGAGTCCAACCTTAGGACTCGGAGAGTCCTGAGGTCAGACTCGGGAGTCCCAACCCAGGACTCTCCTGTGTGGCTGGGAGTCAAAAGGGGTTAAAAACCCATGTTTTTTTAACTTTTTCTTTCATTTTAACACTCAAGTTTGTGAAATACAGGTCTGCAAATTGAATTGGGGTTGAAAGAAGCCAAGATTATATGTAAACATTTATAATCTTATGATGCTGTTATACATTGAAACTATGAGTATTTGATGACTATGAATGATTAAATTTCAATTATTGAGTGTTTGATGATCATATGACATGTGTAATCTTTGAATTATGAGTGTTTGATAATCAAATTAGGCTTTTATGTTCTCTAAATGCATTAATTTGTTCTTGTTTTTTTGTAAAACTACGGTTTTTTTTTTGCCGAGTCCTAGCCGAGTCTTTTCCTGAGTCTGTGCTGAGTCCCGAGTCCGAGTCATATTTTTGGGCTGCCGAGTCCGCGGCGAGTCCGAGTTTGCAAACTATGGCACTAACAATGTGGCGCAGTCTAAGGCCTTGCTCCTCAATTTGAATATAGCCTCAAACATGGTTTAAAATGTTTAAGTGTGCATGGTAATTCTGAATCGATCTTGTCTCAAGTCAAATGTTCATATACAACCAAGACGAGGTCAAGGATGTAAAGAAATGTAGTGTGGGATACCATATAACTATTTGATGTTTCCAGTATCCAATGGATAGACCAAACTGAGAATGTTATAGTTGACACTCTTGCTATCATGGCCTCAAAGTTTGATGTCACTTGGCATCATTCCTTCATATATATAGTGTGGAAATCCTTGCCAAGACGAGCATCCCAAATAATATATACAATTGGCAAGTGTTTAATGACAACAAGCAAATTTACAAGTTCTTGAACTGTGTGAATGAGTTTGATAAACAACTTAGTGGTTGGCTGTTTATGGTTGAAGTTGAAGACGGGAAAGAAACTCTCTTCAAACATGAAAACATTCAGATTAAGACTAATGCCATTCCTAGAAGTCTTGTGGCACTTGAGAGAATGTTTGATGATGTTGATTGCTACAAGATAAAGAGAAAGCCAATCAATGAAGATGATGTGGAAGGTGTTAACTTGGGTAACAATGTAACTCCTAAGATGATCTACATAGGCAAGTTGAAACCAGCAAAGAAATAAATGCTGATTGCACTATTCAGGAAGTTCAAGAAGTGTTTTGCATGGTTGTATGATGAATTGAAAGCTTACATGGAAGGTTTATTGCAATACGCTATTCCCTTGGAGCCTAGTGATGAGAGCCATTTGTTGATGTTCACTTGCAATGTCAGAAGTATTCTTCCAGTGATCTCTTTATTTGCAATAAATTAAATAATAGCCTCAAGCTATTTAATTTAAGAAGACTCAAGAGGCATGATTTTTGTAGAGACACTTCCATTTGTTAAGCAAACAAATATTAATGAAGAGACACGATTTTCCTAACAAAGCCGACCTTGTTCAAGAGGCGCGAATTTCAAGAGAGACGTATTCTTGAAGTGGCCGACTTATTGTTTAGTAAAAGATATATTTCTTATTGAGGCTGACTTGCTTCTTTGGAAAAGACACGTCTCTCCCATCACTTGGTATATATACACCATCATTTGTAATCCATTCAGCATTCAGTTCGATTCATTTATTCTCTCAAGTGCGAATTCATCTTGGAGCAGTGCGAGTTCATTATATGTGCAGTGTGATGTTGATAAAGACTTCAGTTCTGTGTTAGCAGATTACATGAGATAAAATCTGTGTTTGCATCATCTGTTGGTGCATTATTTTGGCCTCTCTTATTGGCCTCATTTGTAAAAGTGTTCTCTTCAACAATCAATAATATAAGATATATTATTGGCTGGGTTTTTCTTCCTCAAGAGGAGGGTTTTCCCAGGGTATCTGCTGTGTATTGTGTTGTGTTTTTGAATTAATTTTTGTACATGTCAATCTGATCATTAAATTTAACATGGTATCAGAGCCAGGTTTGAGAAGATCGTGATCAGATTTGATACTACAGCGTTACTCTATTCTCTTCGTCTTAATTCTTTGTCTATCTCTACATCAATCAAGATGGTGAACGGATTGAAAATCGAGGATAGACTCGAGGGAGCATCCAACTATACTTCATGGAGGTTTAGAATCATGCTCACATTAGAAGAGAATGATTTCGCTGAGTTTGTGGAGACCAAAGTTCCCGAACCTGAAGAGGAAGAAGAGAAGTTGCAATGGAGGAAGAAAGACATCAAGGCGAAGAAGTTGTTGGTTGATTCCGTCAAAGACCATATTGTTCCAATTGTCTCCAAGTTGAAGACTGCAAGGGAGATGTTCAAGACATTAGAGGAGATGTACGAAATCAACAACACCAGTCAAGCTCTTGCACTGAAGCAACAACTACACCATGTGAAGATGGCGAAAGGAGAAATAGTGATTGCCTACTTCATGAGAATATCGGAGTTGAGAGATCATCTCTCCACAATTGGTCATGTGGTTGATAATATAAATCTAACGATGCTTGCTCTCAATGGTCTTCCATTATCATGGGAGTCCTACATTCAAGGAATTAGTGCAAGATCCAAACTTCCTAAGTTTGATCGCTTAAGGGATGATTGTATTCAAGAAGAGTCAAGGTTGGTGGCTAGAGGCGTTGGTCAAAGCTCAAAGAATGAAGATATTCATGTTCTCGCCTCCCATGCTTCGAAGAAGAAAGGAAAAGATGGGAAGAAAGGATTCTTCAAGAGAAATCGTGATAAGGGAAATGATGATACACTCGCCTTTAAGAAGAAGAGAGATATGTCCAAGATTCAATGTTTTAGGTGTGATAAGTTTGGCCACTTTGCTAAGCATTGTCCAACTAGACCTAAGCAACAAGCCACCATTGCAGATGTTGATGATGCTTCTCCGCAAAAGGATTCAAGTGAATATTTGTTCTACTCGGCATTTTCAAGCAATGTACCTACCGACACCAACACTTGGCTGATCAACAGTAGTGCTTCTAGACACATCACTGGTTTTAAGGAGCACTTATCAAGTTTGGTGGAGAAGGAGTCTTCCGAACAAGTCATCATTGGAGATGATGCTAGCTACTCCGTGAAAGGGATTGGGACCTCTACACTTCATTTGAATTCCGGCATCACACTTTAGTTGAGTAATGTTCTTTATGTTCCAGGAATCAAGCATAATCTCATCTCAATGAAGCCCTAGAAGATAAAGGATATCAAGTTTCCTTCTCCAAAGGCAAAGTTCTAGTGTGGATGGAGAACTCTAGCTTCAAGGATGCCCAAGTAATTGGAGTTAGACACGAAAGTCTTTACAGGGTCTGCTCGCGTCCTCTACAAGCTTTGGTTCATGATTCTTCAAGTCTATGTGATCTTTGGCATCGGAGATTGGCTCACCTACACTTTCGAGCCTTACCTATCATGGAAAAGATGGTGTCGGGTCTTCCAAAGTTCAACCAGGAGCACGAAGGTACTTGCAAGGGTTGCGCTTTGGGTAAGAATATAAAAGCCCCTTTTCATAGTAGAGAAAATAGGTCTAAGGGTATTTTAGATCTCATTCATTCTGATTTATGTGGTCCTATGTTTGTTCCTTCTTCGAGTGGATTCTTGTATTATGTTCTTTTTATTGATGACCACTCTAGGAAGACTTGGATTTATTTTTTGAAAACTAAAGAGTCTGAGGAAGTGTTAGAAAGGTTTAAGGAATTTAAAGCTTTGGTAGAGAATCTTTCTGGTAAAAGAATTAAGGTCCTCAGATCTGATAATGGTGGAGAATACACCTATGGCAGTTTTCGGAATTTTTGTTTTGATGCAGAGATTAAGAGGGAGTTTTGTGTCCCCTATAATCCTCAACAGAATGGTGTTGCAAAAAGGAAGAACAGGACGATCGTGGAAGCAGCAAAATCCATGATCCATGACCAAGATTTGCAAACCTTCTTATGGGCAGAAGCTTCCAGGACGGCTGTATATGTTCAGAACAAAAGTCCTCACAAGGTCTTGGAGAATATGACTCCGGAAGAAGCCTTTACAGGGAAGAAGCCTGAAGTCAGTCATTTGAGGATCTTTGGATGTCCTGTCTATGTTCATGTTCCAAAGGAAAAGAGAACTAAATTGGAGCCTTCTGGCAAGAAGGGAATATTTGTGGGCTACAGTGAGACATCAAAAGCCTACAGGATATACATTCCAGGACAAAAGTTGATCGAGATCAATAAGGATGTCACATTCGAGGAAGATGTTGCATTCAGGAGATTCAGGGGCATTCATATGGAGATCGATATTGAAGAGTCTCCTCAGGATATGGAAGTTGACCATACTCCTGAGATTCAGAGGGAGACTTCAGAACCAAAAGAAGATATTGATCCTGTTGAACCCTTGGAACCTACTGATGGGCCTACCGACATTGTTATTGGGAGAAAGAGACCTCTATGGGCCAGGCGTACTATGCAAGAGGCTGAAAGTTTTGCAGCTCCTAGAGGCACATTCAGAGAAAGTAAAAAGCCACATAAGTTCTCCAGTTATGTTGCCTTAATGAGTCAAATTATAGAATCCAAGCCTACCTGTGTTGAGGAAACATCTAGTCATCAGGTTTGGAGAGATGCTATGGCAAAGGAGTATCAGTCAATTCTTAAGAATGATGTTTGGGACATTGTTCCTAGACCCGAGGGCAAGTCTATGATATCTTCTAAATGGCTCTTCAAGATCAAGCATGCTGCAGATGGGAGCATTGAGAAGTACAAGGCAAAATTCGTGGCTCGTGGTTTTTCACAGAAACAAGTGGTTGATTATGAAGAAACATTTGCTCCTATTGCTCGCTATACTTCTGTCAGAACCATCATTGCCATTGTTGCATCTAGAGGATGGAAGATTCATCAAATGGACGTGAAGAAAGCTTTTCTCAATGGTGTAATCGAGGAAGAAGTTTATATCGAGCGACCTGATGGATTTGAGGTTCATGGGAAAGAGTCTCATGTTTGCAAGCTGAAGAAGGCCTTGTATGGTTTTAAGCAGGCTCCTCGAGCATGGTACGAAAGGATTGATCGGTACCTGTCAAGTTTGGGCTTCTTGAAGAATGATGCTGACTCTAATCTCTACTTCAAGGTAATCAATGGTGAAGCATTAATTTTGGTCTTATATGTTGATGATTTGATTCTTACTGGAGAAGATCACCTGATTCTCGAGTGTAAGAAGGAGTTGACTTCTGAATTTGAGATGAAGGACCTTGGACTCATGCATTACTTCCTTGGCTTAGAAGTCTGGCAGAAACTAGATGAGATGATTCTAAGTTAAGGGAAGTACACCATTGATATACTTAAGAGATTTGATATGATGGATTGCAAATCCATGTCTACACCCATGGAGACCAACCTACATAAATTGAAGGAGGCTGTAGCTAGTTCAGACTTAGTGGATCCTACATTGTACAAACAGCTAATTGGATCCTTGATGTATCTAGTTAACACTAGACCTGATATTTGTTATGCAGTGAGTGCACTCAGCCAGTTTATGTGTGAACCGAGACAGATACATCTTATTGTAGCTAAACATATCCTGAGATACTTGCGTGGCACAGTTGGATATGGGTTGAGGTATTCTTCAGATGCAGACATGGAGTTACATGGTTATACTGATTCTGATTGGGCAGGGTGTGTCACAGATCGGAAGAGCACCTCTGGTTGTTGCTTCAGTTTGGGTTCTGCTATGATATCCTGGTGCAGCAGGAAGCAGTCATCTGTAGCATTGAGTACAGCAAAGGCAAAGTATATTGCAGCTTGTATGGCAGCTCGAGAAGATGTGTGGCTTCGTAAGCTCCTTGCAAGATTGTTTGGACAATCAATGGAGCCTACTATCATTCATTGTGATAATCAGAGTTGCGTGAAGCTTTCTGTCAATCCAGATTCCATGACAGAACCAAGCATGTTGAGATCAAGTACCACTATATTAGAGATATGGTACTGCGCAAGGCTATACAGTTGAGGGATATCAACATTGATGAGCAGACAGCAGACATTCTCACCAAGCCTCTCTCCGGATAAAGTTTGTGTACTTTCGAGATAAGCTTGGTATGGTGGAGAATCCAGCCTTGACTGAGAAAGAGTCTCCGTATCAGTGAACCTTGTTTAATGAGTTCTTCTCTGTGGAGAGAAGTTCGAGGTGAAATCCTTGTTAATGCATTTTCCTCCGAGACGAGGAATTTGAGGTGCAAGCCCTTGTTAATGCATTTCTCTTTGAGATTTGAGGTGAAAGCCCTTGTTTCCACCCTCTGAGCTAAGTCATGGTGGATGTCATGTGTGTGACTCCATGACATATTTTGTACTTGTGTTTCACCCTCTGGGAGAGCCATGGTGAAAGTCATGTTGAGGCGACAACATCACGCAAGTGATGAACACTTGTACACACCATAGTATGGTTGTAGCCATTATGGCTGATATCGTGTTGAGGCGATATCTAATATCACGATGAGGTGATATTCTTCTTTTCACTTATGGTTGTAGCCATAGTGGTAGACATCACGATGAGGTGATATGTCCTGTGCAGCTGGAAGTATTCTCCCTAGCTGAGAGGGAGTGTTGATGTTCACTTGCAGTGTCAGAAGTATTCTCCCAGCGATCTCTTTATTTGCAAAAAATTAAATAATAGCCTCAAGCTATTTAATTTATGAAGACTCAAGAGGCACGATTTTTGTAGACACTTCCATTTGTTAAGCAAACAAATATTAATGAAGAGACACGATTTTCCTAACAAAGCCGACCTTGTTCAAGAGGCGTGAATTTCAAGAGAGACGTATTATTGAAGTGGCCGACTTATTGTTTAGTAAAAGATATATTTCTTATTGAGGCCGACTTGCTTCTTTGGAAAAGACACTTCTCTCCCATCACTTGGTATATATACACCATCATTTGTAATCCATTCAGCATTCAGTTCGATTCATTTATTCTCTCAAGTGCGAATTCATCTTGGAGCAGTGCGAGTTCATTATATGTGCAGTGTGATGTTGATAAAGACTTCAGTTCTGTGTTAACAAATTACATGAGATAAAATCTGTGTTTGCATCATCTGTTGGTGCATTATTTTGGCCTCTCTTATTGGCCTCATTTGTAAAAGTGTTCTCTTCAACAATCAATAATATAAGAGATATTATTGGTTGGGTTTTTCTCCCTCAAGAGGAGGGTTTTCCTAGGGTATCTGTTGTGTATTGTGTTGTTTTTTTGAATTAAATTATGTACATGTCAATCTGATCATTAAATTTAACACCATTTACGCTCCATTTTATACCATATTTTAGCCTTTTTCCTATTCCATTTAACCCATTTTCATATTCCATTTCCATACATTATCATACCATTTTACCACCTTTTGCTGCATATGGTTAAATATAAATAAGTAATATTTAGTTTAGTTTTTAGATAAAATAAGTGAATAATAATTATTTGATTGTATTTACAAGTATTTGCTTCCATTATGTTAGGAAAACATATTTTCCAGCATGCTGATTGAAGAAGAAGAAGGCAGACTTCCTATCGCCTTCCTATTGCCCATGGGTACAATATTAGCAAATTAATTCCGACCATAAAATTATTTTCTCATAAAATAATTTGGTTATTTAGTTATAACCAATAATTATTTAGTTTTAATTTGAGGGAGGAGAATGTCCTCACGTTAAAAATAATATTCTATTTTATTGATTGTAATCATGAGCTAAATAAGCTCCTACATTTTAGGGTGAGTTGTTTCAACAAATCAAACAACTAAATATGAGCCACAAAATAATAGAAAGGTCGCATAAAAATAGGAAACAACTTGCACACATACTTACTATAAATATGAGCTACGTGAAAGAAAAGGAGATGTAGACTTTGTATTATTTTTGATAAATAAAAACATCATGTGACTCAACCAGCGTAAAGGAATTTCATTTCAGCACCAGGCAGACTGAGGAGGAAGGGCGCCCTTCTTGGAATGCTTGGTTATTTTTGTAGCTTTTGTAGTAAGTGTGTTTATTTTCCAGCAATATGTTTATGTTTGTTATTGTGTGAATATGTTTATCGTTTACTATTTATTGCTTATGATTTAATTGTGGGATTTGATGATCATATTTGTTAATGATTGTTTATATTATTTAAAGTTGTGAGTTAATTTACAAAACCATTACTGTTGTTATTTCTATTGCAATCTCTATTGCAAAAATACTGTAGTACAGTCACAAAAGCAAAAGCAAAATAGAAAGATTAATTTGATTTTCAATTTAGGTATTTGATTGAATTTAGGAATGCATTTTCATCCCCACTCACCTCTTGACTTGCAGCCCTTGTGCATATAGCCACGACATATTTCGCAAGTTTACACCCCTAGATTGACACTTAGACCAAGCTGAATCTTATTATTAAACATTAAATCCTTCTTATTCTTTACCCCAGTTTGGCCTATCATCTAGTGTAAAGCCATTTAGGCAGAAACAATGGCCTCTTAACCCCACATGAGCCCCCCAAATGAAAAAAGAATTAATGAAGTTGAAGGAGGAAGGTATAATCAAGTTAATCCAACATTCCAAATGAGTGTCCAACCTTATCCTAATGAGAAAGAAAAACAAAGACATAGGACTTTGTGTAGATTTCAAAATTTGAACATCAAGTCCCTCAAGGACAATTACCCATGGCCTAGCATTGGTCATTTGTTGCAAAGGTTGACTGGGTCAGAGTTGATGTCAATGATGGATGGATTCTCTGAATATAACCAAGTTGTGGTCAAGGAGTCCAAGCAACACGAAACAACATTTACAACTCCTTTGGGACCTTTGTTTGCATAAGGATGCCACTTGGGCTAAAAATGTGGAAGACACCTTCCAAAGGGCAATGGATGTTTCCTTTTCCGGTTTGATAAATGAAATCATGGTGGTTTATCAAGATGACTTGACTATGTTCTCCAAGGATACGAATGACCATGGTAAATACTTGGAGTTAATCTTCCAATGATGCATGGAGTATGAGATTTCCTTAAATCCTAAAAATGCATATTTGGTTTGGGAGAAGGCAAGCTCCTTGGACATATAGTGTCTAAAGGGTATCTATTGATCTTGAAAGAATAAAAACAATACACCTCATCCCTCAACCTAAGACAAACAAAGCAATGCAATCCTTCTTCAAGCAGATCAACTTTCTTAAGAGGTTCGTTCCTAACTTCGCCAAAAAGAAAAAGGCTATTTCAAAGATGATCAAGAAAGAACAATCAACTAGTTGGGATAAGGCATTAATTAATTTATTCTTAGAAATTAAAGATATAATTAAGCAATCACTAGTATTGGCAAGCCCTAATTATTCAAAGTCCTTTCAATTATTTTCTTTTGCTTCCTTCTACACTATTGTTGCTTTCATACTTCAGAAAAATGTTGAGGGTTATGAGCAGCCTATTGCCTTCTTTAGCAAATCATTACAAAATGCTAAATTGAATTATTCCATCACCAAAAATACGTGTATGTTTTTGTTAATCTATTAAAATATTTTGACCCTATCTCATAGGAGCATGATCATTGCTTATTTTCCTAAGACTGCTGTGTGGGACATCTTTGTTCAACAAGAAGCTTTGAGCAAAAGATGCAAGTAGATTAATAAAATTCAAAAATATGACATGGAGGTGCAAACAACAAAGTTTGTTAGGAATCAAGATCTAGCAAAGCTCATGGAAAAAACAAATTTAGATGTAATGGAAGTCAATGATGTAAGTTCTGGTTTTGCAAGTGCTCCTTGCCTTTTAAAGGATGATCCTTGGTATAAGGTAATGGTGTACTATCTTGAGGACATGCATTGCCCCCATGGATTAAGTGAAAGTCAGCAAAGGGCATTAAATTTGCAATCACAAAAGTATGTGCTATTTCAAGGTGAGCTAATGTGGAGAAATATGATGCCTACCAAAGATTCTCAAGTAAGTTGAAGTTTGCAGGTGCTCTCCCGCTCACACCCATATCAATTAAGGCTCAATTTTAGCAATGGGGAATTGATTTTGTTAGAGAGATTGTTAAAAGGTCAAGCAATGGGTATAAATGGATCCTTGTAGCCACCAATTACTTGACCAAATGGGTGGAGGCAATCCCTACTTTGCTACATCCAAAGTGATGATTGATTTCTTGTTAAACAATATAATCACAAAGGTTGGTGTGCCTACAAGTATAGTAGTTGATAACACAATTTTTTTTAGATCCCCTGATCTTTCTAACAAAGTTTGGTGTGCCTACATGTATAGTAGAAGAGCATGCAACCTCTAATAGAATCCATGATCCCACTGAGCTTGAAGAAATCATAAAGGCTACACATGAAAGAATTTTGTTGAAGTAGTGAAAGATGAAGCATTTCTTTGATAAGAGAGCAGTTCAGATATTTGCAATTGGGATACATTATCCTCATGTGGAATGCAAAGCCTAAATATTAGGGCAAACATGTAAAATTTGGAGCCTTATGGGTTGGACCTTATCAAGTTACAAATAAGTGTTGTCAAAACACTTTTTACGTCAAGGGTTTGGATGGAGAGTTCATGGAGTTTCTAGTACATTGTCAGCATCTCAAACATTATTTGAGAATTTGCACCTTCTTATGACTAGTGTATATATTTTATTTCTTTATTTATTGTGTTTTTTCCCTATTTTTGGTTGGTCTGTATCAGTAATGTCATCCCTTTTTGGATTGTTGGTCTACTTCCCAAAGATGTGTCTAAATTTTCATTGTGCCTACAAGAAGCACATGTCTCCAAATAAAGCCAATGTTGACACCTACCCCAAAAATGCAAAATTTTCTACGTATGTTGCCCCCTTTTTTGCCTTGGATATACTCTTCCTGTTAGAAACCAAGATCAGATTTGCAAACCGAAAAGACCTTCCACAGAAGAGAAAATCACAAAAAGCAGAGAGGTTGCAAAAAGATGTGCAACATAATATTATTCGAGAATTCTAATTACATGATAATGATTTGCTTTATAAAAGCAAGTATGCATAACCCTACTCTTATCTTGAGCAACAAGATAGCTCAACAAGATAAAGATGACAACTAATTAACCTAGGAATTAAATAATTACCTAAGTAAACTTATGTAAAGTGTAATTAAATATTAATTACACCAACACCCCCTCATAAGTGCAACTTAGGGAGAAGCAAATTATTATGCAAATATGAGTCCCGGCAACAAGGTCTGACCAGGTACTCATTTACAAAAGCAATGATGAGGTAGAGAAAGAAAACTCAGCGGGACAAAACCCCCTCTACAATGAGATGACTGTTGCAAAGAAGCACTGGAAGAACACTGTGGAGTAACACTGGAACCGCAATCTGACAAGCAAGGAAAGATACTTCTGTCTACAACTGAAACCAAAAACGGAATCATGATAATGTGACAGCAGACCCAATGCCACGGAACACTGGAAAACTCACAAACTGGAACAACCCTGGAATCTATGAAGCAACAGTAGATGCGATGATGACATAATTTGGAAACCATGTATCTCGATGTCAATGCCCAACTAAGACTAAAACTCTTCCATGGGAAGGAGTACCATGAAGACTCTGGAACATTAACCATAAAAACATGGCCCTCAAACTGAGATGGATCCAATGCGGATCATTAACCATAGGCTCTCAATCTAAGGTGTGAACCGATGTGAATCTGATGTGTTAAGCTAAGACAAGATATGGCCAAAAGACACTAGGAAACCAGATAGACTCATGCGAGTTGCCAACAAATCAAGATGAATATGGAGATCAAAGTGCATGCACACTCTAATCAGATTATTATGCAAGAAACCCCCCTGATGGAACTTTATCTCAGTTCGTTTATTACAATAACCCAATGATTGTAAAAGGAGAGAATCTTAAACATGCATAAATAGAAAATAAAATAGACCTCAGATCTGTGTAGAGGACTGAATCAACTTTCCAACGCCGCAAGAAAGACGAAAAACGGATCACCGAGCCAAAAGATATGCCCTCTGAAGTGGAAACAACATCTGAGTTCAAAGGCCTGCAAAATAAATCTGGAGCAAAATCTGGTAAAAACACCTGCACCACTGGATCGGCATCGGAATCAGCTTTCCAATGGTATCTCGTTTGCGAAAAACGGAGATCGTATGCAAAAAATACGCCCGATTTAGTGAAAGTTGCTCCAGAAAGCCCAATAAGGGCTACTGGGCGCCCAGGGGGCTAAAAACAATTAGCCCCTAGTCCCATGCAGGACCAGGGGGCTGGCGGTAGGGGGCTGGGGCGGAGCCCCTAGTTGCCCATGTGACCTATGGTTTTGCAAAGGGGGCTGGGCACATAGCGCCCGATCCCTCATGTGACCGCGGTCGATGCTGCAGGAGCCCGCGAGGGCTGAGCTCACCGGCAGCGCTTGGGAAGTGGGCACCGATGGCGGTGGCAGGCCGGTGGCCGCCTGGTGACGGAATCCTGGTGAACTGGAGGTGCCGGCGCAGAAACCGAAAAAACCCAGTTTTTTAAATTTTTTTCGATTTTCGTGCATCGAAAGGCGTACTGGGGAGGCCATACAACCCCCCAGGCAAAAAAAATTTGCCTTCCAAACCACCTGTTTAGAAATTGACGAAACAAAGGACGTTCTTAGGGTTTTTGGCCGCTGCAAACGCAATGGTGACCTCCGTTTCTGCTCAAATTGCTCTAAAAAATTGGCTACCCCCAGAACTTGCAAAAAATCTCCCAGTTTGAAACCCTCACAAATCTGGCAAATGATGGCCAAAATCTGCAAAACAAAAGCCAATCCTGACTTTTTCCAGCGCTCTGAATCCAATGGTGAAGCCCGATCTGATCCAAAACGCCTCATGAATTTACTCAAGGCATGATACCCTCAAGGAATCCTGAACAAACCCTGGAATGATTTTCTCAAAAATCTAAGGGGCTGCAAATCAAGGCTTTGATACTATGTTAGAAACCAAGATCAAATTTGCAAACCGAAAAGACCTTCCACAGAAGAGAAAATCAGAAAAAACAGAGAGGTTGCAAAAAGATGTGCAACATAATATTATTCGAGAATTCTAATTACATGATAATGATTTGCTTTATAAAAGCAAATATGCATAACCCTAATCTTATCTTGAGCAACAAGATAGCTCAACAAGATAGGGATGACAACTAATTAACCTAGGAATTAAATAATTACCTAAGTAAACTTATGTAAAGTGTAATTAAATATTAATTACACCAACACCCCCCATAAGTGCAACTTAGGGAGAAACAGATTATTATACAAATATGAGTCCCGGAAACAAGGCCTGATCAGGTAATCATTTACAAATGCAATGATGAGGTAGAGAAGGAAAACCCAGTGGGACAAAACCCCCCTACGATGAGATGAACTGCTGCGAAGAAGCACTGGAATAACTCTGATGAAGCAATACTGGAACCCCAAATCCGGCAAGCAAGGAAAGAAGCTAAAAGGAGACAATAGGAAACCAGACAAACTCATGCGAGTTGTCACCAATACGAAAGATGGATGCAAGAACCCCCCTCAATGGAACTTTATATCAGTTCGTTATTACAATACCCAATGATTGCAGAAGGAGAGAATGCAAAACTACAGAAACATAAGTGAAAATGCAAACCTAGTGCACGAAACAAAAAATGAATGCATGCATAAAATAAGGTACACATTCTGTAAATGACCTCAAATCTGCATAAAGGCCAAAACTAGCTTTCCAACGCCGCGAAAATCACGAAAAACGGATAAGCGAGTCACAAGATACATCTCCCGGAGTGAAAAAGGCAACATCTGACTTCCGAGGCAAAAAAAGACATCAAAAAGGAAAAATCAAAAAATCAGACCTGAACCATTGCGTAGAGCTCGGAAACAGCTTTCCGGCGATATCTCGTTTGCAAAAAAACGTTGCCATATGTGAAAGTTATGCCCATTTCCGCGAAACTGCTCCAAAAAGGTCCGATTTGGCCAATAAGGTTCCCTGCAGCCCTCAGGGGCTAAAAATATTCGGCCCTTGGTCGCATGCAGGACCAGAGGCTGGCGCACTGGGACAAAGGCCGAAGCCCTCGGTCGCTCATATGACCGGGGCTGGGGCCGAAGTGTCGGCGGGGTGCTGAACTGGGCCCTTGGTCACCCAAGTGACCACGGCGGAGCCCGCGGGGGCTGACTGTGCAGGAGGTGGCGCTGCAAAAAGGTCTGCCGATGGCGGTGGCCCGGCGATGGCCGGTGGGAGGCCGCCAGGTGGCGGGCGGGTGGCGGCCTCCATTTATACTGGCCGCACAAAATATTGGCTGGTTTTTTTTTTTTTTATATTTTTTTTCAATTTTTTTCGAATCTCGTGCCTCGAGAACTGTGCCTAGGGGCCGTACGGCCCTTGGGCAAAAAAAATTTGCCTCTCCGGACAACTGTGTCCAAATCGGACAAATTTTATATGGAAAGAGGGGTTTTTGGGCGCTGCGAAACAAACGGCGAGGTCCGTTTGGGCCCAAAGTGCACTGAAAATCAGGGGACCCCCAGATCTATCAGAAAAATCACCGAGCTTGAGACCCTCACAGATCTGACAAACGGTGACGAAAATGAATGAAACAAAAGCCAATCCTGACTTTTTCCAGCGCTCTGAATCCAATGGTGAAGCCCAATTTGATCCAAGACGCTGTAATTAAATATTAATTACACCAACACTTCCCATCACTAATATCAATCTGAGAAATCATAAATGGCCCCCCTTGATCATTTTTTTGCTTGGTGATGTGCCTTGCCTCCCCTCATAATTTTGACACATGCCAAAATCCCAAAAATGCCAAAAAATTCCAAGGATGAGGGCCTTGGGATCAATTCCTAGCCTTCGTCAAGTTTTTAGGCATTCCCTTACCTTGGCACCATTTCCTTGTATTGCCCAAAACCTCAAACCCTTGCATCTCCTTATCCATTAGAACTTCAAACTTTCCCATGCCAACATTCCTTAGTTCCTTTCAGCCTTTTTTCTCTAAATACCTAATTTCCTAAATTTTACAACCTTTTAGGGTTTTCCTTCCTAGGTTATCATTCCTTCATTTCCACAATTCCTCATGGTCCTGCTTTCCTAATCTCTTCTCTCCCATGGGCTTATAGAGTTCCACTTCACTCTTGACTTCTTTTTCAAAAGAATTGGTATCCCTAATTCCTTATCCCCTCTGTATCAAGTATCCTCAAGTCCCATTCTCCCCTTTATTGGGGGCTAGCAAACTTTTTCCAACTCTCATATCTAAAGGGTATTCGATATCTCAAAACCCCACGGTTAGTGTTTGGTAGCATCAAGAGATATTTTCTCCTTAATTTATTCTTGTCAAGGCAAGTTGGCCTTATTTTTATAAAGGAAAATTATACTTGTTCAAGGTCGGCTCTAGGATGAAGGGTTTCCTAACTTGTATAAATAGGAGGTGTCTCCTCATTTCATAATTAAATCAAGCAACTCAATCTTCTCTCTTCAAGTTTGCACTTCAGCAACAGCTCGCCAATTTTAGAAGCAGATCCGATTTCAAGAAGTTTCTTCATTTTGTATCAAGGAGAATTGTCTCTACACATTGTATTAAATTCGGCCTTGTGTAGGACCTGAATTGTAAGCAGATTTCTACTCTTATTCTATAAATATATAAGAGATATATTTTTTTGGGTTTTTCTCCCTTGAGAAGGAGGGTTTTCCCAAGGTAAAATGTTGTGTTCTTGATCTGTGTGTTTTCTATTTCTGTTTTTTTACATTTCTGGTCTATAAACTAACATGGTATTAGAGCGGGTTTAAGGGAAGTACTGATCAGATTTAAAGTAGAAATATATGGGAATCATCAATGAGAAAAATAAGGTTGAATTACCGCCTCTATAAGCAGTTGCCTATAGGAAATTACATTTGGTCTTCAAGGGAAGCCGTTGGAAATAGATATCTATGGGTCACTGCAATCTTCAAGTTGTGGTTTCAATGGTGGGTGCGAAATCAGGATGAGGGTAAATTGATGGCAACATTGAGTGAAGGTGGCGAAGATGAGACACAACTACAGGTCTAGCTCAATGGTGTACCAACATAAAGAGATAAGTATTTTATGCTTGTACCTTGAATAAATTTTATGTAAATAATAATTCATGCAAAACATTGGGAATAGTGAATCTTGTATGCTTCTAGCATTGGTCTGTATATTTCTCTTCAAGGTAGTTTGATTATATGAACTATTATTAATCTCTCTAAGATGCTTCCAGGACGGATCGAGGAGCATAAGGATGATGAGAGATTGCATAAGGAATTCAAGGGAAGAAAGTGCTTGATGCATCCTGTGAGGAAGTCATGTCGACTGAAGAAATGAACAAACATGGAGACATAGCTTGCAGCCTTGGGACTGAGCTAGTGGTGCATAACTCTCTTGATTCTTCACTCGAGGGTACAAGGTTGGATCAGCCTTGGATGGAGAATTTGCGATCAGTTTCTTTGAAGAGGAGAAAATGACATTCAAAAGGAATTAAATTCTGAGAATTCAAGACACAAGTTGAGATCATGTCCAAGAAGAGGACGAAGGTTTTGAGTCTCATCATTGGAGGGGACTTCACTTCCAAAGGATTTCTTTGCAATCTCTGAGGCAGGGATCAAGAGAGAGTTTTGTGACTCACTGAGAAGAAGTGAAGGTGTCAACTAAGTGGGTTGTAGTGTTTGGAAGACCTCTTCAACTGCAGAGAACAGAATTGCACAAGATAGTCAATCTGGATTTGACATTGGTAGCTCCGCAAACCTATTCAAAATAGGGTGATCTAGGATGAGGTCGAGAAGGACAGTCCTGAACTCTCACATGTCAATAGTGTCGGAAGTGTGCATTGGAAACCATTCCTCTAAGGAAAGCATTGTAGGCGATCTTGGATGAGGAGGTCAGAAGGTTGATGCAAGTACTTGGAGCTTCAAAGGGAGTCACATCATCATGAAGATTTGTGGTGTATATTTCTTTGAGACGAAGAAATAAGAGGTGAAAGCCCTTGTAGTGTATATTTCTCTGAGACAAAGAAATATGAGGTGAAAGCCCTTGTAGTGTATATTTCTCTAAGATGGAGAAATATGAGGTGAAAGCCCTTGTAGTGTATATTTCTCTGAGACGAAGAAATATGAGGTGAAAGCCCTTGTAGTGTATATTTCTCTGAGACGGAGAAAAATGAGGTGAAAGCCCATGTGGTGTATATTTCTCTAAGACGGAGAAATATGAGGTGCGGGCCCTTGTTCATCTCTGAGACTAAGATGAGACGCCATGTTAAGAGACTCCATGACGACATCACGTTGAGAGACTCCATGATGAACCCTTGTACTTGTGTTTCTTTCCACACATGCGAGTAGCCATTGTGGACGTCATGTTGAAAGACTCCATGACGATATCACATTGAGAGACTCTATGATAAACACCTGTACATGTGTTTCTTTCCACACATGGGAATAGCCATGGTGGACATCATGTTGAGAGACTCCATGACGACATCACGTTGAGAGACTCCATGATGAACCTTTGAGCTTTCCACAAATGGGTGTAGCCATTGTGGGCGTCATGTTGAGAGACTCCATGACGTAGATATCTGGAAAATACCTCCCTAGCTAAGAGGGAGTGTTAGTGTTTGGTAGCTTCAGGAGATATTTTCTCCTTAATTTATTCTTGTCAAGGCAGGTCAGCCTTATTTTTATAAAGGAAAATTATACTTGTTCAAAGTCGGCTCTAGGATGAAGGGTTGCCTAGCTTGTATAAATAGGAGAAGGTGTCTCCTCATTTCATAATTAAATCAAGCAACTCATTCTTCTCTCTTCAAATTCGCACTGCAGCAGCAGCTCACCAATTTTAGAAGCAGATCCGATTTCAAGAAGAAGTTTCTTCATTTTGTATCAAGGAGAACTGTCTCTACACATTGTATTAAATTTGGCCTTGTGTAGCGCCTAAACTGTAAGCAGATTTCTGCTCTTATTCTGTAAATATATAAGAGATATTTTGTTGGGTTTTTCTCCCTCGAGAAGGAGGGTTTTCCCAGGGTAAAATGTTATGTTCTTGATCTGTATGTTTTCTATTTCTACTTATTTACATTTCTGGTCTATAAACTAACACCCACCACCTAGACAAGCTTTCAATTTTTCCTTTCCCTCAGTTCCTCTAGTATTGGGTATATTGAAACTTCAATCCTTGACCTTCCTCAATAAAACCATTTGTTCACTTTCAAACTATCTCATCCCTCACTTCCAAAGCACATCAAGTATTCTAAAATCCCGATCCATGCTTCCCCACTCAATTGTTGTTTGTGAACCCTAGACCTTTTCATTCCCTGCTCCCCAAATGGTAATCAGTATCCCGATCCCCACCACCCTAGCAAGCTTTCAAGTCTCCCTTTTCCTCATCGCCATGTTATTGGGTATCCCAAATTGTAATTCCCACTTCCCCTTCAAAATCACTCACAAAATTTTGTACTTCTTCATCCCCCTCTCCAACTTGCATGCAGTACCCCAAAACGCCAGATCCCACAAGTGTGCTAGCCCTTGCAAATTCTCTTTGCTTCCAAGGCAAGCTAGTAAATTGTTCTTGAAACCCTCAATGTAAGCTCTCAAGCGAGCTTTTGGACTTTCCTCTATCTCACTTCCTTGCATCTCTATCTTTGCTACCCCAATTTTCCTACTACCTATTCTTTACAAGGTTTTATGATTTTCCTTCCCTCTTGCAAAAATTTTCCCCAACATCCTGAAATCCCAACCCCTAATCTCCTAGTCCCTTCATCTCATGTACCTTTCAATATGAGAATGCTTGAACCTCCAACATCAAACCTTTGAAAAAAAATTTACTTCATTCATCCCTTTGGCATGAAATTCCTCAAACCCCTACTGCTTGAATTTAAGATTTCACCTACCCCATACATGACCAAGGAAGCCATTAACAGCCTTGTATGAACACAATAAGATAGGGGAAGCATCCCAGTGCTTCTTAGCACTTGTGGGACCCCCAAAGACATGGTTGTTGGTGTAGAAGGCATGGCTTCATGTACACAATGTGTAATATAAGACCCCAAATTTTTATTTTTTTGAAACTTCACCACTGCTGTTATAGTTTTTTGAGAGTGTTTGCTTTGTGTTTTCATGTGTTTCTCAAGGTTTCAACATGTAATTGGAAAGATAACAAGAAATTTGCTTGAAATAAGATACTTTCAACAATTAATTTGCAGCCTTAATACCCAGGTAACTAATAGAGAAATTCTTCTTTACAATACTCAGAAATTTAATGACAGTTAGGCCAGCTTTACAACGAATAATAACAGATTGAAAGTGCATTATCAGACCTGGAAAAAGAAGCATAACAGCAAATGTAAAGCTCCCCAAAAGCAATGAACAGCACCAAGAACTTGCCCTTTAATCTCCTTGTTTACCCACGTCAGAAAACATTGAAATCAGGCTTCAATGGTAAGCAGTAGCAGCCTTTACCAGCAAGTGGTAAACTGAGTTTTTTAACCAACAAAGCTGTCCCTAGGAGAAAGTTCGATATGCTGTAAAAAATCCCACACTCCTCCAAAAATTGTAATCTTGTGCTTGAAAGAAATGCCTTGAGAGATACACCTTATGAACAAATACCCATCTTGAAAGCTAACTCCATTTCAGAGATATGAGCAGATATGTGTGATCAGGTCCAAAATGAAAGTGCCCGGAAAATGAAAAGAGACACACCAAAATCACCTAGAAATCCACACCAACTGAAAATAAGCAAAGCCACACCAAAACCAAACAGGAAACTCCCCAAAAATATTGAAAAATCCTCATTTTCAAACTTGTAACTACAAACTAAAGCCCAACTGTGATTCCTGATTGAAACCACCCTTATACCAACTAGGGCAAGTCTTGCACTGCCAAAACCAACCTTAGATATCGAGGGTTTTCGTCCTCAATTTCATTTCTTAGACCTTGTGGTAAAAAACCAGCAACATCATTGTAAGTAGCCAAATCAACCATAACCAAATGAGAGCCAAAACTCATATTTATAAGGTGAGGGAAGGATTAGGGCAACTAGCATTTGAGTTTGAATAAATTTCCCTCTCATTTCACTTTATGAAATAGCATGAAATTACCCCAAGAGGGGCGTCCAACTTTTTGCCTCCAAAATTCCACTTTTGATTTTTAATTTAAAATTGGCATTAAGCCCAAACTAAGCATCCCACCTTATGAGGCATAACATTAGCCTTTAAAATTGATAAATAAACCTCTTTTCTAAGCATCCACTTGAAATACATGCCCCTCTTTGAAAACAACGTTGTGCAACTAGGTCAAGGGGTCTACTAATAAGGAATCTATTTGCATTTTTGTAGCCTTCTAAAATGACTTAAAAGTTATCACTTCGGCACGAAGGTACTTTTTAATGTCCCCTCCACCCCTCAACTTAAAATTATAAAGTAACTTTATTTTAATTTACCTTTCGAAAAGGAGAACAAATATTTAAATATTCCAGCCCTTTAGCAACCAAGAGCCTCAACTGAAATAATGTTGCTGAATGTAGCCTGACCAGGTCCAACTTCTAAAAATAGACTTACTATTTTTAGTAAGTACTAAAAGTAGTAAAAACATCAGAGACACAAGTTGGAAAGATAACTGATGTGCCAATGAGCTCACTGTAGATAGTAAGCCACTGGACTGGTCCCCTGCTAAAAATAGAAAGCCACACCTAAAGCACCGAAAAACCCCACAGTAAGGACTGGCTACAAGGCATTAAAACTCATCAGGCAACTTCCACACATTGCCCAAACAGGAAACCCTACACTGCTCTACCTGTTGGACCAGTTACTATAAATAGAACTTACTAAAAATAGTAAGTGTGTCAGAACCAAACTAATCCAAAAGAGGACATCGAAAATGGGGACATTACGCAATGCCATGTAAAGATAATGCTAATAGATATGTAGATATGGGCGACATGTACACTTGCAGAAAACCCTTGTTCTCCCCACTAGACCACTTGAGGATGTATATATATATAGTTTTCAATTGCATAATGGCTAGTTGGTGACTAGTTTGCAAAACAAAAGTAAGAAGAAAAGTTGCAGATTGTTGTTTTTTATCTCCTATAGCAGACCAAGAGCATTCTAATTGCAATTTTTTGGGTTTTCTCCCAATGGTGTAATATGACTTTGTAACCTTTAAGGGATGAATTTAATGTGCAGATCTGGTATCTATTTGAATTTCTCCACGAGTACTATATGAACTTCTGATGATCTTTTTGATCTTCCTAGTCACAGTTGCTGATCTAAATGTTGATCTTGACTAGTTTGTCATCTAAAAGACTATAAACTCCTTACAAAGCTTTTGTAAGATATCTTATCAAAGCAATATATGAATTTTGTGAGTTTGTTCATGGATCACTAAGGTATGTTCAACTAGATATGTTGTAATTTCATGTGTTTGTCAACTTGCATCCATAAAGCCTAGCTAATGTCTGTGATTGAAAGGTATAGCCCTTATTGCCAATTTCATTAAGGTATCTCATGTTGGTTTGTGTTCATGTTATCCTCTAGTTTTTAAATATTGACTTTGCTGCCCTATTGGATAAAGGCACCTATCTGCTACATGTTCAGTCTCTCATCATACCATCATACTTTGAAATAAAAAAATACTAATCTTTGACAAATATAGTGTTAATAGTCTTACGAACATTATTTAATCTTAACAATTTCTAAAAGCTTTATCTTAAGTGAGGTGTGCATTGTTGTTCTTTTTGCTTCCATGCATAAGTGTACACTTAAAGGTGAATATCCTTAGGGGATAATTGTTAATGATAACATACAGCGTCGATATAATACTCCAGTTGGATAAATTAAATTATAGCCAGAAAAAAAAGGCTATTTAATTTATATATACTTGGCACGAGTTTTGAAGAGGCTATATTTAAAGATTTGTATGAGGCCGACTTCATACATATTATATTTGATTTTTTCTCCTTGGCGTAATCTCCACTAATATTCTTGAGGCCGACATCCTTATGATTTGAAATTAATATTATTTTGGCCGACATCATTTATGATTTGTAATTGTGCTTATTCTGGCCGACCTCATGATATGAAGAGGTCCGACCTCTCTAAGTTGTATATATACAAGATCATCTGTCCTTTGCAAGATCATCAAGAAAGTGCGAATTACCTTCATATGTGATATATCTTCTAGTGCGAATTATTTGCAAGTGTGAATTCCTTGTTAGCAGATTGCGAATCATCAAGTTCAGAGATTGCGAATTTTGTCAAGAGCGAATAAGTGCGAACTCCTTCAAGTGTGAACTGCCAAGAGAATTCTTTCAGGCGCTTCAAGAACAGATTGCGAATTGTTCCAGTACAGATTGAAGGCTATCTAATGCTAAATACTCTTGAAGGTCTGAATTATACTGTCTAAAAGTGAGGTCTGTATCTGTTCCTTGTATCTGGTGAAGGTTCTGATTTTTGGCCTTGTGTTCGGCCTCATTGTAAAGTGAATTGTTGCCACTACTATATTAAATATAAGAGAGATCTTTGTTGCTGGGTTTTTCTCCCTCAAGAGGAGGGTTTTCCTAGGGTATCTGCTGTGTTATTGTTTCTGTTCTTGAATTATTTTCTGTGCATTTAATCTGTTCACCTAAAATTTACATGGTATCAGAGCGGGTTTGAGGATCGTGATAAGATTATTGCTAATCAGCATATTTTTGTTGCTCACTTATCTACTTCAGTCAAGATGGTGAATGGTTTGAAGGTTAAAGATAGACTCAAAGGTGCATCTAATTTCACTTCATGGAGATTCAGGATCATGCTCACCTTGCGTGAAAATGATTTGGGTGAGTTCGTGGAGTCTAGCATTTCTGAACCTGAGGAGGAAGAAGAAAAGGAGTGGCTGAAGAAAGACATCAAAGCAATGAAGATTCTGGTTGACTCTGTCAAGGATCATATTGTTCCTATCATCTCTAAGTTGAAGACAGCAAGAGATATGCTCAAGACCTTAGAAAAGATGTACGAAGTCAACAATACCAGCCGAGCCCTTGCACTAAAGCATCAATTGCATCATGTGAAGTTGTCAAAGGGAGAATCTGTTACTGCATACTTCATGAGGATTTCAAATTTGAGAGATCAGCTCTCAACGATTGGGCATATGGTTGAAGACAAGGATCTGACTATGCTTGCTCTCAATGGGCTGCCTTTGTCTTGGGAATCATACATTCAGGGAATCAGTGCAAGGTCAAAATTGCCTAAGTTTGATCGCCTAAGATCTGATTGCATTCAAGAGGAATCTAGGTTGATGGCAAGAGGCATTGGTCAAAGTTCAAGGAATGAAGATATTCATGTTCTCGCCTCCCATTCTTCAAAGAAGAAAGGAAAAGAGGGAAGGAAAGGATTATTCAAAAGGAATAGGGACAAGGGAATTGATGATGCACCTCCATTCAAGAAGAAGAGGGATATGTCAAAGATTCAATGTTTTAGGTGTGACAAATTTGGGCACTTCGCCAAGGATTGTCCAACTAGACCTAAACAACAAGTCACTGTTGCGGATGTTGATGATGCCTCTCCTCAAAAGGATTCAAGTGAATATTTGTTCTATTCAGCGTTATCAAGTAGTGTACCTTCTGACACCAACACTTGGATAATCGACAGTGGTGCTTCACGACACATCACCGGTTTCAAGGAGCACTTATCAAGTTTGGTAGAGAAGGAGTCTTCTGAACAAGTCATCATTGGAGATGATGCTAGCTACTCCGTGAAAGGAATTGGGACCTCTACACTTCACTTGGATTCCGGCATATCACTTCAATTGGGTAATGTTCTTTATGTTCCTGAAATCAATCGCAATCTTATTTCTATATCAGCATTGGAAGATAAAGGATATCAACTTTCCTTTTCCAAAGGTAAAGTTTTAGTATGGATGGAGAACTCTAGCTTCAAGAATGCTCAAGTAATTGGAGTTAGACATGATAACCTCTACAAGGTTTGCACACATTCTTTACAAGCTTTGGTTCATGACTCTTCAAGTCTTTGTGATCTTTGGCATTGGAGATTTGCTCACTTGCACTTCCGTGCCCTACCTATCATGGAGAAGATGGTAACGGGCCTTCCTAAGTTCACTCAAGAGCACGAAGGCACATGCAAGGGCTGCGCATTAGGTAAGAACATAAAAGCCCCTTTTCATAGTAGAGAAAATAGATCTAAGTGTATTTTAGACCTAATTCATTCTGATTTATGTGGTCCTATGTCTGTTCCTTCTTCGAGTGGTTTCTTGTATTATGTTATTTTCATTGATGATCACTCTAGGAAGACTTGGATTTATTTTTTGAAATCTAAAGAGTCTAAGGAAGTATTGGATAGGTTTAAAGAGTTTAAAGCCTTGGTAGAAAATATTTCTGGTAAAAGAATAAAAGTCCTTAGATCTGACAATGGTGGAGAATACACCTCTGGTAGTTTTCGGAACTTTTGTATTGATGCAGGGATTAAGAGGGAGTTTTGTGTTCCCTATAATCCTCAACAAAACGGTGTTGCAGAAAGAAAGAACAGAACGATTGTGGAAGCAGCAAAGGCCATGATCCATGATCAAGATTTGCAAACCTTCCTATGGGCAGAAGCTTCCAGGACAGCTGTATATGTTCAGAACAGAAGTCCTCATAAGATCCTGGAGAATATGACTCCAGAAGAAGCCTTTACAAGGAAGAAGCCTGAAGTTAGTCACTTGAGGATCTTTGGCTGTCCTATCTATATTCATGTTCCCAAGGAAAAGAGAACCAAGCTGGAGCCTTCTAGCAAGAAGGGAATATTTGTGGGCTATAGTGAAAACTCAAAAGCATACAGAATCTACATTCCAGGTCAGAAGGTGATCGAGATCAGTAGGGATGTCACATTCGAGGAAGATGTTGCATTCAGGAGATCCAGAGGGATTCATATGGAGATTGATAATGAAGAGTCTCCTCGGGATATGGAAGTTGACCATACACCTGAGATTCAGAGGGAGACTTTGGAACCAAAGGAAGATCTTGATCCAGTTGAACCATTGGAACCTACTGATGGGCCTACCGACATTGTTATTGGGAGAAAGAGACCTCTATGGGCCAGTCGCACTATGCAAGAGGCTGAAAGTTTTGCAGCTCCTAGAGGCACATTCAGAGAAAGCAAAAGGCCTCTTAAGTTCTCCAGTTATGTTGCCTTGATGAGTCAGATTATAGAATCTGAGCCTACCTGTATTGAGGAAGCATCTAGTCTTCAAGTTTGGAGAGATGCTATGACAGAGGAGTATCAATCAATTCTTAAGGATGATGTTTGGGATATTGTTCCTAGACCCGAGGGCAAGTCTGTGGTATCTTCTAAATGGCTATTCAAGATTAAGCATGCTGCAGATGGAAGCATTGAGAAGTACAAGGCAAGATTTGTGGCTCGTGGGTTCTCTCAGAAAGAGGGAGTTGATTATGATGAGACCTTTGCTCCTGTTGCTCGCTACACTTCAGTTAGAACTATCATTGCTGTTGCTGCATCTAGAGGATGGAAGATTCACCAGATGGATGTGAAGACAGCCTTTCTCAATGGAGTGATTGAGGAAGAGGTTTATATAGAGCAACCTGATGGATTTGAGATTCATGGGAAGGAGTCTCATGTTTGCAAGCTGAAGAAGGCCTTGTATGGTCTTAAGCAGGCTCCTCGTGCATGGTACGAAAGGATTGATCGATACCTATCAAGCTTTGGTTTCTTGAAGAATGATGCTGATTCAAATCTCTACTTCAAGGTAATCAATGGTGATGCATTAATTTTGGTTTTATATGTTGACGATCTGATCCTTATTGGAGAAGATCACCTGATTCTTGAATCTAAGAAGGAATTGACTTCTGAATTTGAGATGAAGGACCTTGGGCTCATGCATTACTTCCTTGGCTTAGAAGTCTAGCAGAAACCAGATGGAATGATTCTAAGTCAAGGGAAGTACACCATTGATATACTTAAGAGATTTGGCATGATGGATTGCAAATCCATGTCTACACCTATGGAGACCAATCTACATAAATTGAAGGAGGCTGCAGCTAGTTCAGATTTGGTGGATCCTACATTGTACAGACAGCTGATTGGATCCTTGATGTATCTAGTTAACACTAGACGACATTTGCTATGCAGTGAGTGCACTTAGCCGGTTTATGTGTGATCCGAGACAGATACATCTTGTTGCAGCTAAACATATCTTGAGATACTTGCGTGGCACAGTTGGATATGGGTTGAGGTATACTTCAGATGCAGACTTGGAGTTACATGGTTTCATTGATTCTGATTGGGCAGGTTGTGTCACGATCAAGAGCACCTCTGGTTGTTGCTTCGTTTGGGTTCGCTATGATTTCAGTGCAGAAGGCATCTAGCATTGTACAGCGAGGCCAAGTACATAGCAGCCTATATGGCAACTCGAAGTGTGGCCGTAAGCTCCTGGCGGGATTGTTTGGACAATCAATGGAGCCTACTATCATTCATTGTGATAATCGAGTTGTGTGAAGCTTTGTCAATCCTGTGTTTCATGACAGAACCAAGCATGTTGAGATCAAGTACCACTATATTAAAGATATGGTAATACGAAAGGCTGTACGGTTGAGGTACATTAGCGATGAGCAGACGGCAAATATTCTCACCAAGCCTCTCGCCAGGATAAAGTTTGTGTACTTTCGAGATAAGCTTGGTATGGTGGAGAATCCACCTTGACTGAGTAAGAGTCTCAGTATGAGTGAGCCTTGTTAATGCATTTTCTTCTGAGACGGAAGAATTTGAGGTGCAAGCCCTTGTTAATGCATTTTCTTCTGAGACGGAAGAATTTGAGGTGCAAGTCCTTGTTAATACATTTTCTTCTGAGACGGAAGAATTTGAGGTGCAAGTCCTTGTTAATACATTTTCTTCTGAGACGGAAGAATTTGAGGTGCAAGTCCTTGTTAATGCATTTTCCTTTGAGACGGAGGAATTTGAGGTGAAAGCCCTTGTTTCCACCCTCTGAGCTGAGTCATGGTGGATGTCATGTGTGAGACTCCATGACATATGTTGTACTTGTGTTTCACCCTCTGAGAGAGTCATGGTGAAAGTCACATTGAGGTGACAGCATCACGCAAGTGATGAACACTTGTACTTGCCATACTATGATTGGCATCATGTTGAGGTAATTTATCTTGAGCAACTGGAAGTATTCTCTCTAGCTGAGAGGGAGTGTTAATGATAACATACAGCGTCGATATAATACTCCAGTTGGATAAATTAAATGATAGCCAAAAAAAAAAAAGGCTATTTAATTTATATATACTTGGCACGAGTTTTGAAGAGGCTATATTTAAAGATTTGTATGAGGCCGACTTCATACATATTATATTCGATTTTTTCTCCTTGGCGTAATCTCCAATAATATTCTTGAGGCCGACATCCTTATGATTTGAAATTAATATTATTCTGGCCAACATCATTTATGATTTGTAATTGTGCTTATTCTGGCCGACCTCATGATATGAAGAGGTGCGACCTCTCTAAGTTGTATATATACAAGATCATCCGTCCTTTGCAAGATCATCAAGAAAGTGCGAATTACCTTCATATGTGATATATCTTCTAGTGCGAATTATTTGCAAGTGCGAATTATTTGCAAGTGTGAATTCCTTGTTAGCAGATTGCGAATCATCAAGTTCAGAGATTGCGAATTTTGTCAAGAGCGAATAAGTGCGAACTCCTTCAAGTGTGAACTGCCAAGAGAATTCTTTCAGGCGCTTGAAGAACAGATTGCGAATTGTTCCAGTACAGATTGAAGGCTATCTAATGCTGAATACTCTTGAAGGTCTGAATTATACTGTCTGAAAGTGAGGTCTGTATCTGTTCCTTGTATCTGGTGAAGGTTCTGATTTCTGGCCTTGTGTTCCGCCTCATTGTAAAGTGAATTGTTGCCACTACTATATTAAATATAAGAGAGATCTTTGTTGCTGGGTTTTTCTCCCTCAAGAGGAGGGTTTTCCCAGGGTATCTGCTGTGTTATTGTTTCTGTTTTTGAATTATTTTCTGTGCATTTAATCTGTTCACCTAAAATTTACAATAATAAGGAATTCTCTTTCAGCTTTTTACATGTTGTGTATCTACTTAATGAAAGTATGAAGTCGTTGTATCCGAAAACCAATGTATAGGTGCTTAGTGACAGTCAAATATGATTTTCTTATGCAATGGGTATGGTTTGTCTCAAGGTCCATTCTCATGTCATTTCTCTTTGATTATCTTAAAGGTAACACCTCAAGGAATACCCCCTTGGCCTAGCAGAGCCTAAAGCGGAAGGAATTACCCATCCTTATCAATCGGTCCATTGTTGTCCCTGTCTAATCATAAGTTGTAGGCTATTTGTTTTGAGTTTGACACCCCTGGCACTTAGGAATAGCCTAACTTTAGGGATTTCAGAACTCGTGACTTTGAGCACTAGCAAGAGTAATATAAGTGTGGTTTCAAACTAAACGGCATTCATAGCTACAAATAGCGTTTTTGACTACTGCACCTTTCTCCAGTAAACACAAAATACAAAAGATACAAGAGTCTTATTGCAAATCAACTTGGCAGACAAACAGCCAGAATGCCTTAAGCTTTGATTGTCTAAGCAAAGGCTTTCTTTGTCTAAGCAAAGGCTTTCTTGACAGAAGCAAACAATAAGAACCCAACTTTTATGGGTCAACACAAGTATCAAGAGGAGATGCATATTCTATTAGAATGGCAAAAAAAGCATACTTGAATTGTGTGGCAACTATGGAATTAGTGATTATGGCTCTTGCACATATAAGAGTAAGGAAACAATAAAAGAGAAGTAAGATATAGATTCAGAGCTCGAGGAAGATCTGCAAGAGGGATATGTAGATGTAGAGCCCAAGAAAAAGTTACCAAAGAACATTATAGATTTGGAGCCCAAGGAAGATCAGAGAGAAGATTTATCATAACTGAAGCAAAAGCAACAAGGCAGAAGATGTCATGGAGAAGCAACACAAGTACAAAGTACAATCACAGTTGGGAAATGAAACTTTTCTTTTTTACTCACAAGGAGAATAGGAATAAGAATCAGTCAACCCACAGCACAAAGAAAAGCAAGATATTTAAAACCCTACTCAAAGCCTTCAGTATCCTCAATATGACCAAACAGTCATATCTTCTAGTGTTCTCAAAGGGTTTGACATCACAATCAAAGAAGCAGGCCATAACCAACCTTCCAAGATGCCCCAAAAGAGATCATTAGAATTATAGATGGAAGCTTAGAAATGGAAAGGTGTTGTTGAAGTTGTTAGTTTTATGATCAGATTAGAGCACAGAAAATTAATTCAAAATTCAACACAAGTACACAGCAGATACCCTGGGAAAACCCTCCACCTGAGGGAGAAAAACCCAGCAACAATATATCGCTTATATATTGAATCACAACAATAACTGACTCCTTACAAGAGGCCGATATGAAGGCCAAAATATAAGCACCAAATATGATGCAACACAGAAATACAATGAGGCAGTTCGCTGATAATGAACTACAGCCTTCAACAATGTTGATCTGCTCTTATGGATGAACTCGCACTTGAGATGAATAAGAATGGAATGAATCAATGATGAAACAATGAGATATCACCAAGTATATATACAATGTGATGGAGGAAGACGTGACCTTTCAAAAGCAACAAATCGGCCACCAAAGAATGTCTCTTGAAAATCGTGTCCCAAAGAAGCATGAGGTCGGCCTCATTAAAATACAACTCCTCATTAAATCGTGCCTCTTCATAATTAAATATAATTAATATCGATCATGCCTCTTCATCAAAACAATGGCTCTATTAAATTAAATAGCTTTTGCTATTATTTAATTTATCAAATCGGCTGGAAGTAGTGACCGATGCTGTATGAACATCAACACTCCCTCTCAACTAGGGAGAATACTTCCAGCTGCACAAGACATATCACCTCATCATGATGTCTACCACAATGGCTACATCCATATGTGGAAAGGAAAGATATCACCTCATCGTGATATCAACCATCATGGCTACACCCATGTATGGTATGTACAAGTGTTCATCACTTAATGTGATGTTGTCACCTCATCGTGACGTTCACCATGGCTCTCCCAGAGGGTGAAACACAAGTACAAGAAAATCATCACGGACTCTCTCACGTGATGTTGTCATGGAGTCACACACATGACATCCACCATGGCTCTCCCAAAGGGTGGAAACAAGGGCTTTCACCACAAATCTCAAAAGAGAAATGAATTAACAAGGACTTGCACCTCAAATCTCTCTCAAAGAGAAATGCATTAATGAAGATCGCTGATACTGAGACTCCTTCTCAGCTACGGCTTGATTCTCCACCATACCAAGCTTGTCTCGAAAGTACACAAACTTTATCTTGGAGAGAGGCTTGGTGAGAATGTCTACCATCTGCTCATCAGTGCTAATAATTCATAGTTACACGACTCGCCTAAACTCGGCGAGTACTCGCGAGTCCCGAGGCGAGTGAGGCTTGGCGAGTCCCACAAACTCGGATGCCGAGTACTCGCCAGACTCGCCTAGACTCGCCAGACTCGCCAGACTTGCCGAGTCCCGTGCCAAAGACTCGGCCATCACTTTGTGGGCTTGTGTGTCAAAAAAAACACATTTTAAAGTTTCTTTTTTTTTTCTTTTTGCTTTTATACTTGCCTCTATTCCTCCAAAAGGCACTTCATTTCATTTTCAAGCCAAATAAGAGAGAAAAAAGAGAGAAGAGAGCCAAAACACATTTGCATTGAAGGAAAATCAGCAAAGAGATTGAGCACCAAATGCTTATTGAATCGCATTTGTGCAGGTTCGTAGGTGATTTTGCTGCATCTAGAGGAGTCTACAAGGGATTGGAAAGAGATTTCCATTGATTTCAAAGAAGATTGAAGAGGTATGTTTGAGTTTTGAAGGTTTTTTTGTTTTTTTTAACCAAAACTTCATTTTCTATTCTTTTTTTTTTTTTCTTCTTTGTTTTTTCTATTTTGTTTTAGTGAAACAAAGAACAAGTTACAAATAAATACAAACCCTAGGTGTGTGTGTTTAAGACTTTAAGTTTTTTGTTGAACAAACCCTAGGCATTCTTGCAAAAAAAAAATAGTTTTATAGTTGCAAACTTGCAAACCCTAGGTTTTTTAGTTTTATTATAAATTATACTTTGAATGCTAATTTTTTAAAATTTATGTGTTATTGCAGCATTGTTTATAATATATATCTATAAATTGTCTCCATCATATTCAATTTCACCATGTCTCAAAGTAGAAGAGATCCTTGTTGGAAACATGCCATTATTACCCCTGGGCAAAAAAAAGAAGTACAATGTTTTCATTGCAAAACTCTTTTTCTTGGGGGTGGCATTAATAGATTGAAATACCACCTTGCATGTATACCGAGCCGAGATGCTAATCCTTGCACAAAGGTCCCTATTGAGGTAATGCATGAAGTGCAAGTGCAATTGGAAACCTTTGAGCAACAAAAAGAGTTAAAAAAGAAGCAAAAAGATGAGATGGCAGCCATGTGTGGAGTTGGAGATTCGAGTTCTTCCATGCCTAAAATTCCTCCAGGGTCTTCACCTTCAGTTGTTGGTAGTGGTAGTGGCAGTGGCAGTGGTAGCGTTAGCAAACTTAGCATTGGGCCCAGAGTTCGTGGATCTAGGCTGGATTCATATATTTTGCCACGCACTACTCCGGGTTCCCAACCGTCTCTTGAGAGCATGGGTTGGAACAAGGATAAACATGATGCAGCCAAAGCTGCAATTGGAGACTTCTGGTTTTATTGCGACATTCCATTTCATGCAGCCAGGTAATTCTTCTTTTGTTTTGTTTTAAAATATATAGCTTGTTGCTTGATAGTTGATTCTTTATCTCTTGAATTTTATTTTTAGAGCTATGTTGAATTCAAATTGAAATTATACATTTTTCAATACTAATTAGTAATTACTAAATTTAATTTATTTGTGTTAGGTCTCCATATTGGCAAAATATGATTGATGCAGTTACTGTTTGTGGGGCGGGGTTCAAAGCCCCTAATGATGAAGAGATAAAAGGCCCCATTTTGTCCCAAAAAGTGGCTGATGTGAAAGTCAGAATAGAGGAGCAGCGAGAAATTTGGAGGACGAAGGGTTGCACCATCATGACTGATGGTTGGACCGATAGAAGAAATAGGACATTGCTAAACTTTCTTGTTTCTTCCTTGGGTAAATATTTTACTTCCTAAAATGCATTGCTTTAGTGATTAACAATCAAGATTTTAAATTTATATTTAATTGAATCATTTATTTTGTTTCTTTTTCAGGTGGTACCGTGTTCATTAAATCTATTGATGCATCCGGCAACTCCAAAAATGCTGAATTCCTTTGTGAGGCTTTGGAGGGTGTCTTGGCTGAGGTAGGGGAGGAGAATGTGGTGCAAATAGTGACGGATAATGCAGCAAATTATGTTGCTGCAGGTAGACTATTGATGGATAGGCACCCATCATTATTTTGGACACCTTGTGCCGCTCATTGCCTTGACCTCATATTGGAGGATCTTGGCAAGCTTGATTGGATCAAAGCATGTGTGGAGACCGCAAGGAATATTTGTAAGTACATATATAATCACACATGGGTCCTCAACCTTATGAGGCAATACACGGGGCAAAAGGAGTTGGCTCGCCCTGGGATAACACACTTTGCTACCAACTTCATCACTCTACAATCCTTACTGCAGTCAAAGGGAGCTTTGAGGCGGATGTTTGTTAGTGAGGAGTGGGCTTCCTCAACATATTCTAAGACAAATGCAGGGATGAGTGCGTCAAGTTGGATTTTTGATGAGCAGGGCTTTTGGGTGCCTACTAAGGAGATTGTCAAGGTAAATGTAATAACTAATAAGTAATTAGTTTAGTAATTCTACATTATATTTTATTATTTTCATTCTTGTTTTTATTTTATTTGCTTTTTTTTGTTAACTCTTACTTATGTCAATGTTTCATAATAATTGCAGGTCACAGAGCCCTTAGTGGTTCTATTACGAGTTGCTGATGGGGAAAAGCCCGCAATGGGCTACATATACGAGGGCATGGATAGGGCCAAAGAGGCCATTAGATCCATTTATGGGGGAATTGATAGTAAGTATCGCCCCATTTGGGAGATCATCGATAGACGATGGCACCTCCAGCTTCACAAGCCCCTACACGCAGCAGCATATTTTCTCAATCCGGCATTCCAATTCCGCAAAGAATTCAAGGCAGATGAGGAGGTTTTGAGTGGGCTCTACACAGTCATTGAGCGGATGTCTGATTCTCATGTTGGAGCCCAAATTGTTGCCGAGATAGAGATTTTCAGACTTGCACAAGGAGATCTCTTTGCAAGAGATATATGCAAAGATACTCGATCGACATTGCAGCCAGGTAAAAATTTATTAAGGGCATAATAGTAGTTTAAAAATTACCACTTTTCAATCTTTTATATTCAATGTTCATATTATAATTAAATATTCACATTTCACAATGAGATTTATTTTTTTTTCTTTTTCTCATCTCAGATGCATGGTGGGAGAGATTTGGTGCTAAAGTACCAAATCTTCAAAGGACTGCGATTCGAGTGTTGAGCCAACCATGCAGTGCCTCGGGTTGTGAGCGCAATTGGAGTATGTTTGAGTACATACACTCCAAGAAGTGCAACAGGTTGTCAGTGCAGAGGCTGAATGATCTTGTTTGTGTTCATTACAACCTGCGCCTTCGCCATAGACAGATATTGGGCACTGACTTGTCACCCATCACGTTGGAGGAGGTTGATCCACAGTCAGATTGGATCACTGAGGTCAAGGATCCTATTTTTACCAATGAGGACCTTGATTGGGTCGACCAGGCAGATCGAGAGGCAGAGGCAATAGCCATGGCAGAGGAGGAGGATAGAGCACGAGGAGACACCTTGGATGCTGGTTTGGGTGCCTCTGAGTCTGACACTGAGACACAGGCAGAGATGATGGCTACAACATCATCTAGGACCTATCTTAGACGTCTACGCAAGAGGACTAAAGCTTAGAGCCTTAGTGATGCAGGCTCCTCTGAGCCATAGACTTATAGCTTTTGTTTTACTTTTATTATATGTTTGGAACTTTTGATGCCATGGATTTCATATTCCATGAGTATTGTACACATTTCACAACATTTATATAACTAAGTTCTAACTGTTTAAACTTTAAACTCTTACTACTGTTATTGTTATTAACTATTAAGTATTAAGTAATTACTTATTTCCTTCAGCTAAAATTTACGTTTAAACTTTATACTTATGTGATCGATAAATGTTTGTGTATAGGATCATAGTAGTTTCTATTTCATGATGTTATTGTGTATTTACGGTTTATTTACTAAAGGGTGCATGAAACAAGCTTTAAATCCTTAAAAATCTCTGAATTTCTTGGGTTTTTCTATTTGCCGAGTCTTTGCTGAGTCTTGGGCGAGTCTGGGCTCCGAGTCCAAGTCCGAGTCAAAAATCAACTTACCGAGTCTGAGGCGAGTCCGAGTCTTGTAACTATGGCTGATATACTTCAATTGGATTGCTTTTCTCAATACCATATCCCTGATATAATGGTATTTGATCTCAACATGCTTGGTTCTATCATGAAACACAGGATTGACAGAAAGCTTCACACAACTCTGGTTATCACAATGAATGATAGTAGGCTCCATTGATTGCCCAAACAATCCTGCAAGGAGTTTTCGAAGTCACACTGCTTCCCAAGCTGCCACACAAGCTACAATATACTCTGCCTCCAATGTACTCAATGCTATAGATGACTACTTCCTACTGCACCAGGATATCATCGCAGACCCCAAACTAAAGCAGCATCAAGAGGTGCTCTTCTAATCAATGACACACCCTGTCCAATTAGAATCAGTATAACCATGCAACTTCAAATCCACACCTGAAGAATATCTTAGCCCATATCCAACTGTGCCACGCAAGTATCTCAAGATATGTTTTGCTGCAACAAGATGTATCTGCCTTGGTTCACACATGAACTGAATGAGTGCATTCATTGCATAGCAGATATCCGATCTAGTGTTGACTAGACACATCAATGATCCAATCAACTACCTGTACATCGTGGGATCCACCAGATTTGAACTGGCTACAACCTCTTCAACTTATGTAAGTTGGTCTCCATAGGCATAGACATGGATTTGCAATCCATCATACCAAACCTCTTCAAAATGTCAATGGTATACTTCCCTTGACTTAGAATCATCTCAACTGGCTTCTGCCAAAATTCTAAGCCAAGGAAGTAATGCATGAGACCAAGATTCTTCATTTCAAATTCAGAAGCCAACTCCTTGCATTTGATAATGAGGTGTTCTTCACCAATAAGAATTAGATCATCAATATACAAAACCAAAATTAATGCTTCACCATCAATTACCTTGAAATACAGATTTGAGTTAGCATCGTTCTTGGAGAAGCCCAAGCTTAACAGGTAACGATCAATTCTTTCGTACCATGCATGAGGAGCCTACTTAAGACCATACAAGGCCTTCTTCAGCCTGCAAACATGAGACTCCTTCCCATGTACCTTGAATCCATCAGGTTGCTCAATATAAACTTCTTCCTTGATTACACCATTCAAAAAAGTTGTCTTCACATCCATCTGATGAATCTTCCATCCTCTAGATGCAGCAATGGCAATGATGGTCCTGACAGAAGTATAGCAAGCAACTAGATGACAGAAGTAATGACCCGCTTTATTTCCTACATCACATTATTCCAAAGATGGCTGATCCATATCTGTGGCAGCGCTAATGATGAGATTTATATTAATTATATTGTTGTAACTTGTAAGTACTGGCTGACTCCCATTTTATTAATATCTTTAAGCAAAACAGAGTTAACCTTGGCCGACCATACCTTGGCACATAAGACAAAGATACATATATTAATGTGTGTTAATAGCCCCAGTTAAAGATGGGGATGCCTAAAGGTAGGGATTATGGAAGGAGCAGATTTGTGAAGGCAGCCATTCATTATCTAAACAGTAATTAGTTTTAAAAAGACATTTCCTTTTGATATATGATTCTATTCCAAAGGATGCACCCTTTTAAATAAAGACATGGGAATATATATATATATATATATATATATATATATATAAAAAAGAGTCAAATCAGTTGCAAAGAACATCAAGGAATCATCTTCAGAAATATATTTACATTCAGGCAACAAACATATTCAGAATATTAGGAAGAACAAGGCAGTCGAGCAGATCTGAGTTAATTATCTGCACTCAAGGGCAGAATCAGTAGTTATTACAGTTGCTATTGTGAATATAACCATCTTATATATTAACAGATATTGTGGTATGCTATCATGATTATTGTGTGTAATGATTATTTATTATTGATATATTTTGTGTTTTGTTTTCTCAAGCAATCATGTGGAGGAGAAGAGGAAATGCAAGGAAGGGGAGAAGATACAAGATCACCATCTAAGTAGACCACCCCATGCTGGATGTCCAATGAGCCTGCCACTTGGGGCCAAGAGGTTGAGTGTCTGCTGTTGGGCTTAGTAGATGGGAGGATTTTCAGGCACCCTATTGTGATTTCCTTTCCAACCTCTACAATGGATGATTGTCGGAGAAATCACAAGTCATAAGAGGATGAATAAGGAGATATGAATAGGGAGGGCAGATCCAAGCACCCTACTAGGTAGACTACCCCATGCTGGATGTCCAACGTGCCTGCCACTTGGGGCCAAGAGGGTGAGTGTCCGCTCTTGGGCTTAGTGCGGGGTTTGCTTTGGGCCAACCTATCATACTCCCTCATTCAAACCTATTGTGATTGAAGAGTAAAAATAAGTATAGATGTAACATGGCTTATCTAATGTGTTATGATATTTTTTCCTATTTATACTCATATGTGCAATTATTAACCCTAATAGAAATAATTGAATTATATACACATATGCAATATTGTCTAATATGATTGCAGGACCTAAATCAGGATTTATCTTGTTAAAAGGCATTTAATTGGTAAATTATATCTCTAGCTATCTTACAATTCTTATTTTAATGGAATTTGTGATTCTAGGGCAAATTTTAGGGTAATTACCAAATAGGGGACATTACAAGGAATCACAACTGTGCTGGTTTGTGTAGGATTTGGAGATTTTCTTAATCTGCTACAATGTTGCTACAGTGTTTTATTCAAGCAAATATCATCATCTCAATGCCAAAGAATAATTGAGCAATTATATATTGATTTTTAGATTTCTGGTGGATTTTTGTGCATCATATAGAGCTAAATCTGAGTTGTTTCGGTCAACTCTAGCTGAGCACCACATTGGGAGAGAGTAATTCAGTCATTCTGGGTATAAATCACTCACACCAGCTGCTGGTTACATTATTTTAGTCATCCAGCATAAGCAACCAGCCTTTGGACTGAAGTGCCTTCATTTCTATGAGGATACCAATCAGATCTGGGCATTTTCCGATCATCTTCCTTGATTGTTGGAATTTAATCATTGGCAATGCCAAGGATTTGAACTACAGTAACCTAGTCACTGCGTATTACACATATTTATTGTGCATAGATTGCTTCACTAAGGGTGCCAATTGGTGATAGTTGGTGTAAATCGGAGGCGAGACAACAAGTGTTTAGGGGACAACAATCACTTCCATTACAGCTCAATATTCAACACTTCTGACACCTCACAGCCAGTCGATTCACAGCCCTTATAACCTGAGTTGGGACAGCCAGCATCAAAAATATCCATCTAGGTGGTTGCAGCATATAGTCCAGTGACTCAGTCAATTGTGTGCAGATCCATGAAGCACTAAAAGTCAATTGTTTGCAAATCCATGGAGTTTGTAAGTTGCTGGTTAACATTCCAGTTGCAGATTCTATTGATAACCAATTCCTTTTATCTGCATATATTTGGGGTTTTATGTTTGCCATGAAATAACCAAATATTTGTCATACTTTCAATTGTTAAACTTCTCGAAAAATCAGTAGATTACACATAATGATTTGCTCTGAATATTGGTGATTGTTGTAAGCATACTGTAGCTGTTTGTTGGCGTTTCAATTAGCACCTCTGGAGTGCTTATTGGAAACGGACAGCTATTGCAAGTGTTCTAGTAACTGTTCTTCGAATTATAGAGAGGAAGATCCCTCTTTGCTGATGTTTTGCGTAAGAAGTACAGTAAACTAATGTTCCTATCTTTTTTTACTCAACTGTAGGACACAAGGGTGCATAAACACAATGCGTTGCAGCTAAGGTTTTCTCTGGTTTGTACAGATCCTAGCTACAACTAAACTATCTTTTAATCTATCCTATCTCCTCAAGGTAAACAGAGCATGAGGGCATAGGAGCGGGAATTGATTGGTTGGATCGCTTGGTCTAACCATCTTTCAGAATGTGTCTGAGGCTCTGAACTCTCAGATTTATGCTGGAATAAGGCTTTATGCAAGTAATCACTCTTACGGTAAGACGGATCTCAAACTTGCCAAGGACGAGGAACCCCTATCCGAGGTATAGGCTGGGATACAACTCACTAGAAACAACAAATTACGATGATTTGGCTAACAAGATTCCCAAGGAGGTGACAACACTTGTCCAAAGTGTAGGCTGAAATACAACTCATTAAACAACGTCACACGACAATCATTAACAACAAAATACCCAAGGAGGTGATGGCACCTGTCCAAGGGGGAGATTGAAACAATGGATTGTAAGAACAAGACATTGAAAGAACTCGAATCTTTAGATCAAACTGCATGTGCTTTCTAATTTCTTTCTTCAAATTTTCTCAACAAATTACAAAGAATTGGGACAGCAAAGGTATGAAATCATACACAATTGCTCATCAAACCAATTAACTCTCATCCAAGAGTGAACAAATATGCACTTGCAAGCTTGTGGCAACAATGGCGCAGCAATTTTGCGTAGTCAATAAAGGTTAACAAATAATGAGCCCAAGGCTCTTATTTATAGAAACTCAAAGGAGTAGGCAACCCTAAAATCTCCTTGAGTTAACAATCAATTCTTGCCAATCAGCAAGATTTATTCCTATGTCTAAAAGTAGGTGAACAAGCAGTTAACTGGAAATCTACTTCAGTTAACTGAAACTAAACAAACAGTCAACTCGAAGTCTACTTTAGTTGACTGAAACTTAAACTAAAGTGAACTTAAATTACAAAATGTGCCTCCAAAATAGAGATCCACAATTAGTGGAGATTTGAGATAGACATCCATAATTGGTAGGATCTGACATGCATGATCAATGGGACATGGAGTTAACTTGGAATGAGGCATCAAGTTAACTCCTGTCACCATTAATGCTATTTTGAAGGGTAGAATGTCCTAGGTGGGTGCTTTACACCTCACCACCTCCAGTCAACAGTTCTTCTATCCAGTTGTTGACTTCTTCTGCCTTAGGACAATCAATGCTCTGCGGGATGATGACGTGGCGTTTCAACACTTCTTCACCATTCGCAAGCTAATGCTAATATTCTACGCACTTTGCAACTACGTCATCCAGCTTGGTGGACATGGCTATGACCTTACTCAACTTGCAACCATCAAGGTCATTAAGAAATGTGCTACAGACAACATCCTGGAATTGTTTCTATATTGTGCCTAGCTCAATGTATGCACCTCCCTCGTGTTGATAAAGGCAAGGGATAGATATTACCAACGTTCTTGCGAAGTTGATAATACTTGCCACAATTTGTCGGTACTCGATCAATTCCACAAAATTAGCATCATAGGTTTTCACCTTGTATGCCAACTGTTCTTTCCAAGCAAAGAAATGTTGCTTGTTCTCTGCAATGGTAACTTATTGGTACGCCAATTGCAAATCTATGATTGTGATCTCATGCCCTGGCCTCTTCCCTGCTGTCTTTAGTTCTAACTGTTGAATCTTTGTGCGAAGTCCATGTGCTCTATCCCTCAACTGGTATAGTTCTACCAGTATACACCGTCCTCTGACAACAAATTCCTCCACTTGATTTCTCAAGTGTTTTCCATATGAAATCAGTTGGTGATGGTTTTGCTCCGTAGGGAGGTCTAGCAACTCTCATGGCAAAGCAGAGACGTTTGGAGTACCGTGCATCAAGCTAGATATGTACATCCTCAACTGTTGGTTTTCAGCGTTTAAGGCTATTTTGTCTCTTTCATCCTTAGCCATTCTTTCTTGAACACTCATCGAAGCAATTCCAAGAAGATTTTCCTCCACCTGACGAGTGGTCCTACCAAGGTTGACCTTCGACGATGTGAAGTCCTCAACCTCTACCTCATGTATATTTTTGTCCTCAGGTGGGGCAGTTGTCTCTATGATAAATTCATTATCTGCATTCCTTCCTACATGAACCTACTTCTTCAATTTCTTCACCGGCATGTCTAGAGGGACATGATCAAACTCTGTGAAGTCAAGCTGGTAGGATGGCCTTTCCCTTTTCCTTCCTAGGAGACCCTCAAGCTAGATTGAATCCTGACTAGCCTTGCTGGAAGGAGGAATGTTAGGCCCTTGAATACCTGATGAATGAGATTATGCTGCAGTGACGTCGTCGTGGAGAGTCCAAGTCAATGGGGACTTGTGATTGTTGTGATGGTTGTGAAGTAGGAGGTTTTGTCTTTATCATAGGCATTGTATCCGTTGCAACTGCTTCCATTATGGGCTCTGTCTCGATTATGATTATCTCAATCACTGGCTCAACTGCAATGGTTTCCATGACTATCTCAAGTATGTTTGTGGTTGTTTCCACATATAACTCATGTGCTCTTCCCCTTGTGTGCCCTGACATTCGCATTCCTTGGGGAGGGTTACTCCATTGCTTCTGTCTAGGCTTCTTCCTTGATGTGGAAGGTAGTGAAGATTGAACCGGTGGCGGCTCTGTACAGGGAATTACTGCCTTCCTTGTCTTCTTACTGTCCAAATATAGTTGACTATGTCTGATAACCCTACTTGTTCTTTCCTTTATAGATGTGTTCTCCTTTGCATACCAATCCACTTTTCCAAGTACTTGTGAGCCTACTTGATCCACAAAGAATGTAGGGAGAATAACCTCCCCGTCATCATCAGATAGGCCCTCCACGTCTTCTGACGTGAAGTCAGCAATTTGTGGGAGCCTAAACTGGCTGTAGTTTTGTCTTTGTACATCAAACTCATCATCACAGTTGACCCAATAGTCTTCCATGGAAGACTCGTGTGATGAGTGTTGCTCAAGGTGTGTTGCATAAAGGCCTCTCGGATCATACGACCGCCTCTCAATGAGATATTTGAGATTAAGTCTCACCGTCTCTTGGCACATCATTTTGGCATCAGCCACTATTTTACACCTGTAGAGTCCCATCTAGATAGAAAAGCTCGTAGCTGTCTTCTTTTTGAGGCATAGATGAGAATGAACTTCAGCCAACTACCGCAAGAACTCCATGAAGACTACCCTATCTGAAGGGTAGCGTGGTAACATGGCAGGGTGACCGTTGTATCCATATACGAGTATATAGGTGAAGGTGGGGAATTGGATGAACCAATCCGCCCAATCCACCATTGCCTCCTTGGCTGCTGGTGATATACATACATGCATCTCGTGGTCGAGGTCCCTTACGGTGTGCATAATGAAAAGATCATTTATCTGCTTGAAATGTCGTTCTACTTGTGTAAACTCAAGTCGCGGAAAATGTTCGTGGACCTTCTGCACACCTAAGGTTCCCACAATGTTTAATGCTCTGAACTGGCCTTGGAAGGCAATCAGGTATACAAGATAGGAGTACATGTGGAACCTGTGAGCTTCTAAGAACACGTTCATTTGCTGGTGGAGTGTATCACTGATGAAAATGGGCCAGTCGTAATGCTCTCTATTGCTTACAATCTTAGCAACGATGTAGTACATCCACGACTGAAATTGATTCCCATCTTCCTCTCTAGTGATCCGGTTGAGCAGAGTGATCATCACTACATACTCATCTTAGAACTCTCCTCACCCAACATTCTTGGGCAAGTTGGCCTTTTTCACTTTTAGCCATTTTTTTGCCATTCTCTACTGGCACTTATCCTTTGACACTTTGAATGCTCTTTCGCATTCTCTTACTGATATGACCATATTGGTCAGACATGGTGGAATAGCAAAACACATTTCGACATCCTTAGGTTTAAGGCTGCAAATCACCACCCATCCACTGATCGGATTTCTCGTGTGGTAGGGTTGTAATGCTAAATGCAAGCAATTACAAACTCCACGTTCTGTAATGTGATGGGGATTGATGCGGCCTCAAGCAACCCGGATTGCTCAATGTTTTGTAACGTGATCTGGTCCATGTCCTCCAAATCTTCTGAGTTGACCTCCGGGTGCACTTGATGCAAGCCTATGTCTATTGTTTTTAGGAAATCATGGTACAAGACCATTTTGGTCTTGTATTGTACTTGGGAGAACTGCATCTTGAAAAAATTAAAGATCAATTGTGCACACGACCTTGTTCAGACAACTTCTGAAAACCCTTAAAAATAGCACCTATCGAGAAGTATTTTTTTGAAAAAAATCTAACACATGGGTTTTGCTCGTGCTTCAATGCTGAACAAACCTAGTTCGTTGGATTTTTGAATCTGACTTTTTCGGAAAAATCCCTAAAAATAGGGGCAGCAAGTTTGTTGTTTCTGGAAAATTTCAAGAGATGGGTTTTGCTGAAAAACTGTGCGGATCATACCCAGTTGGTCAAATCTGTCATAGCCTACTGCGTTTTGTGACATGCAAGAAGTTTAAGACAAAAGAGAAGAAGAAGATTGGAAGTTATTTGCTGCCCTCCTATAAAAATATGCTTTTGGATGCAACCTTTAAGAAAATATACTTTTGTGCAACTGATCTTCAAAAAATATGAAGAACGGTCAAAACCCTCTGTCAGATCTTGAAAAGACGTCTTGGAGAGAAAATTGTTGTTTTATCCTTCAACCTGCAAAGAGAAATAATGAAATGGGACGCCTAAACTTGATATATAATGATTGAAGCTTGAATGCATCAAGTTTGGGTGCCAACTCTTGATTGAGGAGTGATTTGGCTTGATTTGGAGTTCCTGGGAGTGATTTCCACTGATTGTGTGACGTTTTAGACATGAAAGGCCTTCAAAATATCTAACTTCAGTCAACAGATCTTGCTTTGACTTTTGGGCATCCCTTTTGAGGAGTTGAAGTTATTCTCATGGTGAAGTGCCTCTGTTGAATCTTCATTCCCGGTTGCTCTGCTGCTCTAAGCAGTTGCTGATGGATCCATTGCTAAGATGGAACAACCCTAATTAAGTGTGCCTGGGAGTTACAAAGCTCAAAGATTGAATCTAATGTCTTCAAATCAAGGGTGCCTTTTCTCAACAGGGGTGCTTTTGGCCTCAAACTTAGTCAATTTCTTGACTGTTCTTCAATTTTACCATTTTGACCCTTCATGCTCTGATCTGAGATCAATGCTGACTGATAGGTCTGATGATCTCGCTGAAACCTGGTATGGATAACCAGCTCAGTCCTGGAAAAGATGACTGCTTTCACAGATCCTAAAAGTTAGTTTAAGTTCTTCAAAAGCATGGGGCAGGGGCACTTTTGGCTTTTTGACTCATAATTTTCATGTTGTAAACCTTCAAGAATGATCCCAGTTTGATCTCTATCATCAGGTGTCTAATTTGTCTATTATCTTCGCTGACAGTGTCATTGTTGAGATTGATCAAAACGAAGGTCATGCTAGAGGTCACCAAGATTGCAGACAGCATCTAACTGGCCAAAAAGATGGGTGCCTTTTCTCAGCAAGGGCGCTTTTCCTTAACACTTAGCCAATTTCTTCATATTCTTCCTTCATCTTTCACCTTTACGTGTCTTCTGCTTGATCTCTGCCTCTAATTGTTTGACAGGTCTTGTGGACATGCAACTAGATTGATTGTGAAGCTGAGCAGATGCCTTGTAGAAAGCAATTGTTGAAAACTCCATCAAGTGGCTTAGATTCAAGGGCGCCCTACTAGCCCAAGTGTAACTGCATTGTCTCCATGGTAGCAAGGTGTATCTTTTTGTTGTACCCAAAATAAATTTTTGGCATTCTGCTTAAATTGAGCTAAATCATGTGAAAATGTCGTCAAAAGTTTCTTTTAGGTCAAACCAAACATAGGGTTTTTGTGGGTTTCTGTCAAGGAACACATGTGCAAAATTTCAAAAAATTGAAAATTAGGGTTTTACGCCTATTTTCAGGAAAACCCCTAAAAATAGGACCTTCCCAGAAATGATCAAAAATGATTTTGATAGGATTAAATGACTTCATGATCACATTGGTCAAGTCAGAATCATCAAAAGATATGTTTTACTCTAGTGAGTCTATTTCTATTTTTCAGGAACAAAGTTAGGAGCTCCACAGCCATTAATGGCAGATTGGCCAGTACCAGGTGCTGAAAGCTAAGCTTCAAAAGCTTCAACAAAGAAACTATGGCGAAAATGCTTGAAAAGATGCTTTGCGATGGAGGGGATTTTCAAAAATGAAAAATGTTGAAAATTGACTAAGTCTGGAGAATGCACGCCTTGCTACCAAGAGGAGGCTATGCAGTCAAATGCCTTAGTCATTTTTCCAAACACCCATACACGACGAACGTGAGACATGAAGAAATGGTGATCTTCGACGGAGGAGATTTCTGAAACTGAAAAAGGTCGAAATTTGACTAACTCTGGAAACATTATGAAGGAGAAGTCAGTTCACAAAGCAAAAAGAGCCTTTTTCAGACAAGGGCGCCCTTGATTCTTAAGGGTCAAATGCAGCCTGTTGAATCATCCAAGGCAGTCATCCCGGCGTTCGCTTGCTGGCTCGACAATGAAACAATCAACAAGATCATATGATAAGTTGATCATCGGCAGTTGGCAGCAAAGCGAAAAGAGGCAGTTGACGAAGATACCAAGAAATGGCTGTCGAAGTAAAAAATCAAAGTGAAAAAGAGCCTTTTCCAAAGAAAGGCGCCCTTCTTTTTGGAACTCCAGATGCTGTCAAATGTTTGAAGGCCTCCCAAGACAGTTTTCTCAGTCTAGGTCGATCTTGACAACGCAATTGCAAGCACGAACATCTGACAAGGCAACCAACAGATAATTAGGATCAAAACAAAGCATATTTTAGATGAAAATCACTGAGCAGAAGAGCAAAAGCGCCTTTTTCAGTAAGAGGCGCCCTTGAATAAAGGGACCCTAAATTGACTTCTGAGTTTTCTAACTCCAGTCATCTTCGGCGAAACAGAGCTAGCTACCTGATGAGATATCAAGCGAGATCAGCTGATTCTCCGATCAACGAGAAATCCAGATCAAAGCACAAGAGGTCAAGAATAAAAAGCTAAAGAACAGACACAAAAAATGACTAACGCAAGGAGAAAAGCGCCCTTTCTTGAGAAAGGCGCCCTTCTTTTCAGGGCCACAAACTCAGCTTTATGACTTAGTGCCTCCCAAGCACTTCTCTTCAGCACAGACCCAGCTTGACAATGAGTGTACCAGCAACTGCCCGAGACCGACAGATCAATCTAGAGCAAGGATCAAACAAAGGTCATCCAACATGAAAAATGATGAAAAAAGGACAACCTCAAAAGGGACGCCCAAAAAGGTCAAAGGCAAGTTTGTTAACTAAAGTTAAGATATTTTGAGACAAACTTGGCCAACTCACTCCACGATCAGTGGAAATCACATTTTTGAACTTCAGATCAAGCCAAATCAGCTTTAGATCATGAGTTAGGCTCCCAAACTTCATGGATTCAAGCACAAATCTCTATATGATCAAGCCTAGGCGTCCGTTATGCTCATTTCTTTGCAGGTTGAGGGTTTGAACAGCAATAAGCTCTCCAAGGACGAATTTCTCAAAACTGAAGGAGGTTTTGATCGTTCTTCGTGATTTTTCGAAGATCAATGTGAGGGAAAGTTTGTCTTCTCAGAGGTTGCATCTAGCAGAATATTTTTCCAAGAAGGCAGCAATAACTTCCAATCTTCCTCTTGTCTACTTCCTCTCTTTTGTCTTAAATTTCTTGCATGTCACAGAAAACAGCAGAATATCACAGATCTGGCCAACTGGGTATGATCAGCATAATTTTCCAGTAAAACCCATCTCTTCAAATTTTCCAGAATCAACAAACTTGCTGCCCCTATTTTTAGGGATTTTTCCTGAAAAGTCTCAGAATAAAAAATCTAAGGAACTAGGTTTGTTCAGCATTGAAGCACGAACAAAACCCATGTGCTAGATTTTTTCCAAAAAAATACTTCTTAGCAAGTGGCTATTTTTAGGGGTTTTTCAGAAGTTGTCTGAACACATTCGTGTTTACAGTCAACAGGCGAGTTCTTCACAAAATGACAATTTGGCGTCCTTGGGCTCCAATTGAACAACCAGACCTTGCACCAGCAACTCTCCAACCAGATCTTACACACATTGCTGGAGAGCAAACGGACATCATTAGCAGTCTGCGGATCTTTATCTTTGAAAAGAATACATCTCCTGCTCAGTGGAGAGCCGCAACAATTACTCTGGACGAAGAAGAAAGAAAGGTTGATCTTGTAGCAGAAAGACCAGTATTACCACCTCCCGCGTAGCAGTAAGCACCTTGGCTTGCCAGCTGCGAAGAGGTCATTCCAAGCACGGAGCCGCCAAAGTTACCAAGAGCAATAGCTTGCGCAAGAAGAGGAGATGTTGTGTCATCAAAGCATTGACTATCCGAAAACAGAAGAAGTCAACACATGGATCAAGGAGTTGTTGATCGGAAGTGGTGAAGTGTGAAAAGACACCTAGGAAGGGCGTCCGACCTTCCAATTGGCATTTATGATACTTGAAGTTGACTTGATGCCTCATTCCAAGTCAACTCAAGAAGGCATTAAATGTAGTTGGAGTTAACTTGATGCCCCTTTCCAAGTTAACTCCATATCCCACAAATCATGTATTGTCAGATCCCACTGATTAAGGATGTCTAATTAACTTCCATAATTTGTGGATCTCAGATCTCCACTAAACGTGCATGTTTGTTTTGGACGTATACTTTACATTAAAATTCACCTTTAGTTTACTTTCAGTCAACTAAAGTAGTTTCCAGTTGACTCTTTGTTTACTTTCAGTTAACTGAAGTAGTTTTCCAGTTAATTGTCTTTTCCCCCTATTCAGGAATAAATCTTGCTAATTGATTGGCAAGAACTCATTGTTAACTCAAGGAGATTTTGGGGTTGCCCACTCCTTTGAGTTCTATAAATAAGAGCCTTGGGCTCATTGTTTGTGAACTTTTACTTGCTATGCAAAAGTGTTGCGCCATTGTTGCCAACAGCTTTGAAAGCGAATATTTGTTCACTCTTGGATGAGAGTTCGTTGGTTGATTGTCATTGTGCATGATTTCGCGCCTTTGCTATCCCAACCTTTGTAATTCGTTGATGAAGCTTGAAGAAGAATATCAAAAGGTGCTTGCATTTTGATCTACCTATTTGAGTTATTTCCACCGCTTGTATCAAATAGCTTGTTGTTTCATTTCCCTCCTCGGATAGGGGTTCCTCCTCCTTGGATATTTGTCATTGACAGTTATTGTTTGTTGTTGTTTAATGTATTGTCCTTCAACCTATACTTCGGATAGGGGTTCCTCCTCCTTAGCAAGTTTGTCGGCCAAGACATCGTTAATTTGTTGTTTCTTGTAAACCGTTTCCTAGCCCATACCTTGGATAGGGGTTCCTCCTCCTTGGCAGGTCTCAGATCCAATTTACCGTAAAGAGTGTTTGCTTGTACCAACCTTATCCCGGCATATATCGAAGAGTTCAGAGCCTCGACCATATTCTTAGGAGACGGCGAATTCAAGTGATCCAACCAATCCATTCCCGCTTCTATACCCTCATGCTCTATTTACCTTGAAGGTATTGGATAGATTAAAAGCTAGAATAGTCGTAGTTAAGATCTGTGAAACCAGAGAAAAAGCTTAGTTGCGGCGCATTGTGTTTGTGCACCCTTGTGTCCTACCGCTGAAGTACAAAAAGATAGGAACCTTAGTTTACCATTCCCTTCCTTACGCATTGCTTTCAGCAGAGAGGGACTTCTCCTCTTTAAATAACGAAGAAGTGTTGCAAAACATTTGAAATAGCTAAACGTTTACAATCAACACTCCAGAGGTGCTAATTTAAACGCCAACACTTTTCTAGAGTTAGTCAATTTTTGGCATTTTTCAGTTTTGAAAATCCCCTCTGTGAGATAGCATCTTTTTGAGTATTTCCGCCATGGATTTGTCGTTGAAGCTTTTGAAGCTTAGCCTTCGGCACCTGGTACTAGCCAATCTTCCATTAATGGCTACAGAGGTCCTAGCTTTCTTCCTAAAAAATAAAAAATAGACCCATCAGAGTAAAACTAACTTTTTGGTGATTTTGACTTGACCAGTGTGATCATGAAGTCAATTCATCCTAACAAAATCATTTTCAATGAATTCTGGCAAGGTCCTATTTTTAGGGGTTTTCCTAAAAACAGGGGTTTAAAACCCTAATTTTCAAATCTTCAGAATTTTGCAGGTATCTTCCTTGACACAAACCCACAAAAACCTTATGTTCTGTTTGACTTAAAACATACTTTTGGCAACATTTTTACATGATCTAGATCATTTTAACAAAAATGTCTCTTTGAAGCAAAAATTTATTTTGGGTACAACACTGTTCACATTTCTCAGATTTGCAAATTTACAAACTTCATGTGAAGGGTTTATGACAGCAATCAGTTTGTGTGTAGTTAGCAGATTGGCTTTGGTTTCATTGTTTGTTCATAACCAGAAAACACAAAAAAAATTCAAATAATCAAACCCTTGTTCAGGGACATTACAATAGGTGTACTGCTATGTGTCTTTGGGAAGTGGCCTGTGAACCCATGCTATAGGTAGAGGTTTCCGTCATCTTGTGCGTCAATCAATCATATCAGTTATTAATACCATATCATATTCTGGAAAAGACTGAAAACGGTTCCTCTATCATTCAACAAAACCCTTAAGATGTGCAGATGATTACCAACCTTCATTACTTAATTTAAATATAACAGAATAATATTCCAAATTCTATCATTCAAACCCCAATCTACAGAAATTTGTAGTTCATGTCAATAATTTTGCAAAGAACTCTTCAGAAGTATACAATTTCTTCAGTACAGTTTTTGTGAGCATGAAAACACTGAAAAGTTTTATCAGAAATCTTAATCTTATCTGTTAAGTCTGCAAATTATTTGTGGAAAATATGAGTCCAGCAGTCCAGCTATTCTTAGATCAAATTTTAACAACTTGAGGCCAAAATACTGCATACGATAACAACATGGAGCCAACTATAAGAGAAATCAAAGCAGACTCTCAACTATACACTTATTTGAAAACATCATAAGAAAATATCTAATAAAATTTTCCAGTGTTTCCATCCTCGTGGAAACTGCAGGCTTACAACAGCATAATCCTTCTACATGTATTTGGTGACACCTTGTTATTGCTTAATGTCTCCTTCAATGACACACTTTTCCAATCTGGTGATATTTATGATTATGATGATTATGATGTAGAGCAAGAGGACTTGCATTCAACTTCATCAAATTTGGCAAGTTGTGATGCAGTTCGTGATGCATTTTTGGACACTTGTTATTTGTGGGATCTTCCATTCATCAGAGAGCCACCTCTTTGGGACTCCTAATTATGTGATATTGGTCATTCCTTTCATATAGTCTCATGTTGATGACTGTCCTTATCTCTTGGAGGATATTATCTTTCTGTTTAATGAGAATTTGCACCTAGATGTTCTTGGGACTTTTTCATTGCCTCTTTGGGATTCCCACCTATCTGACTTTGGTCATCCTTTTGTTGAACATCATCTTGACAATCGTCCTCATTTCTTAGAGGGTAATGTTTTTCTATTTGATTAGAGTTCTCAAATGGGTATTTTTTAAACTTCTGCATTAACTCTTTCATTTTGTGATCCATCTTGTATTGTGGATCCTTTTTCAATATATTTAATGAGGTACCTATTCTCAACCCTCCTCTTTCACATTGTGATCCACCTTGTCTTGAAAATCCCCTTTCTATGAATGTAATGAGGGTATCTATTATCAACCCTCTTTCACTTTGCAATCCACTCTATCCTATGGACACAACAAGGATACCTCTTGTAGACCCTCCAATTGTGATGAGCATTCCATTCTTGGATCATTCATCTTTATGTTAGGGTTCCTCTTTGATGGCAACCTTTCCAAACCTTATGTTTTAGATGTTTTCACCACCATATTCAAAGTAAAGTGAGCCAAATCCAAACAATTTTTGTTACTCCCTTCATATCCAAAGGGTGGGAATGTTGTTTGATGCAAGTAGAGTCATTCAACATCCAATTTTTGCTCATCTTAATCAGTGTATACCTATTTAATGCATTAATCCACCTTTCTAAACTTTTAGAGGAGAAATAGTGCACTTTTTTTAAACATCCTTATTGAACCCTTGATATATTGTTCTTCGAGCAATTTTGAGGATGAAGGAAGTCGTCCTTAGGAGGCAGGGGGAAAGGGTGGGAATATTGTTTGATGCAAGTAGATCTCATTCAACATCCAATTCTTGCTCATCTTAATCAGCTTATGCCTATCTGGTCCATTAATCCACCTTTCTAAACTTTTAGAGGAGCAATAGTGCACTTTTTTTAAACATCCTCATTGAACCCTTGATATATTGTTCTTCGAGCAATTTTATGGATGAAGTCATCCTAAGGAGGCAGGGGGAAAATATTCTACATATTCCTTCCTTCTCCATTGAGTCTTATTGTACACGGGTACCCAATCAAGCCTAGTTGTCAAGTCCCATTTCAAAGGTTTAATCTCCTTTTGTGTAACACTCCCTATGTTGAACTTAAGGGAGGATGTTAATTCAGTAATGTACACATTATATTACTTAAGCTTTCTTAGGTTGCAAGTTTTATCAAAGGTTAGAAACATAAGTTATTTTCCTATTTAAAAATATTAAACAAAGAAGCTAATGTAAATAGGAGCATTTCTAGAGTTAGCTTAGAAAATATATAAATTAGACTCACATGAGAAATCGAATAGTGGAATAAGAGAGATAAAGTCTATGAGAAGAGCTTATTAGTGTAAAGTCTAGTATTCTCTGTGTGCCCATTTGTAGCCTTTGAATTTAGATTCATAGCATTTGATTTGTATTTATAGTGATTCTTGCATAACATATAATCATGCGCTTCTCACATGGAATGAGAACCTGCATGCCTTTTCTAATAGTTTACTAATGCAAGATCAAGGCCAGCTCTAGGATCAGCTCTATGCTTTACCTAAAGCTCCATGCTCTTGCTCCCAAGTAGCATCTTCTTGGCTGGTTTAAAAAGGAAAAGAGTTTAGGTAGAAATTTGTTTGGAGGGATCAAGATGCTAGATTTGTCCTGGAAGGTTTGTTCAAGGATATTCATATACCACCAAAAGATATCATGATTGTCCAAATGATTTGATTAGCAATAAGTCATTTGTGTGACAATATTCACATTAAGATAATCAATAAATCATCAATGAACTGTTCCATTGCTCCACTAACATGGTATGATTGTCTTTTGGAAGAATGCCATTCTGTGCTAGGAATGAACTGTGTGTTTACCTTCTTCAGAATGGCATCCTCCATAATGAGTAGAAACAAGCTTTTTCAGATTTCTGTCTTCCTCATGTCAAATGTTTATTACCCTTATATTAACAGCTTATTTAATTTATCTTATCTTATTTACCCATACTGAGTCTAATTGCATCACATGCTAAAATCAACACGTGTTAATTTTCAGATTAAGCAAAATGCTGAAAACTAATAGAAGCATTGGAAAGCAATCTTCATAATGACTTAGAACATTTGAACAGACACTCACCCTTGAGCTCTTCAAAGCATTAGCTGCATGAACCACAGGAGAAACTCTTTGAGAAAAACCTGCAGTTCGATCCTTTGTTTCCGTTGAAAGACAAAGAGGAGTCTCAGGTGGTGTTAGTAGCCTGTTGGGAAACAAGGTTAAATAATAAGACTCGAATAAAAGCCTGCTTCAAGCCAAAAAATTAATTAAATTGCAAACGGTGACAACAGACAGGAATTGAAAGAAATAAAATTGATTACTTAGGAAACAATAATTAGGATTTTTATGGTACTTCTAGCTAAGAGGAAGGGTCCAGTTAGCCAATGTCTATGCTTGTCTAAGCTGGCAAGCTCCAGCTAAATTCATAAGAGTGGAAAATTCTTGCATGATTGAAGAAGATGATCTTTGCCATAAACTGTTTTACTCCTAGAACAAAATTAGGAATCGATGATTTAAGATTTTGCTTCCAAAGTTTCGAGTCTTCTTACAGAGGGATCTTGAAGGAAACATAAAGCAATCTATCTGGGGATAACTTTTTAAGGATTTTGCTTCCAAAGTTTCGAGTCTTCTTACAGAGGGATCTTGAAGGAGACTCAAAATGTTGGAAGAAAAAATCTTTAAAATAATAGGAATTGTCTGAATTTGTTGAACTTCAAAAACAGATTTTTAATCAGTCAACATAAAGGGGTTAAACGAATTGCCGATTGGAAATTCTAATCAATAATTTTCTTTAATAAATATTAAGGTAAAAGATGATAATTTGTCCAAAAACCATGTAATTATGACAAAAGGTTTCAATACAGGCAAAAACGTTGGTTGCATAGCATTGAGTCTCTTGTTGCTTCTTAAAGATTCGTATATGTGTGCTAGAGCCCAATGGCTGTTAGGTTGGGAAAGTACACGTACGGCAAGCCCTTCGCTAAGCTCAGAAAAGCAAGGTTTTCGTTGGAAATTTTTCATAAACTCAATTGAGTGTATATTCATCAATGCATATGTCATGAGTACGGCTCACAAGAAATTATCTCTCAAAACCATGAAATTGACTCAAAAATATACACTGTCAAATGCCACATATATGAAAGCATTGATTATATAAGCATTTTCTTCAAAGGAAAAAGAAAATGGCTTGTTATTAAGTGAAGAGACCGAATTAGTGTGTGGAAGTTAAGATTTCTTTCATCCATATTTGCAAATAAGAATTTCAGCTCCACACTCTAGCAATGAGCAATTAAATGCTCCTTCAGTCTGGTAGCTGAAGTTAAATTGATGATTTTGGAATCAGGTATAAGTTTTAATGATCCGATCGGATCCAACAATCTGCTCTACTTACCATTCATAGTCATTTTTGTCCGCATCTGCCCTGAAGAGATCTTCGCAACCTCTTCCACTCGGTACTTTGAGTATGGGAGAGCCATTGCCATTGCCATTGCCTGCAATTACAGCATAATTAGCTAATATGAATGGAGCTCAGGGAGATCTGGAGAGTAAGAATGCTACCCGAGTCCATGTCATTGAAGAGTGCGAGATGATCATCTCCATCTCCATCTTCATCTTGTTTCCTACCCATGCCAATGCTGGAGAGGCTGCGCCCGCGCCTATGCGGATGCATTCTCCTCCTCCCTCTCTTTCAAATCTAAATTTTGATGCCACTCTCCCTTTCATTTTATGGCCCCGTCCACCATTGCGAACAATACAAGCAAACACTGCCACCTACCGAATCATTTCTTTAATAATTTACAGTTGCTTTAGATACGTCTTACGATCTAAGCTTGCCAAAACTGGACCCTCTACCGGCATGATTTTATATTTTATTTTTTAAATAAATTAGTTAAACATTTGCATAAGACCATGCTGTACATGAAGCTCAGGGCACTGACCATGTTGTTAGCTTTTTTTTGGCTGGAAAATTTTCATCAAAATCTTCCCTCCATTACGAAGTCACCAAACAAGCCCCCCCACTCACGTGACCTACTCCCTAAGACATTATAACAAAGTGTCAGTGATCATTGTAACATTGGTTACTATAAGCCCCACTTATTGGTATCATTTCATATGATGATATTTACATAGATGTTTATGTTTGTTATTTATTGATATATTGATTTTTTATATGATGTATAATCATGTTTAATCATGTTATGACTTTATGTTTTGTATAAAATTAATTAAATAATTTAAATATTTTTATTATGTATTATGTTAATTTTGTTTCAAGTAATTGAATATTATTTTAAATTAATGATCATTAAGATATTGATTAAAAAGTTGATTAGATTTTCTTATTAAAGGATTAAGATTTAATAAAACCAAAAGTAATAAAGTTGATCTAGATTGTTTTCTAATCAATAAGTAAAATAAGAATTGGAAGTCTCTCTAAAAAATTATAAAATCAAATTTTGATGGTACATCTTTGGGTGATCTGAGTAATAAATGTTCAAGATTTGTTTTAAGGAGTGGAGATAGTAATTTTATCTATGGAGATTCACTCTTCTTGGGTGTTAGAACTGATAATGAAGTAGAGTGAAGGTATGGTAGCAAGCATAGTTGTAGTGGTTTCTAGAGGACTGCAAAACTTAATTATTAAAAGAGACTATGTCAGTTATCAATGTGATTTTGAAGGGCTTCTATCCAAATTAGAAGCTTAGGTGATATGTGAATGGAACTCTTACACTAGGATCTAAGCTCTATAGAATCAAAGTTTCAACATTGTCGATAGAAGGTGAGTACTTCTATTGATTTCCTAGTTAACTATGGAGTGGATCAAGGTCTTGTAACTACTCTATATAGCCACATATCATTGTCTTGGGAGGGGATAGACTTGTTTCTTATTTTTAAGCCTTCATAATGTGTTTTAAGGCATAATAGTCTACTTTACTATTATCGGGAGTAATTGTTTTGCATTAATTGATGGTCATTGGCCAAAGGTATTACTATTGAAGTGTAAGAAAGAATATTTTTCCATTAATAAAAATGTGTGAAGTTTTTATTTAAGGTCAAGGCTAACATAGAATGTTTATGTATTTGTGGCAATGGTTAGTAGCTAGGTTGTTAAGTGACTTGTTTAGTATGTAGTGTTTTTGTATTCTATATAAGTTAGGTGGCATTATGACCTATAAAGGGTTTTCTCAATGAGGGAGGGATCCTTAATGAAGGGTGTAGATTTTTATAACAGGCTCATGACCCTTTTTAATTGTTAGTCACATATGGCTCTAAGGTTTGTTAAAGTTTTGATTTGAGAGGTTGGTTTGGGTTGCAAGGTATGGATCTATTAAATATGAAATTGCAAAATGAGAACAATATAATGAAAGTAACCATTTCAACATTCAATAATCACTTACAGTAGAGTGTGAGCGCAATAAATCAAATAAAATAATAATCAATATTACCTTCACAAAACCTCATCTTACTCTAGTGAAATCTTGGATATGCATGTATGAATTGATATGTGGATTTCTCTTCTAACTCAAGCATAGCCTTTGATAACAAATGGATGTGATGATAGCATGAATATTCTTACAAGATTGTGGATTGTTTGATGGCTTGTAATGATGGTTGATTTATAGCTTTCACATGATATTGGTCAACGATGGATGATGATCACAAGAATTGATGGATGAGATTGATTGTGAGGGCATGATGAATGTGCAAGTGACATGTGTCCATATGAAGGGCTTGATTGATGAGTTTAGTTGGATGGATGAGTGAACTAATGTGCCTTTTTAGTTAACTCGCTTAATTAGGAGATAGAAGAATATTAATAGACTTAAATAAATTTATTTATTTAATATGTGTGCATGAGGAAAGATATTATTAGGAAATAAATAAAATATTAATTTTATTTTTTAGAAGAATTAAAGATATAAAAGGAAATTAAATTTATTTATTTAATTATAGAGGAACTATTAGCTAATTGAATAATTAAAATTATTTAATTATAGTGGATAAGAAGAATTGATGCATGTATTAATTAAGTAATTAAATAAATAATTATTATTGTGGGTGGAAGAAATTGAGAAACTATTTAAATAATTAAAAATTTAATTAATGTGGAGATGAAAATAAATGAATTGATTAAATAATTAAAAATTATTTACTTAAAGTGAAGAGGACAAAATTGATAAATTAATTAAACAATTAAAAATTATTTAATTAATGTTGATGATGGAAAATGATGAATTAATTAAATAATTAAAAATTATTTAATAATTAATGTGGATGATGTGTTAGCTTAATAAAACTATTTAATTAATATTGACCGAAGAATTGATGATAAATGATAATAGATGAGATGAAATGTATTAGTCATTTTTAGTTGTCTACATTTGCCCCTCTTTGAGATAATATGTTCATTGTGTTGTTTCAAAGACATAATACAAGTATAAAAAATTTGATGGTGACATGCCCCAATGTGCCCTAGTGGACCAAGGGATGGAGGTAGGATGCCCCCTTGAGAAATCAGTTGTAGTAAGCCCAGATGGCTTAAGCCCAATTTGATTGATTATTTTTGTTGATATAATTTTCTGATCTGAAATTTTTTGTTTTGTTTTGATAATTTTATTTTTTTTTGTGTTTTTTGTGATGCAATACTTGAAATATAAAATGTTGATTAAAGTAAAACTTGAACAGCTATTACAAATTAACATGCAAATGCAAACTAACAAACTTTTATTTCACCAAATAGCTCTAACAATCTTCTTATTTCATATGTTCTCAAACATGCAAGCAAGATGTACAAAAATTATGAGATGAACCTGGAGGTATGCCCTTGAGACTATGATTAGATTTTTGTTGCAGTTGTATCACACTTTTGTCAATTTCTTAAGCTTGCATTTTGAAGCTCCAACCCAGTTGTACCCTAGACAAGAGGAAGCAACTTCATAGCAATTAATGCTCTTGAATTTTTTGTCTTTTGTGGCCTCTACAAGATGAGAGATGTATGTTGTTTGAAGAAGAATATTAGGCCAAAATTCTGAGATAAGCTCTAAAGAAAAACTATGAAAATCTCTCCAAATATGCTCAAATAGGACCCCTATCTGAAGCCCCTCCAATGCCAAAATTTGGTTATTCTCTCAGCACCTCAAATCAACTTTCCCACTAAATATTTCACGTTCTCCAATGGCCTCCAAACCTTAAACCCCAGTTCCAAGTGCACAAACTTCAAAACCAACAAATATCAATTACTCACAAGTGAGGTCAATTTTTGCAAGTGAGCTTTTATATCATCCTCAAGTGGTATGATTTCTTCAAGTGGCTTTTTTAGTCATTTAAAAGTAATAAAATTCACTTTCATGTGTGAGTTTACTTTGGCCAAAATAAATAATATTAAAATCACTTAATGAGGGTAATTGCCTCATGCACTTTAAGTGGCCCCCTTTTTATAAATTTAATAAATAACTTTATAATATAACTTATTGTTATTAAAAGTCTTTAATACCTCATCCCTCATTAATAACTTATTAATTATGCCATTGTTAATTGAGCCACTCATGTCACTACCAAGGTCAAGAGTCCAGGTGCCCTGCTAAATATAGTATGACCATGAATATCACTTACTATAAATAGTAAGTGTCCAAAAACTGAGCTTGTGAACAAAGCAAATGTAGAACCTAAACCCACTGAAACCACTGCCATGTGTAATGTCCCAAGTGCCTAGGGAAACAATCCAGATGGACCCTCTAAACACAACTGCTAGCTCACGAGGGTCAAGTGATGAGCTAACCCCTGGTCACCTAATGTTGACTAAGGAGGGGACATTACATCAGCCAGGAAAAAAAAATATGTCGAACTCATGATAGGAAGAATGAGCTAGGTCTAGTAGATTGAGGGTGAAAAATGGGGGGAAAGATTGATGGGATGAAAAATATGGAGGAAAAAATAAGTTGTAAGGGGAGTGGTACTTAGGGTTTTTGGGGCTAGAAATAGGTGTAGGAGGGGTCATTTCTACTCATTTGCACTCTCCCAAGTTTAGAAATTTAGAGCCTCCAAAGCGTGAAGCGGTTGGGGAGATGGCCAACATTTTAGTGGTGAATCATTGTGCAGAGCATGTGCAAGTCTTCACCTGGCCAGTTGAGTTGCATCTAACGATATGTGTCTAACTTTTGGGTCCCTAAGGGTAGATTTAGGCGCATTAAATGTAGGTATAAGTAGGTCAAATAAAATGTGCCACCACGCTAAACTAGCACATGGTATTTTTGAAATAGTGCAATTGATATGCAATGGTGCATTTGAAGTGTAGATGGCACTTTTGAAAACTAGGTTGTAATTGATAATTTTGGTGCATTTGACAAAATATGTATTTGAGGGCTAGATATGCACATGTGGTGGTTAGATTGGCACATTTGATGTATAGTTGTGTAAATGGTGGGCTAAGTGGCGCAATTGAAAAATTGGGCCACAGATGATTATTATTTTGGTGTAATTGATGGAATTATGCATGTGAGGGGTAGATAGGCACTTTTTATGAACTAGGACCTAGGGATTTCTTGGAAAAAAATGGTTGATGATGCATGTGTTATTGTTGTAGGAGGATTCATATTCTTTCATGTCATGGGAGCATCATCCTTGTAAGATGTCATTGAGGCCTATGTTGATTGAGGTAGAGCAAGAGTTTTTGGGTGCAATTGGACTATGGTATATGTTACATGCTTGAGATTAGATCACATTGAGCCATGATGACAACGTTGGTCAAGTAGTGGCATAGTGAGCATAGCACATTCGTGTTTCCTACTAGTGAATGACTATTACTCTAGAGGACGTTTGGAGGATTTTGCAAACCTCAATCCATTGTGAGAGGGTTATTTATGATACAAATACCAGGGAGACTTACTTAGAGAGAGTGTTTCTCATAGATGACCTAGGGATTGAGGATAGTGAAATGGATTTGCAGCAACCATGACCTCATTTGATGCACCACTAGTAGTGCTTGCAGGAGTGGTTGGAGGAGTGCTAGTTCCTTATGAGAGGTCTAGGGGTTTTTCTATTAGCTAGGGTGGGTGCTAGAGTAAATGATCAACGATGGAGTCATCTATGCATTAGGGCCATATGTTTTAGCTCATTTTTGTCATGATATTTATTAGGTGGTATATAGATATGGAGCTAGCCTAGCCTATGGAGTAGCCTTGTTGTATATATGGGTGTAGTGTTTTGAATCAGCCTATTACAAAGAGGGTGAGGGGAATAGGGATGCCCTATGTTCAGTTGTATGTTGGTGTGTTAACTCATCGACGGTTGGGAGACAGTCTACTGGTGGTGAATATTTGATGATTTAGAGAACATGAATCAGTGCAGGGTATGGAAAGTGATGCAAAGCATTTGGTGTATTGTTGCTAGATGTGGCATATGATTGGAAGCACTACACATATTATTGGGAGATATATGGAAACACAAGAGCGTTAATAGTTTGGTTTGGAACATACATTTTTAATTCTTGAGGTCATTTTTTCTTGCACTCAGTGAAAGATAGTAGATTGGGGTCTAGCGATGGATTTGAATGTAGCCATCGTAGAGTTAGAGTCACTTGTGCTACAACAGTGAGACTTTAGATCTAGTGTAGTAGATCCAAGTACCACTCTAGAGTATGATGCATGGCGGGTCGTGCATAGGCCTATAAAATTGATCGTGCCAAGATTTGGTGGGTTGAGATGACAAACATGTGGTGAGGAGTCAGGTGGAGGGTGAATATAATAGCAAAGAGTTGAGGAGGCGTTGTTTGTGGAGGGTGGAGATGATGGCGAGGATGATGGGGGGAGAGGGGTTGAGATTTGGTGGTAGAGATGGGGGTAGAGAGGGAGGGGGTGGCGATGGTGGAGACTTGGGTAGATAGGGAGAGGGAGTTGATGGAGATGTGGGTGGACAAGGAAAGGAGGACGAGGAGCCCCAAGTGAGAGTGGATGGCTTATAAGTACATCTAGCTACTGCTTTATCTTAGTGTGATGAGGCACATGTTGAGAAGGGTCAAGCTCTATTTGATAGATATTGGGCCCACATGAGTAGGATAGTCTTTAGGTTTAGCTAGCCTAGAGGACCTTGGATATGTAGAGGATTAAGGATATGGTAGAGTGACCTATGGCATAGGAAATTGTGGAGATTACAAGATCAACACAAGAGGCAATATACTACATGACCTTGTATGAGACATAGCTTCCTACAAACCATCAAGTATGGAGCTTTGCTACATGAAGTACCACAAGTGCAACCACCACTAATACAACTACCAATAGTGCAACCACTAGTAGGTCCTCCCCAATAGGTACTAGGATCACTTAGGCATTTAGAGGGTGCTAGTTCTACCTAGAAGGGGTCATGTATCATATGATGTATATTGCATATCATTTTTTCCTACAAGCTCATGTATATTGTATCTTTATGGCTTATGTAACCCATGTATAAACATTATTTTGATGTATCATGACATGGTATTTTGACATATATATGAGATGATATTTTCTATGGTAACTCACTTGTAATAATTATACTACGATGCTCATGATGATGATGCATATGTGTGTGATAGTTATTATATGTTATATATGATGTATATGATGATGTTATGTGTATGCAATGTTTATGATGCATATGTTCTTGATGATGTATATGTGTGATGGATATTTATGATGAATGATGCTATGATTTACGTGATTGATATGATGAATTTTTTTTTATGTTTTTGATAATGATGTGATGATATATGATAATGCTATGTGATATTGATTAGGTATGCAAGAAATATGTGGATGCAATGAGATATTTTTGGTGATTTTGTCTTTGTGTATTGGTTTCTTTGATATGACCCACAATGGAATCATATGAATAATTGACATTATTATAACTTTTCCCTTATTGGATTTGTTTCCTTTACCATGGTTAGGGATTAGATCCTTGTAAATTCCAAGATCATTATTGTATGAGTTGACAAGATGATCTGCAATGGTGATGTCTCCTCGGTCAATAAGATCTTGAATGAAAATTTTCAATTTCATGCAATCAAGCGTCTTATGACCTTTAACTCTATGGTACTCACAATATTCATTATCTTTGTACCATGAGGGTTTAAAATGGAGTTCTTCATACTGTTTGAGTAAGGGCAACTTGATCAGATTAACTAGACATTTTCCTATGTATATCAGCTACACATTTGATGATGGTTGTATGTTTTGAATAAATTTTGTGTCTACCACACCATCATTAATAATATTTTGTTTGCTCATAGGCAGGGTTGTTCATTATAATGTGAACTATTTTCTTTTCTTTATTTTTAATTTTAACAAGAACCTTCTTAGTGAGATCTTTTTCAATGGTATCCCTTTCTCCATTAGTTCATCAACTGTATTAGCACATTGCAATTGTAAGTGAAAGCCCATTTCCTAGTTCAAATTTTGGATAAATATGCTTACAAGTTATTTTCTATGGATAGTCCATGAGATTTTTCTTTCCATGTTCCTCCAATGTTGTAGGAAGGTAGTGAATGATTCTCTATTTCTTTTTTGTGTGTTACATAGGTCATTCATGGATATTTCATGTTCAATGTTATATGATAAATGACTGATAATTTTTTCTACCAATTCATGAAAGTTTTTAATCGCATGAGGTAGACGAGAGAACTATGCAATCACTTGACCTCCTAAACTTTTGGGAAAGAGGTCTATTAAGTATGTGTCATTGTAAACAACCTATAGGAAAGCTATGTAAAATTCTTGTATATGTTTGTGTGGATCACCTCTTCCCTTATATTTGTCGAATTTGGGCATTTCAAAATTGTGAGGAAAAGGTATCATAGGGATAGATCTCTCAAATGGATAGGGACATGCTAGTTCAATGCGAACTATTTTATTTTGTAAGCTCTAAATTTGTTGTACCAAGTCATTTGTAGGTGTGAAGATGGACATGTTGACAAGAGGTTGAATGGTGAAATTTGAGGGGATAGATGATTGATGTTGTTGGATGTTAGATGGATTGAATAAAGAATTATGATTTTGGGGTATAGATGATTAGTGTTGTGTCATGTTAGATGAATTGAATGAAGGATTGTTATTTTGGGGGATGTATGTGTTTGCGGGTATGGTGAATGTGGAGGATTGAGATTTATGTGGGATGTATGTGTTTGTGAGTATTGTAGATGTGAAAGATTGAGAATTATTTGGGATGTATTTGTTTTTACATAGGTATGGTAGATGTGGAGGATTGAGATATGTATGGGATGGATGTGTTTGTAGGTATGGTAGATGTGGAGGATTGAGAGATGTATGGGATGTGTGTGTTTGTAGGTATGGTGAATGTGAAAGATAGAAATTTATATGGGATGGATGAAGATGATGGAGGGTAAGTCATAGGAATGGATGCAGTGGGATGACTAGATGGGATGGGTCCTTGGTAAAGTGGATTGATGCATTGTCTAGAAAATATTGATGAGTGGGTGTTAATTGAAGATATGGAAAGCTAGTGTGAGGTAATCAGGATGGATAATTGGGGAATGGAGACGTTAATTGATTGTGGTATGGGTATTTTTTTATTGGTATAGTTGATGACTTTGTTTCCCCTAAGGTATGAGATGAAATAATGGTTGTAAGAACTTGTTCCTTAGGTAGGATAGTGTCAAAATCAAAATGTAACTTGGCACCTTTTTGAGCTAGCATAAGAAAACATATGTTGGGATCTAAAGAAAGAAGAGTATCAATGGATTTAATTATGTTAGGGTCTTGTTGTAGTTCTTGTAGTTTCGATAGTGATAATTCATAGGCATCTTTTGTGTTGTCATGTAAAACAAGAATAACCAATGAAGAAGATGATTGTGGTGTTTGATAAATATTTGAGGTGAATAATTGAGGAGGCGTGCCAAACTCATATTGATTATCACGCATAGTTATTTTTATGTGTGAATCAAATTTATTAGACTTCATGAGCTTCTTATGTTGAGACCTTGTGATAGGCATACAAGTTTCAAGGCCTTATTAAAGTGTAAGATGAAAAGTGGATGATTGGTATGGATGTGTGGTTTTTAGACTTTTAAATAGATTGATTAGAATTGGACAAGGATATAACGATTTGGATTGTTGATGTTATAATTGATAAAGGATGGTGTTTGGATAGAACAACAATAGACCAAAGTTAATATAAATCTTCTAGTGATAATAATTGATTGGATATGGATTATTTTACTTGAACCAGACTTGTGAGTTCAAGCAAAAGGATAAGGAGTGGATTTTTCCAACTCAAGAGTAACCAAAGATCCTAAGCTATTTTATCCACTAGTGATATGGGCTAACTCAACTCTCTACTTGAAATAGGTAATTTTTCAAGTGAAAGACAAGCTAGCGAGAAAAAATATAGAAGATCTAGATCAGAATCTAACTATTTTGGCTGTTGGATGTAAAATGAATGATGATTAGGGATATGTCAAAAAATATTTTTGTCCAAGTTAAGGATAATAGTTCTAAATTCCAAAAGGAGATGAGATATTTGATGGATGGGGTTTTGATTCTAAATTTTGTTGATGGATGAAGATGATAGACTTAATTGGGATGTTTCAGGTCTTATTCTAGGTTTTCTTGGATAAAACTCTAAAAGTTTGATTTTTGAAATGATCTATAATCTCATAAATCAATCAAAAGCATCAAAGTACTGATCACAACAAGATAACTTAGAAGCACTTTACAATGACTCTAAAGCGCAACTTTGTCAAATAGGTGCACAAGAAAATAGATCAAAAGTGTAGGTATTTAGCTCAGAAGCATGGTTCTGCCAAGCAAGTGCATAGGATGATAGATCAAAATTTCCACATAATAACTCAAAAGCACATGTATTTTCCTCAAACGCATAGTTATATGACTTAGAAGCACAACTATGTTAGATAGATGCAAAAGGAGATAGATCAAAAGAACAATCATATCAACCAAATGTGCACAATTATAGATAAAAAGTGTAGGTATATGTGTCAAAAGCATAATTTTGTAGATGGATGATTGTTGCACAATTTTTTTGCAAGATACAAAATAGAAACAAGATGGCTGATGAATTTTCAAGGTAATTGAGATTGAATGGATTTTACTAGTCTTTCACAAGAATACACACCAAGAACATTAATATCCCTAAAATTATTCAAGTAGGTGTGTCTCACTAGTGTAGGCTAAACCATAAAATACCTCAAGGATTCAATAGGTAGGGATATAGTGGATAGGACTCACCTTTTCCATTTCTTTGGAGGATTTGAAACCTTTAACCCAAAGATTTTCTATCTCTACTCTGAGTGGTATATGGTGAGTAAATTCAAGATTGATATTGAACTTTGCACCACATTAGATAGTGTAGTGTCCCCTTCTCACTCCTAAGTAGTGTAGTGTTTAATTAGCCTATTCCAGAGTTCCCATGGGCTAGTTGATGTGGTTAGGAGACTCAGTGGTCAGAATTGGAGTTCAGTATTGGGGTTTTTGAAGGGGTTTCTATTTATAGCAGTGGTTGGTTATGATGTTGCTATCTTTAGTTGGTCACAATGTTCTTCAGTGGTCTTCAATTTCGCCCATTTTTGGTGTTTGGTATACACTTACTATTTTTAGTAGTACTATTTATAGTAAGTCATCTTTGGGGGAGTTGGTCGGGCCAAGCCAGTAAGTATGCAGCAGTATTATTTCTCAATTAATTTTTGAAGAGCCTAAGGTTGCACTATTTGATATTTTTTTAATTTAGTCACTTAAGTTATTTTATAAAGTTATTTTATAAACTTAAGTTGAGGGGGTGAATGGTCATTCAAAAAGTACCATAGCCTAGGTGTACAAATTAAAGTTGTTTTAAAAGGCTTTATTAATATTGTAATTCCTCCATGAAGTGGGACGCCTAGAGAAGGGAGAAAAGATAATTTTAAATGTTTTAATTTTCAAAGGCAAGAATGGCATTGGTTTTAGTAGGAAATTAAGAGGCTTTTCAAGTCCAGTTGCCCTAGCCTCTTTATATTTTCATTTTGACTCTCATTTGCACATCTCTACTTTGACAACATAATGAAATGTTGTTGGATTTATTCCAGAGTGCTTGGGCTACAAACTGAGGATGAAAACCCTCTTCGTTTGAGTTGGTTTCAGTGGTGAAATATCCTCTCTAATCAGATAGTCAGTGATTCTACAACAAGGATCATATAGTGCTTCATAGAGTTCAATTTTGGTGATTGAAAAATGAAGATTCATTAGTATTTTTGAAGAGTTTTTGATGTGGTTTGATTTCTTTCAGTTTGGTGTGGCTTTTTGAAGATTTTGGTGTGATTTTATGTATTTTCTAGGTGCTTCTAAACATGGACCTAAACCTGGTTTTTATCTCATAGCTCAGTGTTGGATGGAGAAATCATTGTGGGTATTGATTCATTGAAAAAACTATCTCATGGTGGTTCCAAAGAGTATTTGCTTACAATTTTTGGTGATGTTTTTTATTTTATAGGACATATCAGACTTTTAAGAGGGGATGCCCTTTACTACTAGGAAACTTCAATTTTGACTAGCACGTGTTGGCCTTCAGTTGTTGGGCACTAGGGATTGAGTTTGGTGAATTAGGCGATGGAGAATAGGGTGTTTTGAAGGCTAAATCTTGGGTGTTGTTCACTTCCCACCAAGAGGCTCATTGTTGTAGTTGAAAGGCCACTGTCATGATTGTAACTACATATTCTAGGTCTAATAATTCATTGTATTATTCTGATATAAAACTAAAAAATGAATGCTTATGATGTTTATTGCAATCTCTTTTGAAAAGGAATTGTTCTCTAGTGTTTACTTGTTATTTGCAAACAATATTTATGCTACATACATCTAAAAACACATTGAAACAAACACAAACACATCATTGAACAAGCATAACAACAAATAGGGGTTTCAAAAAAAATCAAGGGTGTATGTTATAGATAGATGACCAAAGGTCTTAGGCTTTCTAAATAAAAGGTTCTTAACAAAATTTATGAATTGAGGGACCATCTACCAATTCTTGAGTCTAAGAGGATCTCTCCTATCCTCTTCACCAAACAAGTCTCAATGGACTAAGAGTCTTATGACTTAGCCAGGCACAATGATGACTCACTCTTGAGGTACAACTTTCACTTTGCCCCCTTTATATGCCCTACCATAAAACATGGTTGAGGTTGTTCTTAAGGTGATGAAATATCCAAGTAGGCCCCCTAAAGGTAAAAATTGATGCTAGTGTTTTTGATCCCCCAACTCACACAAAGCGCAAGGGGAGAGCATGTGCACAAGCTAGCTCAACCTTGGATTAACATAATAAAGAAGAAAACTAGAGGGTGTTTTTTATCTCTAGGTTTGCATGAAGTGTAAGGAGAGAGCATACACACCAACTAGCTCATATAAGCAAAGAAAACAATATTCATTATCCCTTAAGAAATTGGCATGTGCAACTATTCTAGAGGGTGTTTTTATCTCTAGGCTTGCATTAAGTGCAAGGAGAGAGCATACACACCAACTAGCTCATATAAGCAAAGAAAACAATATTCATTATCCCTTAAGAAATTGGCATGTGCAACTATTCTAGTGATAAAAAACCTTTGACAAGCGTCTTGCACCAAATTATGTTAGTAATCTACAATTTTTGTTCTTATCCTAATGATAGAAAAGCTACACCAATTAATTTGGTTTACAGTAACAAAAAATGTTAGTTGAAAAACAAATGTCAATCCTCAAAAGGGCAACAATATAAATTAAAAGTGTCATAGTAATAAATAGATGCACCAAAGAATCAATCAAATTTATAATAGAATAATTAAAAGAATAGTTTAACCTCTCATATACACAATGATACCTCTTATATGTGCATTAATATCTCTTAGATGCACAATGATACCTTTTAGATGTGTAGTAATACCCCTCATATGTGTCGAGGTATTGATCAAATATGTAGACTTTTCTTAGAAGCACCAAACTGACTATAACTAAGAATACCTACACATAGAGAATAAAATAGGTGCACCAAATGATGACTCAAAATCGTCAAAGTATTTATCAAATGAACCAACCTATTCTTGAATCCAAAAAGCTTACAAATAGAAGATGAAAAAATACTTGCAAAATATAAATAATCAATCAAATCCAAAAATACTGCAAGGGTGAGTTGAAAACCATCAATCCTCAAATCTATTAGAAATCAGCATCCTCCAAATGAAAACAAGTCAAAATAAATCAATAATTTTTAGTCGACAAATAGAGATTAGATGTGTCTATATATGAATTAGTTGTGTCATTTGATGGAACAAATGTATCATTCTATAAAACATATGTGTCATTTTACAAAACATATGCATCATTTTATAGAACAAATGCATCGTTTAACAAATTAGAAGGGTTGATTTGCATTTATATCTTTCAAAATCACAAATTTTCAAACAAAATGGTTAAATTCAAGGATGTGCCAAAATGTGGATCTATTAAATGTGAAATTATAAAACAAGAACAATATAATTAAAGTACCTATTTCAACATTCAATAATCATGTACAATAAAGCATTAGCACAATAAATCAAATAAAATAATAATCAATATTACCTCCACAAAGCCTCATTTTACTCCATTGAAATCTTGAATATGTGTGGATGTATTGATATGTGGATTTCTCTTCTAATTCAATCATAACCTTTGATATAAAATGGATATGATGATAGCTTGAATGTTCTCAAAAGATTGTGGATTGTTTGATGGCTTGGAATGATGGTTGATTTATAACTTTCACCTGATATTGATCAATGGTGGAGGATAATCACAAGAATCAATGGATGAGATTGATTGTGAGGAAATGATAAATGTGCAAGTGACTTGTGTCCATATGAAGGGCTTGAATGATGAGTTAACTAGTTGCATGAATTAGTGAGCTAATGTGCTTTTTTAGTTAATTCACTTAATTAGGAGATACAAGAATATTAATAGAATTAAATAAATAAATTCGTTTAATTCATGTGCATGAGGGAACATATTATTAGAAAATAAAGAAAATATTAATTTAATTTATTTTTAGAAGAATTAAAGATAGAAAAAATAATTAAATTTATTTATTTATTTGTAAAAGAAATGTTAGCTAATTCAATGTAGTGGATAAGAAGAATTAATGCACATATTAACTAAATTATTTAAAATTATTTAATTAAAATGGATGGATAAATTAATCAAATAATTAAAAAATTATTTAATTAATGTAGAGATGAAAATTAACGAATTAATTAAATAATTAAAATCATAATATAAAGGGCCAAGTGTGGAGCCAAATTGATTCATGGCATACACATCAATTCATTAGAACTATCTACTAGGAGTAGGGGTAAAGCTCTCTAATGCTCAAATATGTTAGTGTTGGAGGAACTAGCTAACTAGGAAGGTGTTGCAACTTCTAGCATGGAGTGATCGGGTGTTTGTTGATAATGGGAGTTTATTTGTTTGAACTTTTATGATTGAATTTTTAGTTGTCTTTGGTTGGTGGGATTATCATTTTGTTGGTATTTTATTTCTCATGGCCTTGTTTGTATCTCCATTCTTTTCCCCTTTTATATTTTGTATTGATGTTTATGAAGTTTATGTTTATTAGGTGATGGGAGGGGGCTATAGATATCCCTATCTAATTAATCTAAATAAAAATAACTAGTTTTAACTTGTTGGGATTAAATTAATCCTACATGGTAAATAGGATATTTATTTAGATGTGTGAGAATTGAATTGAGAATATTTAAATGATCAAATTTGAGTTAAATATGAATATTAAATTTTTACAAGAATCAATATTGATTTCAATTATGAGTCACATTAAGCATAATATGATATATAGAATAATGTGATTTAAACTAACACATGAGGATGAATATGATGATTTTGTAAGTGTTGATATATATATATATATATATATATATATATATATATATATATATGTGTGTGTGTGTGTGTGTGTGTGTGTGTGTGTGTGTGTGAATTAACCTATGTATATAAACATGCAAATAGTGTAATCTAGCATTATTTTTATTTATCTATGAGTTATATGATAAGGTTCAACTTGTTCAATGAGTGTGCAATACATTCACAAGTTGGCTAATGGGAAGTGTAGGATGATCATTAGGAACCATTTATCATCCCACTTCATGTCATAAAGTAACGAGATTATGATTTTTTTGTGGACATAAAATTTCTTGGTCTATTGTGACCAAGACTCATTTTGGTAGCTATATGATATTTTATAATTATGTTCTTTTATATTTACTGATTTGATTTTAGTAAAAGGAGTATATTTTATAATTATTTAAAATTTTGAAATTCTTATTTAGGAATGTGACTACTTTTAAATATATGTAAAAAGTTTATTTTTGTTATTTTATGTCAAGGTTTGGTCCTGAGAAAAATTATTTTTAGGTTGGGTACTTTTGGAAGTATTTTGAAGTGTTATAGAAGGATTTGATATTAATTTTGGCCTTAAAATATTTGTATTTATTTTGGCTATAGACACATTGAGTGAGAGTACTTAAATCAACTCATTGTTATTGAAATTAGTAGACAAGTGGAGTGCACTCCACTCAATTATGCTTGTGTAAGGTAATCCCATGTTGATCCACACAGAGAAGTATGGTGCCCAATTAATTATTGTAAGAGGTTTGTATGTTTGGGTTTGTGGAGTTGTCATGTGTAGAGTCTAAACTAATGCATTGTAAACTTGGTAGAACCTACACAATTTAGAGGTTTATCTAACTGAACAGTCCACTCAACATTGCAAAGAATACATTAAAATGTCAACCCAAGGTTTGTGAACTTGTGATGGTGCAACATTGTATGTGCCTTCAAAGACTCAAAACTACCTAAACTATCTTATCCAAGTTATTCTACTTGTTGGAAATTCACATAATTGCAAAACAGTAAAAGACATAAATCAAAACTAGTGGCTATGGGTACCTACAACTTAGACTATAACTGAATTGTTGCTAATAAAACATCAACTCAAAACTAATACAAACTAACGACTTAGCTAAATCAACCGCCAGAGTACTACTAGTTAACATTTACATGTGTATTCATGAACATTTATTACAAATAAGCAAAGTATAAGATTCTATTTTAACGTGCAAATTGTTCATGTAGTGATAAACTAGAAACAACTATTTAACAAAAATAAACAACTAGAAAATGAAGTGAAGAACAATTACCTTGAGTGGCCTACTCAAGTGGTTGTTCTCACTTTAACTGAAACCAAATATAACAAACAAATTATACGCATCCAGTGAAATTGACTTCATTCATTGCATATCATGAAAGATTTACACAAGATTTCCTCGCATATTGTATTCAATCATTCTGAATATCCATAATGTCTTGAAACTGAAAATAACTAATAATAAGAAAATTGAAAAACCAACTAATTGACCTAAGGACTCAACCATCAGCTATATACAAGCTTGAGGGATTCTTATTCAAAGCAACAACTAACCATAATCATTAACTTCCACTCATAAATATTTGAGTGTATAGTTAAGGCTGAATTATTTAAACCATAACTGAAAAGAAAGAAGAATCCTAATAGGACTAGAACTCTGTAAAATAGAATTTGCATGTAAACACACAAACATTTTTCAAAATCCTATCAATAAAGGAATCCTTTTGCTTTAGTGCTTAATAACTATTCATAATGATGCACATTCAACCTCCATCAGGTGCCTTTAATCAATAATCATCATGTTCAACTTAATCTAGAAATCCCCTATTTTGCTATCCCAGTCATCCTTTTGTTGTGGGCTCATCATGCAACTACTACATGCCACACAATTCCTCTTTGGCTGCAAAAAGGTTAATTCCGCAAAGCATGTTCACATGTCTAACTATCACAATTAAAACATAGAATTTTGTCCACATTCATGCATATCTACATATAAACCATGCAATAATCATTATATCATAACCATATTTCCATCATTATATTTTAGATCCAAGTCTACATAATAAGTATGAAAAGGTAGTATAATGTAGGAGTATTGTCTAGAAAATATATCTAAAAGTGTCTAAGAGCATATATGAAAGCAACAGAAAATGAGCTAATATATGAACCCATCATTATGTATCCTAGATGACATGACACTCCCTTTTGAAGACTCTTCTCTTGGATCAGGAAAGGGATTGAACATTTTTTTATTTTTCACTTAAACTTTTTGTGATTTTTGGGAGAGCTTTAGAGTTAGAGAATTTTGGGTGGAAAAATCGCTTGATTTTTGGTAGAGAAAAGCTTGGGAGGAGAAGAAAAAGAAATTATTCTCACCATTTAGGCTTGGATTTGAAAGTAGGCCTCCAAAAAATTATTGTTCTTTAATTTGGAATTATTACATGTTCAAATAAATGAAATGAATGTATTTTTTCTATTTTTTTGTGTTTAAATGGAAATATATTTACATTTATTTTTTTAGAAAGGATTATGGAGTTTGAAGTAAATTTTCTTGTACACCTAGTGTGTTACTTCGAAAATATATTTTTTGTGAATATTCTCCTTACCTTGTAATTTATTTTGTGTATGATTTATTTGAGTTTCATTTTGACTATGGCTCTCACCTTTGGGTTGATGAGGCAAGCTAGTCGAGAAAGGGGTTGAGAAGGGATGATGATTCCATGAAGAGAATTTGGGAGCTTGGAGAATGTTGTAGGCACAACATATCTTGCATTTTTTCCTTATTACTTGTATTATTATGAAGAAAAAAAAGTTTATGTGTTCTTGTTGTGGTTTGGGAGAGATAAGTATGGTGGATGGTTTTCAACAGTTTTGGCAGTGATGGGAAATGATTTTTTTGAGTATATTATCTATTGAACAATTGGATATATTATTGATCTTATGGGTTAGAGGCCTAAATTTCTTGTTCTCAAGTAGGAATGAGTACCCAAATATTATTCTCATATGTATTTGGCCTCTCCATGTATCCCCCAAAATAGAAAAAAAATGTTGATAAATTATGTTTTTTCATCCTCTTTTAAGTATTTATTATCATCTGTTGGCTAAAAAAATTATATGGGAAATGTATGTGTGTCACTAATTTCCTCAAACAATCCTCTAAGTTAGGGGGTCTATGGTTGATTCCATCATATGGTTGGAAGGTCTTTATCTCCATTGGTTGTGTTCTTATGAAGCTTGTAAATCTTGGAGCTCTTTGTGTCACTTGATGGTGTTCTTGATAGAAGTTGGAAACTTTTGTAAGTATATATTATTTTACAAGTGAAATATCATTATGAGAAATATATTGTGTTGTTCAAAGTTGATGAAGAAATAAGAGCTCGCCTCTTTTGAAAATGTATATTTTGTGAAAAAAATAGAAATGCACATTCATAATTTAATCATATTTTTAAAATGATTAAAAGCTTAATGGGTCAAGTTTATATAATTATGATGATTTTAATATGTTATTGGGTTACTTGGAAATTGAAATAGAGAAATAGAAATGAAAATCCTCTTCTATTTTTAGAGTTTTGTGTAAAATATATTTTACGAGCATGTTAAAAATTCAATCTCCCAATTTGATTGCTTATAGAATTAGCCATGAACTTATTTATTTTTCTTTAAAGATTAAATGAACTTAGAATGTGATAAACTAACATGCTAGACATTTTGAAAAAAAAAATCAACTAAAGACTAAAATTTTGGAAATGATTAAATTAAGTTATTTTGGAGTTCATGGGCTCATTGTGATTTTGTGAATTTACCTCTTATCATATTTCATAAAATTCATCAGCAACCATGATATTCTCTTTTTCAATATGATATTTATTTTACTTTCATAGTGCTCTTGTTATTTGTTGTGGCAAGTTCTTAGTTAGCATGACAAACTTTGTGCCATTGTAGTGGTACTTTTTACTACTACAACAAAACTTAAGTTATCACAATAGTCTCAACAATACTACAATGAAACAATGGTCTCAATGATGGTTGTATATTTTAGATTCATTTATATGTTTAAACTCTAGCAGTGTTTCAACTTCACTATTCTCACTTTATTAATAATTATGATTTTATTATTTGGTTCAACATTATGGATTATTGATTTGCATCTTTTATATCTAAATCATGCTAGTTGTCGATAACTTTTAACTAGATTTGGTGATTTGATATTGTCTTATGGGGTTATATCATGTTGGATGTTCATATGGTTGTGCTTTGGGTATCCTTGTATTGTGAAAGTGCACCTAATATTTTAATTGAGTACATGAAAATTTTCTCCACCAATGATTAATTCAAAGATAATTAGCTTTAGTAAATGTGTTATGCTTTAATTCCCTATCTCACTTGATTGTGAATTACAAGATGAATCTTATGTCGCACTAAGAACCTTGATCTAAATCAATGTTGATTTCAAATTCTTGTGCTATGTGTAAACCCATTGAGTATGTGTGTAAGAGCTTTATGAAAGTTTTCCTTCTTGTAGTGTGTTATATTTTATTGATTCTTGACATGTGAGATTAGTGCTTTCAAAGTAACCAATATGCCTTATGAGTTACAAAATAGATTTTAAATTATTTTTTACTTAGTGAATAAGGTGTTATACAATCTAAATGTGTGTGTTGAAATTTTTTTTAGAAAGGACATATAGTTTATTTAAAAGGAATTAATTAGTGAAATTTTATGCATAAATCATTAGGAAAGAAATTAGTCATGTGAAATAAAAATGTCTAATATGAAAAATATCTAGACCTTTTAAAATTAACTAATTAGGGGAATATGTCACTTTGAATTCAAGAGTTCAAAACAAAAGTTATTTTAAAGCAATTTTTAATAATATTCATTTTCTCTCCATTTTGTGAGCTCTTGTTTTTTTTAAAAATAGATTGGAAACCTTACTTGTGGACTGAAGCTTTAGATTAAATCTTGAAAAGATTGCAATGCTTGGCATGAGTTTATTTAGGGAAGTGTTATCATGGAATCTAGCAGCGCTCGATTCACAGATAACCCCCCTACGAAACTTGTTTGTTTCCTAAGTTCGTGAAGTTTAAGCACGCAAAACGAGGTGATTTTCAATCCACCTCGAAGTGCATTCCAAAGCCTCAAACAGTCAATTTGAGCATCCCCCTATGTTCGCTTCGTGAAGACCTTCGAACGAGCTCCTTCGCGAAGTCTCACTTATCATACTTAGTTAGATTGTGAAAGATGCAGTTGTGCCAAAAAAGTGCACTCTAACTCATCCAAAATTTTGGCTAAGTGTTGAAAGTGCAGGGGCACCAAAAATCAGCGACCTTGCATAAAAAGTGATTTTCCAAAAATGTGTAGAAGCGCTAAAAAAGTGCGCTCTTACACATTGTTGCCTAACTCATCCAAATTTTTGGCTAAGTGTTGAAAGTGCAGGGGCACCAAAAATCAGCGACCCTACATAAAAAGTGATTTTCCAAAAATGTGTAGAAGTGCTAAAAAAGTGCGCTCTTACACATTGTTGCCAGACTTAGCCAATTTTTTACTATGGCATTATTTTAAGCACCTTTACACTTTTTCCAGACTTAGTCATTTTTTGTGCAATGGTGCTGAATTTTAGCACCTTTGCACTTTTTCCAAACTTAGTCATTTTTTGTGCAATGGTGTTGAATTTTAGCACCTTTGCACTTTTTCCAGACTTAGTCATTTTTTGTGCAATGGTGCTGAATTTTAGCACCTTTACACTTTTGGCAGTTTTTATCTTAGTCTCTTCAAACTTGCTCTATTTCCATCCCAGACCCCGTTTCTTCGCTCTCACATTGTTTACTGTGCCTAGTTGCTCATTTCACGCTTGCTCAACATCGTTTCTCGCTTCACGCTTCCCAATGCTACTTTTTTTGCTAATGTCTATTGATTCACCATCCTTGCAGTTTCTCTCCAGATTTCATCAAGTGATCATAAAGGTGACATCTTCTAATCCAATGAACTATCCCAGATCTAAAAAGAAGCCATTATGCAGCAAGTTGAGGATGACAGTTTTTCCCAAAGCCTCAATACATATCATTTACGATATACAGATGACACTTGATAATCTCAAGATGCATCTTCGTGGGTGCAAGAAAATCCATTCATTTTCTAGAAGGCCGATCACAAGAGCTCACACCCTTGTAGATTACATAGTCGGCCCAGATGATGCATTCATACAGGAGACCAAGAAGAAGTATGAAGACTCTGTGCCCAAAGCAAGGAACCATGAAGATTCTTGATCTCCGATGTTGAACATTTTGATGCTTTCCTCTATGCATCTTGTAAATAGTTTTTGACATCTTAAATGTCATTTTTTGAAATGTAATTACACTAATATCCGAGATGTAGTTTCATGAAAACAAATTACATTTTGACTTTAGTCAAAGTTAGGTGAGATTTTCCTAAATTAATTCACCTAACTTTCCTAGATTTACTCTTCCCTCTCTTTTATAAATATGAGGGATTTCTATTGTAAAGTCTATCCTTTAGTATTTTGCAATGAAGTGCTGCCCTTTTTGAAGTAGAATTGTGAAACTTTGTGTTCATTCTTTGTGAATGAAATTTGATCAATAAAGAAGAATATTGCAAACCAGACTTTGTGTTGGATTCAATAATCTTATGAATTGATCTCATTTGGTGGTGATTAGCTTATGGAATTTGAAGGATTCTAAGTAATTCATGTAAACTTTGTGTTACATCCTTTATTTATATTTGCATTTGTGTTTTGTTTATTTTTGGTTGAATGATCTACAAGACTTTGTGCTTGTAATTATTCATGCTCTTTGAATACTTTGGTTGGATAATCTACAAGACTTTGCGCTTGTAATTGTTCATATTGTTCAAGGAATTGTTGCGTCTAAGAATACTTTGTGCTTCTAACATGGAAAACAACACACTTATCACAAATCCACCATTGATAAAGCTATGAAACGACTTTGTGCCTTCGTGAGCTTTCCCTTTTATTTTACTAGTTTATTGTTAATCACTTATGGTACCTCTACGCTTTGCTTTGACAAGATAGAGGTATTGGCATTACTGCTCGTTGTTAGTTTAGAGTTATTGTGAATTGAGAACTTCCAACAGTGAAGCATTGTAAACATCTTCTCTGAAAAAAGAGAGAAGGATGAATGTAACACACCCCCCCACTTCGTAAGTATTGTGTAGATTTTGTAATTACTTTGTTTGTTTTACTATCACTTTTGTTAGCAGTAAGAAGGGTTCCTCCCCTTTTTGAGAGGAGAGATTTACATCTCACATAGCTATGGTTGAAGTCCTAGTTGTGTAATCTATCAAAAAGCTGATTACATAATTTTCACCCAACAGGAAGGACAACCTCAATTTTTCAAGGTTTCAAAATTCTATGCTACTATCTATTTTATTTATGAATATGCATTTTTAAATGAGTATATTTTACCATGATCCACAATATGTGAGATTGCATATGACTTCATTGTATAGGTTTAGATTTGGAGTAAAATCTATAAATTAGGTTGTGCAAATTTAAATTGTAGGTTTCAATTTTTTGAAAACCATAATTTCATGCCAAAATTATGTTGAAAATTTCCTTATAAAGTTATGTGATTAAAATAAGAACAAATATGATCATCTTTTGTTGGGATGCACTATCAAACCAAAGTTAGCTCTATTTGCCAAGAATTATTGTAGAGCAGTTTATGAATGTCTCTATGGTGGACTTGATTTTACCAAGGATGATTAAAACGTGTCATTTATGCACTAGAGAGATCATTTTTTCCTTTTGTGAAGAATAAATTTATAAAGCTTAGGTTAAGACAGGTGAAATTAAAGGATATTACCTAAATTCTATTGTAGGTACATGTGAAGAAACAATGAAAAGAGTAGTATTCACCAAATAATTAGGATTTTGTATCATCGTGCATGACTATCTGATTGGAGGTTTTATAGCAAATGATCAATTCAAGCATATCAAGACCAAAATAGAGATTGATTCTCTGGAACTATATCCACCCTTGTTTGCTTATTATTATCGAGATAAAAACATACTTCTTCACATACATTTTGTAATGTATGAAGTTATTGATAGATAGATAAATCACAGTATACAACTTATGTGCACTAGCTAAAGTACTATGTATGTTTGGTGGAGATCATATTCACTTTGGTATCGTAGTAGGTAAACTTGAAGGAGAATGAAAAGTCACTTTGGATTTTTTTAATCTATTACATGATGATTTTATTGAAACAAATTGAAGTCATGGTATTTATTTCACTCAAGATTGGGTCTTTATGTTGGATGTTATACCTATAGCTTCATGAGGTATCCAAATTTGGTATATTCCTATTCTAACTAAGATATTTAGGGATGATTCTATGTCATAGTTTTGTGGAGGGAATTTGGGGAACCCTTGGGGAAATGCACCTAGTGCAGTGGCTAATCATGTCACTTTAGAAGCTTATGTATAAGCTTGTAATAAATGACATGATCTTGCATGTGAATGTAATGAAGTGATCCACGAAACTACTAAATGGAGTCTTGAACTAGTTGTTGCTTGTGAAGAATGGAAAGAAATTAAATTTGAATTTAATATAATTGATCACTTGTAATTAAATGATTTTAATCTATTTGGTCCCTTAATCAAATTAAATTCAGCCCAATTTTTTCTTTTAAGATTGAGTCGAATACCAAATAGATGTGAATAGATAATTTGGCTAGAGGAAAGGTATTTACCTCTTACCTCCAATATAGAAATATATTTTCTAGATTATTTGATAGGGTTGGTGGATTGGAAAATCTAGGCCCAAGGGACAAGGGGATTCAATCTCTTCTAGCCCATTCCCAAAGTGGGCTAAAGATAATGTTATTTTTAACAAATTAAGTCATCATGATAAAATCGATTTGTCAAATATGTTCTAATCTATATAAAAGCTAATTTTGAATAAGCTTTGTCCAGTGTAATAGTGTATTGTGTAAATATAAATAGATATTTCATTAAGTCCATTGTTCATTAATTTCATGATTCGTGATGAATTTATTAAACAAATCAAAAAGAATGTGATGGATATAATTTGATTTGATTCAAAAATGGTAGCTTGAAATTTTAAAATTTTATGCTTTGTTAGAACATGTTCTAATAATCTTTACTTGGTGGGACTTCATTTTATTTTTTTGATCAAAAGTGGATTTTAATTTTATCTATATGTAAGGAATTAAATATGTCACACCCCATTGTGTATTTACCTATTTACTATTACTGTGCTAGGGTAAAATATTGCATGTGTGAATGTACTTTGAATATTGATTGAGAATATAGATGCTTGCACTTTGTTATCAATGAATTGTGAATGAATGCTATTTCATTTAATGATATGTGATGGAATGCATATATGTGAAATGGATGGTTATTGAATTGGATATTCTAACTATGGAGAAATATTATGTGAAAGCATATTTTGTTGAACAACTGACTACCATGGGAATGTGTTAGTTGGATGAAAGTTCATGTTCAATCCTCCAGGTGCGAGGGGAAGTATCACTCAGGAGAAGAACTTGGTCGGGTAACCAATAACGTAACCTAACTAAGCTTACATACACATTCACAGTAGAATGGTTGAGTCAAGTTATTGTTTTGGGAAATGGTAAGTCATCCTTTACTATGATGTGTTTGCATTAATAAGGGTCTTGATTACTATTGAAGGCATTCTTGGATGATGTTTTTGTGTTTGGAGCTAATAATTTCTTCCTTATGTTACTATGCTTTATTGATGTGGTAAACAGACGTTGAATGTATGTATATGTATGCATATGCATGCCAACGATAGACCATACCCATGAAGGAACACACACATGAGAGTACATAGGTAGACGTACCTATGCACACTTATGAATGGGTTGCTTATGAGCATGTCGTTATCAATCAAACCATACAACATGTATGTGTATATGTATATATACATCGCATGTATGTTTCCTATCAATAAGATAGTAATTGTGTATGTGCTTGATTGTGCAATTAAATAAATATATAAGATATATACATATATGCATATGTATGCATGTGTGGATACATAAGTATGTGTGACAAACAAAAATTTCCATATGGATATATCAATATATGTATACGTACATATACATATACATAGAGGCATATATATATATATACAGTTGATATGATTGTTATAAGAATGTTAACTTGATTTTATTCATTTGAATATCAAATGTATATATACTTGATTGACATGGAATATATACATATATATACATACATATACATATATATATATAAATATATATATATATATATATATATATATATATATATATATATATATATAGACATAGTGTTGAGGCTATTCATTGACTTATATATATATGTATGTATGTATGTATGTATGTATGTATATGTATATGTATATATAGAAGACATAGTGTTGAGGCTATTCATTGACTTATATATATATATATATATATATATACATGTATATATAAATATATATTTATAGATACATGAATATATATTTATATATATTATTAATAAAGGCCAATTTATTTATATGATTAATAGAGGCCAATTTGTATATATATGTTATGCAAAATATTAAAGGCCAATCTATGCAAAGTAATATGAAAATGATAAAGGGCGATATGAAGTAATAAGCCTTGGTCAATACTACTTAAAATGCAACGCTATTTTATAGCAGTGTATGGTTTCTACTTTGAAAGCATTTATCCAAAAGATAAAGTGATGGAAATAATAATTACAATGATAACTAAATAAGAAACCCTCTTCAAAAAAAAAATCCTGGCGAATCTTTCATTTTTTTAGGAAAAAATATTAATTTCTATTGGCGAATCTTTCTTTTTTTTTTTGGAAATATATATATATATTTATATTCGGAAAAAGTGGCAAGCCACTATAGATTATATTATATATATAAATAAAATACTACAAAAATCTAGTTCAAAGAGCATACCAGCTAGAAAGAACCAAGAAGAAAACCTCTGGTTGTAGCTCGATTAGACAAAAAAAACATTCTTACAAAATTGTCCCAATATTAAGGACCCATTACATAGTTTTCCAAAACATTAACCATCCAAAAAACCCACCTGATGTTTTAAAACACTACAAAAAACATCATATGTCACACTTAATAAACCCCAAATTTAGAAAACCTGATATAACAATAACGTGACCCGAAAAAGATGCAAAAAAAATTGAAGTGTAATTGAACACTATTCTTCCATTTGATCACCACCTTGTACAGAATTCTCGTCCTAGCCTTCTTGAACACCTATAGACCCACGTCATCTGTAAACAAGTCAAATCCAAATCTTGACTCCTTCCCTGATTCTTCCACTTGTAGTAAACGAGACCTGGAATTGTAAACATGAACCCCTTCAACTACAAGATTATCAACATTCTATTCTGGCACCATTTCCACCCTCATAGTGTTTGTCGCAGATGGAGCTTCACCAACTTCAAACTCAACACTAAAGGGTTATGGGAATATGAGAGTTATGTTCTCGCAAGAACGAGATTGCATAGTATTTTTCTCTGATATCAAAATTCATGGCTAGGCACAACCTTCTGCGATTCTTTCTTAGTGCTTTCAAAAGAACACTATCATTTCTATATTACAGGGCAAGCTGAATTGCCTCAAAGATTTCATCAAAACCCTACCTATTTTTAAAGTACTCTCTAGGAAGTACTCCCCCTATATACCCATTCCTTAAAAAAATATTATACCCTTGTACTGCTTGCAATAAACCCTAACTATCAATCAACTGTGGTTTGATAAATTTTCCAACAATTGATTTGAGCTCTGCGAAAGATTGGAAAAGGTCCAAAACATTTGATAAAAACACTGAAAGTTCCTAAGAAGGAAAAATAATGTGCTTGGCTCGTGGGCTTGTAACTTCAACACCTAGGATTGAATGCACAGACTCCTCCACCCTGGGGCACGACACATTAAAAACCAATGAAAAATTCTCATGAGTGAGTTGTTCCTCAAACGGTCGTTCCCACGCTTTAACTAGACAATGCACCCTAAAATTCCATGGCCAAGACAACATTTTGATAGTTTTTTGCACACAGATAACCCTACACTTAAATCTCGAGTGGCCTCCAAGAAAAATGACAATGCTTTTAGTGAAAAGAAGCCAAATGAAACCTCTATTTAAATCCAGAGAGATCTCATTAATTACATCCATAGCAAAACAAGGGCCGAATATACAACTAGATTTTTGCCTCATTTCCACTCGTGCAAGATCGTAGCTTCTGCAAGGAAATTAAATTTTTGCATCACTTGAAGGAATATAGGTACTTGCACATTAAGCCTCGCATTAGGAGAAAACAAGAGTAATGAACATGTGTCCAATTTGAAGGGACTTGTGACAATTAAATCTCCAATCCTTCGTCTGACGAAAGTAAATTTAAGCTGCTAAAAATTGATGATGCATGGCTCGGTACTACAATCAGGTGAAAGCTATCATTACTTGATAACCTTGCTAGCCAAGATAACAAACACACAACCAGGAGAGTAAACTAATCATTACTTGTTAATCCTTGCCCAAAGAATCTTAGAAACTTGAGAATGGGAGATGAAATGACATGTAGATATATGTTTTCCACTAGGTAAGGTAATTTTAAACCATATGAATAAAAGCATTCATGATGGTCTGATCATAGTCGACAATTTACTATGTCAAAATCCCCCCCTTAAGAAAAAATAAATTTGTATTCGTTTGAAAATCCAAAACCCTTAGGAGACTGTCCCTTCTTGTGAATCTTGAGCATCTTGTTGAGCGATTTCAATTATTTGTGGAAAATCTGACAGTGAAGAGAGGTCGTGTAGCATACATAATTCTTGCTTAATGCTACCCATGTTGGCTAAACAATCAACTAACTTGTTTCCTTCTCTATACGTATGCGTGATCAGTTAACTCTGAAAATTATCAAGCATATCCCATACTCTTTGAAGAACATAACGAAGGCCCCAATTTTGGATTCTTTTTTCTTTACAAGCACTGACTATCAATAGGGAGTCTCCTTTAATATGTAAGTTCTTTATCCCCAATTTCAAAGCCATTTCTAATCCTAACAACACAACTTTTGTTTCAGATAAATTGTTGGATCCTCTAAGAAGATATTTTTAGTTTAATGCTATTATCTTCCCCTTTGAATCACGCAAGAAAAATCCCGCCCCTGAATCTCCTGGGTTTCCTTTTGAAGAACCATCAAAATTCAATTTAATGAAACCATCCTGTGGAGCCTTCCATTTAACACATTTTCTATTGCACTTTGTTGCCTTAGGCTAGAGCATACTGCCTAGGAAAGGAAATTTTAAATGCTTCCAATTCTGTAATATATAGTTGTCCCTATTAGTGAAAGGTGAACTAATATCTTTATACTCTTGAACACTTGCATTTACTACCTCTGAAACTGCTTTCTTAATTTTAACATTTACAACTTCAATTGAAGAGGTTACTTTCCTGAAAATGTGCAAGTTTCTTATCATAGGAAAAAACATATATAATAGGAAAAAAAATTAATTATGATGGCGAATCCATCCAATCTAAAAATAATTATCATGGAAAAGTAGGGGCCCAAGGGTGGAAATTATCAATAGGTTAAAGGGGTAGACTATAATATTTACTTGCTACAATTATTTTAAAATATAATATAATGACCCTCATTGTATTCTACAAGGTAGAATGTACCCATGATTTATAATTCTCATGGGGCCTGAAATTTCTTTTCAATCATTGATTTAATGACCCTCTTTGTACTCTGCGAGGTAAAAGAACCCACGATCTATAATGCTCATCAAACCCAAAATTGTGGGCCCCGTGAGCATTACAGATTACGAGTACATTTTACCTCATGGAAAACAACAAGGGCCATTATATTATATCATAAATCAATAGTGGAAACTAAAGATTAGAAATATGACCCTAAAAAAGCTAATAATTATGATATACTATTGGCGAATTAATATAAATTTCAACTATAATTTATAAAATTTAGGCGAATCTAATATAATCATGTACCAAATATTGTGGAAAATTTTTGAGTTAAGTTTTTCAATAAAATAAATTCTTTGGCGATTAGAATAAGATTATAATAAAATTTTGTAAAAATGTGGCGATTCAAGTCATGTTATGGCTAGAACTATTAGCCAATTTTGGATTCCCAAATTTCAACTATTAGCCAATTGGAAAATATTAGCCACTAAAAAAATTAGTAACGTGTTGTTGTGCAAGTGGTTTTAACACATGATAAAGGGAATAAAAAATTAACGTGTTTGGTCAAAGCATAGGCTTGTGTGCTATTAATATGGAGTCAACTCATATTTTCTCTGTCAATAGAATAGACTATGACCAAGTCGACATAAGGTATGTGTTTCCTGCGAATTGTGGACTATTTTATTATTATTAACCACGCCCAATGAGTAGGAAGTTGGTTGATACATGGTGCCAAAATATGAAAAACTCTATTTCTGTAGAAGCCTATTTTGGTTGCAAGTCGATTCTCATCTTTTAGGCATGTGCATATTTGAATTGGTCTCAAGTTGTTGTCAAGCCATAGGGGTCGATCTGTAGAATGCCAAGCTAAGTTTTCACTTAGATTTATGCCACCTTTTTACTATGAGAGGTGAGTCATTTTGCATGTGGAGTGTTTTCAACTGGCATGCCTTATCTTTTGACATCAATGCATCATTTTTTTGTATATATAGAGGGGATAGCTCTCTCATTTGGGACACACTTATTCTGCAAATCTATTTTGCTGAAAATATTCTGAGAACTGTATTTTGTGAGAGCTTAGATTGATTTTGTGAGAGCTTAGAGTTACTTTGTGAGAGAATTGAGTTATCTTGTGAAAGAGGACATAGTGAAGTATCGCTTTGAGTGGAAAGTGAAGGCTAGCAAGCTATCTTTGGAAGGTTGTGCATCAAGTCAGTCGATTGGGTTAAGCGTATTACAAGCATGAGGATCTAGTCTTCTCTTATTTGTCTTTATTTATGAAAGAATGAGATTTGTTTGCTTTGTTTGAAATTACTTGAGAATACTTGCATTGGGAAATCATAGCATTTGGTTTGGAAAGGAAAAAGAATTTATTTTCTGCTTTTCTATGAAAGTGCTTGTACTTACTCCATAATAGGAGGGATTGTTTGTCATTAGTATAAATATACTAGATATGATTAAACAAGGATAGATTATGGGTTATTCATGGCTAAGTTATTTGATTATATTAGATATTTGTGAGTTACACTTGGGATTTAATTATCCATTGAAAGGAGTGTAACTTGTATTTATGCTTTGTGGGTAGAAATACCATTGAGTTTGTGGGAAAGGGAATAGGATTTTTCTAGGGTTAAAGACTACCCATTGGAGGAAATACCTATGCATAGATTATAATGGCCTAAAGTCAAATCAAGCTAGAGTAGTGTATGTGAGTAGGATGACTATCACTCAAAGTATTGAGTGAGAACACTTTGGCAAAAGTAGCGTGTTTTCCTTTGGCTCCACTATCAATTCACTATGATCCATTTATGCATGCTAGTTCCAAATTGTAGGGTTGAAAAGTTCTAGTCATGTAGGGCATGACACTAAACTTAGAATGGTTGTCATTACTAGGTTACTCCACCAATCTCTTCATCGAAGGGTAGGGCCATCTATTGTATGATAGATGTGCGGGGGACCACATATGAGTCTGTGGTTGGTGGAAAAGTTCTTGAGTGATGCTTCTCCTCCTCAACAGGCGATAGAAGACCAAGATTTGAAAGGAGATTCTTAGACCATCTATATCTATTGCTTTGAAGCTTAGGTGAGCTATGTATGTACTTTGTACACATTCTTTGGAATATTATAGTATGTGGATTATTATATTAGAATGGAATCAATGTTGATTATTGCTATGACATCTATGTTCATTTGTTCTCTATTAATGAAAGAAATTTTTTATGGCAATGGTTAAGTTACATAGTTTATTTACTTGAAAGTGAAAACTTAGGAAATTTTACTTCATTGAACGATTGGCATGTTACATGTGGTATCAGAGCTACCAAGTATAGCTCTGGAACCTATGTTACAAAATATATGTGAAACTATATTATATAGAGATATATAATAATTAAATTAGTTCTTAATTAAGTCAAGTTATTCAAATGGAGAAATTTATTTTTTCAAAAAATACAAAAAAAACCTTTGTGCCCAAGATCTAAAAATGGAATAAAAATTAAAGCAAAATTTGTATTTTAATTTTTAAAAGTTTCACATTAATGATATGTAAAAAAAATATAGGAAAATGTGTGAGGAAAATAAGGATTTTGAATATATCAAAACAAAACCCATAGAAGACAAATTCAATTTAGAATGCTTTAAGCATTTGTAGTTTTTGCATAAGAACTATGAGACCCTTGTCTATAAGAAATCTTTACTAGAACATAAAGGTGTTTGTGGAAAATGTGGAGCAACTCTAAAAATGACTAGTTAAGAGTGAATTGAACTTTTAATTGATAATGGCACTTGGTGCCCTAGATGGACACAAATTTCTCTACTATATATCTTTTAGAGAAAAAGCATACGATGTTTGACATCAAAATGGTTTGAAAGGTCTCAATTTTATTGTACAAATTAATTTATCACAAATAATTTTACAAATATTTTAAAAAAAAAAAATATTATGACATTGAAAATATTAAGAACGTACAATAATACTCTTATTAATTCTTAAGGTTCTACTAGAAAAAAATGATTAAATATTTGATTTTAGATTAAAAAACTATTAAAATGCTGCAAGATATTATTGATATAGGTTTGAAAATAATTCAATTTGTACTTCTTGAAATACACAAAAAAGAAAAGAAAAGATGACTTACCATAGTTTTGTGATTTTAAATAAAGCATTTGAAAATGATCAACTTTCTAGGTTGCTTCCTAAAACTTATTTGGAAGATAGGGAGAATGACAAGTTTAAAATCATTTCTTTATAATTCCAAAAAAAAAAACACTTAAATTTTGAAAATTCATAACTTTGGAATTACTAATTTAATTAAATAAACAATTAGTTGTCTTAGAAGAAGAATTAATTTTAGAAGAAAAATTCTTGAAAGTAGTGGCCATAAATTTAGTGAAAATAGAACTTTATTTTCCAAAATTAAAAAAGAAAAATAAGAAAGATAAAAAATAAAAAATTATTTTTTTCTAGGAAATGATTCAAAGATAGATTATTTTTAATGGTTGCAAAAACATATGGTGATTTGTTTGATGGAAATATATCTGGTCTTGAAATTTAAAAATATTGATTTAAAAATTATTGTTGTGGAAGATCACTATGAATGTTATAATATCATAGATCATATCATGCACAATTCCACTTTATAGTACAAATAGTGTGGAGTTATTTCATCAAATAGAGAATTTCTACCTATATCACAAGAAGAATGAAAAATATTGTGACAACAATTTATTATCATTTGCTAAAGATACTAAGAAAATTTATTTCTATATACTAGAAATAATGAAGGATTTTTCTACATTTCAAGAAGAAAAAAATTGTAAGAGAAAAAAGACATATAGAAAATATTGAAGATACTGAGGATATAAGAATATCCTTTAAGTTACCACTCTTTAATTGAAGAAAAAGAGTATGTCAATGTTATTTTAAAAATAATGAGTACATTTAATCTATGAAGATTATAACACTTCCTATAAAAAAGAAACAAGTTACTTGATGCTATTCAAATAAGCATAGGTGAAATAAATTGTATTACTATTTCACTTGGAGTTAAGGATTTTTAGTTCATGGGAGGCAATATGGGCTCGGTAGTGGGTGAAAAATAACCTATTTAATATAGTATACTACTAATTACTAAGAATTTTCTTTCATTAGTTCTCACATGTGCCTCTAATGGAGTGCACATGCAAGAAGGAAGTTTTAACTTAATATAAATGAATTATATAGCTACTATATTGCATACAAATCAAAAGGAAAAAAATCTAATATATATTTCAATTCTTACCTCTGATGGGCTAAGATAAAATCCATTTTAATTAGGGTTATCTCTTGCGTTTTGGTAATATTTCCATAACATTTCCAAGCATTCCCAAGAATTTATGTTTAATCATAAATCATTAGAATTAGTTAATGATAAACTGATAGATACTTGCATATGTATGTGATTATTGCTTGAATGTGATGTGATATTATTATGAAAATATGTTGATTATAATGAATAAGTGTTGTAAAAAACTAATTTTTCATGCAACAAGAAGGGAGCAAGAACTTGTAAACCAATGGACTGGTGCTAGCTTGTACCCACAAGAGTTGATGTCACGTAGTTGAAGGACTAAGAACTTGCAACAAAAAGGATCGATACATGTAGCCAAGTTAGTCACAAATTGTTGGAGCATTTAAGACTTTTTTCATGAGTGATACTTTAACATAAGAAACACAAAAATATTTGATCATGACAATAATTTATACCAACACCTCTAACACTTGTTCGTGCATGCCTATGAAATTGATTTCTCTATCTTTGTTAGAAGAATTGTATTAAGACTTCATTTTTAATTTTATTTTGTGTCCTCATTGCAGAATAGTACTCTTCCTACTCTAAAGGAATGAGTCAATATTTGTATCTAGGATTCTTAATTATTTACAACATCTAGAGTTAGTTTGTTATATATTGTAGAGATCTACAGACTAAAGTAATATTAATTTTTATTTTAACAATTGTATCTTTCTTTTGAATAGTGATAAATAGCAAGTATCTTATTTGAAAGCATTTAGTTAATTGTGCATGCAGAGTTGATTAGATAATCATTCTATGATTAAGAGAGTGATAATACCCAAACAAGGGCCCACTTGAGGTATGATGTCACTCTATTGTTAAAATTAGTAATTAGTTCTTCCATTCTACATTAGATTGTCATTTTCTTATTGTGACTGATGGCATAGTATGGGTTAACTACACTTGATTCATAAGGATTCGAAGCATACTTAATCCACAAAGCATCAATCTAATAAGATCATTCAATGTAAACAAAGACGAAGAAGCCATTTAAAAATAACATTCTAAACCATGAAAGCTTGATAAACATCTACTCTAAGACAATGAAACTTATCCTATTGGGGGAGTGGTGTCGCATTGATGTGGAATGGTGACCCTTTCCCAATCCCTTGGATGATGAGTTGGTTTCAATCAGTTTTATTGAAGAAAGCTGATGAAACCGATGAAATATGTGTTGTAAAACATGATGAAAGCTATTTTAACATGATAAATGATATGATGATTGATGTAAGTGTACACAAAGCTATTCTAAATGTATGCAAGATTCAAAAGATTAAAACCCTAATTTCAAAATATACTAAATGGATGCAACTAAGTTACCATGAAAGCCATTTATGGACGCTTTAAGCTAATAATGCAAGATTTAAACTAAAAAAATCTAAATATGTGCTAAAATGTGGATGCAAATGAAAGTGATTTTAACAACATAAGTTTACTATTAAAAGATGGATCCCTATTCAATAGATGTAAGGTCTATTTATAGAATAGGCAAAATGAAACTGATGGTCAAGATTGAAAGAATCAATCAATGATTAGGATGGAAGGAAAATAGAGGCATGGATCATGGATTCCCATCAAGGGTTGAGAATGCAAGTTGATATTTAATCAAGGGCTCACAATCATTCAAACAAACACAATTTCAAAACTTGTTCAAGAAGTTTGTTGAAAGTTTGTTACAAGGAAGAATATTCTTTTTTTTTCAAATGAGTGAAGAGGGAAAGAATATTCCATGAGAATATTCGCTTTTGGAGGAAGATTAGTTAATTAAAACCAAATTTTAATGTGCAAAGGGGAAGGAATATTCCATGAGAATATTCTCTTTTGGAGGAATGTGCAAAGGAGGAATATTCTCAAGGATTATTCCCTTGCAAGTGGGAGAGTTAGGATTAATTAGTAATTTGATAATTAAAACCAGGTTTCAATTATGCAAATTAGGGGAATTTAGGATATTCATTAAATAATTAACTTATTTAATGACAAGGGGGTGAAAAGGACATTTAATTAAATAATTAAGATTATTTAATTAAATGAGAGGACTTGGGATGTTAAATTAAATATTTTGATTTATCCAATTTAGCAGGACGAAAGGTTAGCATGAAAGGGGTAGGAATTAACCTAATCAGATTAATCAAATTAATAGATGAAAATAATGCAATTAATTAAATAGCTAGGCTAATTTAATCAATTAAGTGAAAAGAGGATGGGTTTTAGGATGAAATGGTGTTAGTATATCAGATTTGAGTGTGTGATATCATTCCAGACATTTTTAAGTGTCTACACTTATAGTTGTTACTCAATCATTATTGATTAGTACCCATTAATATGTAGCCATAATATTTACCTATAGCAATAATTTATTATTTAGTGAATGTGAATTTTGTATGTTTCCTTAAAATGAAATTCCCTTTAGTTTAGTACATTCAAATCAGTATACTCAACTTCATAGGAACCCCTCGAACTCCTCAGCCATACATATAGTACCAATATAATCTAGAAAATGTGACCATGATTGACATTTAAATGTAACCTCTTATCTCTAATTTTTGCTTGATAATGGATAAACTAATCCATCAAGTAGAAGTGCATGACTTAATTGCTCCACATCATTAGATAATAAGGGATAGCATTCAAAATCTCTGAAAACTAGTGGAGTCACTAATAGTTTTTGTATAATGGCTAATGTCAAATTGTTGAGCCTAATGCATACATTACATTTGCAGATAGAAGAGTTACTGAATAAACATTAAACTAGATAGTAGATGATGAAGATCAGATATATGATTATTTGTTTGATCTTAGAATGTTTGATAGAACAGTTCCACAAGCTCTTTTAAAAATGTTTTAAGCGAGACAATTGAAATATACATGTATATTGATTGAAAAGTTAGAATAATTCATTTTATTATAATATTCCAAAAAAGTCTTGATCCTTTAAGAATTATCTTTTGGGGATCACAATTATAAATAATGTTTTAAAATTATATGTAGAGGTTTTTTATTCTTTTAGTATAAACTTATACTATAAATAATGTATGTGTTTATAATACATTATATTTTATTACTATAAACATATTTTAATCTTACTAGAAATCATGTATGTATTTATAATACATTATATTTATTATTATAAATGTATTTCAAATTATACTACAAATAATATATTTATTTATAATACATTATATTTTTATTATAAACATATTTCAAAAAAAAAAAAAAATTATTTAGAAGAATGTATTTATATACATTTGTAATTCATTTACACAATACAAATTTTATTGAATTTAAAACTTACATTAGAGTTCTAACTAAAAATAACAATAGTAACAATGAGTATAGTAAAAAAATGCATTTTGATGTTTCAACGTTTTTTATGTAAATATATATATAGTATCGTACACGTCATAAATTTAATCATTTGTAAAAACTACTCGTAATAACTAACTTGTAAAAGTTATTTGTTTGTTCAATCAACTAATTTAGTTTGTTTCTTACCTTGCTTTACCTTAATTTAATTAATTTTTTTTTGTAAAAGCAATGTCTTAGTCCAAGTGGGAATAACGATCTTTTCTTCCACATGTCTATAGAGTTTTTATAAACAAAAACATCTCTAAAAAGATATTTAGAAATGTAATATTTTGTAAAATGAATTATATTTCTTCATATACATTGGGGGTCCATAGATGAAAATGAACTAGAGAAATATTGAATTTATTTCCTACCATTATAGATAGAAGTACAATTTGAATTTTCACATATTTATACATTTCTATATTTATAAGCCCATTAGATATTTCTTGAAGTTCAATCTCTCCTCCAAATAGACAATATAGCCAAGAAAGAACATATAAAATAATAGAACAACTCGTTCCACCCATAAGTAAATATTTCATAATAGCTTCATTTGACTGTACATCTCTTTTGGTGATGTAGAAGGATCCCACCCTCAATCACAAATCCCAACAATTTGAAAATTTAACTCAAAAATTGTTTAAAGTAACACCAAAAATTTGCAAGTAAGGTCTCATATTTCTCATTCAAACTCCTAAATTAATGCGACAACAAAACATAACTCAAGTACATTATTTTTCAGCCACATAGGCTGATGAAAACCATTATAAAATTGAAATAAATCTGATGTATAACAACAAAGATCAAATGTAGAATGATCTCCTTCAAGCTATCTCTTGCATCCAATTCTAGCTCCTTCAACCTGCAATCCTCATTAGAAATCATTGTTGTAATCAAACCATGAAATCACCAATCTTGTTGTTTTAGCACGCCTTCAAACTTGCAAAAAAAAAGTCTTTTTGGTCACTTTTAACCCTTCATTTGTTGAAGCTCTCAAGCTACTTTCACATGGACTTCACTAACTCACTATCTCCCAAAAGGTGGAACTCACTAGCTCCCTAAAACATGGGCTTCTATGCACATAAAAATCTAAAATAATGGAGTCTTCAAATCTTCTTCTCAATCTCGCAACATCTCCCCATCTCAACTTGTAAAAACTTCAAAAGTCATCATCCCAAATGACAAGACTTGAATATATAGACTTGTGAATGAGAAAAAACCACTATAGTTTTCCAAAACCACAAGCAAAATACCTCCTTGGAAACCCATGCCCCATTTGGAGAAAAATAGAAAAAAATAAATTAATGAAATGCACTTAGGGTCCTCACATAGGCGTCCAACTCGTGGCCAATCAAAATGGTCAACTCTAGAATCTCCATAACTCCCTAATGGCTCTGACGGCTCCATAAAAGAATATGCACCAACATGCCAACTTGGGTGCTCAACATGAAAATTCATGCACATCATGCCCACCAACTTGTAAGAATCTTCATAAATGAGTGGACCCCATCCCTAAATGGACACCCAAGTGGAATATTCCATTGAGATGCCACTGCAACATTCACCAGGGTAAATCTCCTCCAAAATTATAGTTACAAATCACCATAGGGAATAATTAAAAATATTTGGAAATTAAAAATAATTAATTCCCCACACATTAGCCCTTTATTGAAAATACAAAACAAAGCAAGGAAATATTTTTGGTTGATGCAATATTTTTGATGATCATGAATACTCCTGCATCACACACCCAAGGTAGGAAATTTTTTTATGAATATGGATTCACAAAATGGAGTTGAGTGGTAGTACTAACCTTTCAAATTGTGAGCAATCTTCAGCAAACTCTATCACTGGATTTCATACTTCCAATTGATTCATCTTTTTCCTCTTCCAACACCTAGCTGAAATAAGTATCCTCCTCTGACAACTCTTCTCTACAATCAACCTCTTGAATGTGGAATCAATTCCATCATAAATTGACCACCCCCTCCAAGTGTAACTCGCATTCTCCTCTAATCTTATGGGATTCAACCCACCATAGTCTAACCACCTCCACCAAAATACATCTTCACTAAATTCGGCAACACAATACAGATCCTTCTTTGCATACCAATCATCACTAGAAAAATCAATCTTAACCATCTCATCTAAATTCACTAAATCATACATCTCAACATGAAAATAATTATTCTCAAATTTATTGAAATATGAATTTACCTTCTCATCACCTATGGCATCTTCAACTTTGTTTTCTTCTTTCATGCCTTCTTCAAGACAAGTAACTATATCCCTTCTCTGACTTACAACCAATGCATCCCACTTTGATTGTACCATTGAAATTTTCATTAGTAAATAATCTTCACTCTCTTCTATGTCCTTTAATAGACTTTACTCTACTGCATCCTCATTATACTCACATTTATCTTCATAATGATATTTATAAAAATAAAATTTTACCTCAGTTTTCTCTACTACTACAACTCTTTCCTCACTTTCTCTTACCATTTCACTCAAAAACAAATCATCTTTAGTTTTAATCTCATAAAATTCTAAAAAAAATATTTTCCTTATCGTTGCAACATACTTTTCAGCTTCCTTATACTCACCCATTTCATTCACATAATTCATAAACAAATCATAATCACTTATTAACTCACAAAAAGCAAGTTTTACCTCCTCATTTGCTATTGCAACTTTGGTGTCCTCTTCTTCAATTTCCTACATTTCACTCAACTCTTTTGTTGCTGCTACAAGCTCTATAATTTCATCCTTCATTTCTTCCAATAGTCATTCCTCAGCTTCAAGTTCATCAATTTCTTTGTATTCATCCTCTTCTTCTTCATTTGTGTCACATGCATGAAACCCTATTGCATATTCTTTATTTCCTACAATCAACATACCATTATAAAGATAATCAAAATTACCTTCAACTCTTCTCTTTTCTTTTTTTATCCTTTCAATCTCTTCCCTTAATTCATCCACTTGCTATTGAAACTCTATGATTCCAACTCTTATTTCTTCTTATTGTATTTCTTTGATTTTTTCAAGTCTAGGAATCCTTTGAATCCATCCAATGAAAAAATTAATTTTCTTCTTCCTCTCTTGCATCCTTAAGGCCTCACAAATCCTTAACACAGATTTTCAAAACCCTCAAGTTTTTCACATGTAAACTGCTTCACTCTGCAGTTTGTTTACAAACTACACACACTCCACCACCAAGTCCCAGTGCAAATTGCCTCACATCAACACTTCTACCTGAACACTCAAGAACTTCCGCTTTGATACTACCAATGTAGAAGTATCCCACTCTCAATCACAAATCCCAAAAATATAAAAATGTAACTTAGAATTTTTTTAAATTAACACCAAAAATCTGCAAGTAAGTTCTCATGTTTCTCATTAAAAAATTTCTGAATTAATGCAACAACAAAACATAACTATAGTACTTTTTTTGTAGCCACATGAGTTGATGAAAACCATTGCAAAACTAAAATAAATAATGATGTATAACAGAAAAAATCAAATGTAGAATGATCTCCTTCAAGCTATCCTCTTTCACCTGATTCTAGCTCCCTCAACCTACAATCCTCATTAGAAATCAGTGTTGCAATGAAACCATGAAATCACCAATCTTCTTGTTTTTGTATAATGCCCTAAAAATTGCAACAAATAATGTCTACATGGTCATTTTAAACCCTTCTATTGAATCTCTCAAGCTCTCTTCACATGGACTTCACTAGCTCATTATCTGGTGCAGGGGCACCCTCAAGTTTCATGCCTTCAATAGGAAAAAGTGTCATTTTGTTTTGATTTTGTGGTTTTCTCATGTAATAAGTTCTTCTAAGACCATTTTAGATGTGTTTGATTCCATATTAGGTCGCTAGGTGTGTTGGAGTGTCAAGTTGCACAAGTTGTCAATTTTTCAAAATGTTGTCAATGTTGTAAAAGTTGCAAAAACATGGAATATGAAGTCGTAAGTTGTAAATGAGGGAATTTGAATGGTTGTAAGTTGAAAATTTGGTTGATAACCATTCTAAAATGGTTGTAAATGTTTTAAAAATTCTTTTTAAGGTCGAAGACATGGTTGGAGGGTGTGATGGTTGAATTTTTGGAAGTTGAAGCAATAAAAATACCCCTATTTTATGTATTTTTGAACATTTCCTTGTTATTTGATGTAGTACGGATCTGTATGATCCCATAATGACTCCAAATCAAATTTTTTTGGTAAAACTATGAATCTAGTGTCTATTGGCATTGGTTTCATGTAATTTCATCAAGTTTCTAGCAAGTTGTGCCCATTTTACTAAAACAAGTTTGAAACCCTAGTAAGCCTAATTTGAGGAAGAACAGTCCAAATTTGAGTCTTGTGTTCCAAAACAACCCTACCCCAATTCTTAGTATGTTGTGTAAAGTCCAAATGGGTATCTATAATTGTGTTTATATTTTTGTTATCAAGTTTGAAAGTTATGACCAAAAAACACAAATTTGTTGCTCCACTTCAAGCCTAGTCAAGAGTAGAAGAGTCAAGTTTTAAACCTTTCCTTCCAAAGTAACCATATCTAATTTCTTCATATGTTGAATAAATCCATAAAGGGTATCCAAATCTGGGTTTTTCTTTTGGATATCAATTCTTCCTAGGAAGTTGTGCCCATTTTAGTCAATCTGAAGTACTACTAGGAGATTGAGGCATAATGAATGAAAACCCATCATGTGAATGTTTAGAGATTGAAAGTTTGCTTGTTTGAGGATTGTTTAGAGTTTTCCACCCTCGCTTTGCATCATTATCTCCCAAAATGTGGAACTCATTACTTCCCTAAAACATGGGCTCCTATGCAAATAGAAATATGCAACAATGGAGTCTTCAAATCTTCATCTCAATCCAACAACATCTCCCCATCTCAACCTGAAAAAACTCCAAAAGTCATCTTCCCAAATGACAAGGCTTGAATATATAGACTTTTGTATGAGAAAAACCACTATGGTTTTCCAAAACCATAAGCAAAATACCTCTTTGGAAAACCCACGCCCCATTTGGAGAATAACGCAAAATTCAATTAAATTAATTAAATGCACTTAGGGCCCTCCCATGGGCGCCCAATTCATGGCCAATTAAAATGGTCAACTCTAGAATCTCCATAACTCCCTAATGGCTTTGATGGCTCCATAAAAGAACATGCACCAACATGCCAACTTGGGTGCTCAACATGCAAATGCATGCACATCATGCCCACCAACCTATAATAATCTTCATAAATGAGTGGCCCCCACCCATAAATGGGACACCCAAGTGGAATATTTCACTGAGATGCCTCTACAACATTTACCAGAGTAAATCTCCACCAAAATTATAGTTACAAATCACCATAGGGAATAATTAGACATATTTGGAAATTAAAAATAATTAATTCCCCACACATTAGCCCTTATTGAAAATACAAAACAAAGCAAGGAAATATTTTTGGTTGATGCAGGATTTTCGATGACCATGGATGCTCCTGCATCATTTGGTATATCCAAATAATAGATAAAAATGTAGACTGAAACATTATAAAGCTATGAAGTTAGTTTCTAAATCATTAGCACCGCATAAAAATATTCCTCCCAAAGTAGTTGTTAATATGAATAACAAAAAATTTGATACAACTATTTACATACATTGAATGTATTCCACAAATAGAGGAATGCATAAAATGGAACATAATAAAATTGAAAATTGAAATATTTTATTAAAATTATTTTTTTGGAAATTACCAAAAAATTGATCATAGGTTCTTCTCTCATTTGAAATAACAAAACCACTTTGCTTACCACTAAACTTGTTAAAGTGGAGAAATAGAACCAAGTTTTCTTTTCCTAATAAAAAATGAATCAATCTCTAGAAGAAGAAATGGGCCAAAAATCAAGATACATTTTGGAAAAATGGAACTTAAATAGAAGAGAAGCAAATGAAATTATTTCACAAAAATGATTTAAAGATATTAATTCAAAATAAATTTTTCATTTTGACCAAATCATGATTTAGTAACTTCAATTAACCTTTGAGAAACATTTTCTTTCATTTACATTTATAAAAACTTGATGAATAAAATTCATTTATAATCTCCTTATTATTATTTTTTTATGATTTATTTTTCATTTTTCTATTCCTTTTGTTTTTGTTCCAATAAATTTTGATAAAGCAAGTTTTTTTATTCATCAAATGGAATAAATCTACGGATGTATTTATATAGTTAGTGGGTTAATTTTATGAATCTTTTCTTCTTGCATACATTATTTCCTTTCTCTCTAGCAACATCCATTATTTTGTAACTCGATTTAAAATGCATATTTGAACCAAAACATTTTTTGATCTAGGTGGATATGTTCACCAAAAATTCAATTTTTCTAGATGCTCCAATAGTCAGCACCATGTCGAAAATCTCTCTGATACAAACCCAACACAACTTCAATCGTCCCAAAAGGAGTTTGTATGCTCAAGATATGCTCGGTCAAATTTCGGTCAAAAAAGGGGTACCAGATGTAGGATGCTAGGTCAAAAAAAGATCTTCTCATTTGAAATTGGTCAAAAATGGCATCACCTCGAAGAGCTTGTTGCCATGATTCCAACACCGCTCGAATTGTGTCAAACGGAGCTCGTACACAGAAGATATGGCCATTCAAAGTTGAGGGTTGACCATGTTGATTTGGTAATACAATTATGGTGTCAGCATGCTGACATGGAGATTCATACGATGATGTGGATGAATCAAACCCTAACACATGGTAGGTCAACATGGCATGAGCAGTTCAAGTGGTCTAGTTACAAGGCGATATGTGTCACGTACAAGCCAATGAGATTGAGCCATGTGGCCCAATGGTTGGGTGCCTTGTGGCTCCTACATGGCAAACTCTGAGTCACATGGGTTTGTTGGTTGTTTGTTTAATTCTTGTTGGGGGTCGAACCCCCAACCTTCCTTCCTCCACACTACTCACCTACCATTGTTCCATGAATTGCACTCTACCATTATAAGGGAAATGGTTTTATTTAATGAAGACAAATTGTTATTTAGAGGGGGCAGCGATTTGAATTGACAACCCCCCGTCTCCTAATACCACTCTCTACCACAACACCCGCAAGGTTTTCTGTGAGTAAAGATAAGGCATGAGTTATTTAATAAAGATAAACGATGGTAACGAGTGAAAGGAGGGCTCAGGTTAAACCGAGCCCCCCCTATTTTTAAATTATTAAACCCATTTAAGTCTTAAAAGCCAGAAAATATAAAAAATTTAAGGGGATCTTAAAAGATTTTTAAATATTTTTAAGGTCTTTTAAAGGGTTTAGGATATTTTTAAGAGATTTAGTGTATTTTTAAAACCTAATTTAGAGAGATAGGGGATTTGGGAAATATTTGACAAAATATTATTGTTACCCCTTAAAATGCATATGAAATTGTATAAAAAGGGGGTTATTGGCTTGAGAAGGATTAGAGGAATTGAGAAAACTTGACAATGGAAATATTTCAACTCTATACAATTAGGAGATTTATGCCAAGATAATTGTACTTGAAGGAGGGAGGATTTTTCATCATTTCACTATCACTGGAGGAGACTTTGTAAGGCTTTGGATCAAATTGATGATGCCTTGTAATCATGCATTTTAGAGCATAATCAAGGATCGATCACTCCATTGGAGAGGGATCCAAAGACGTAGCCATTTGGAAAACTCCATTATCAATTTGTTGTCTTCGTCTTCTCTTTCATGTTCTCAAATTTTCTATTGTTCTAATCCTTTTAATGTCCTTTTTAAGCATTAAAAATTAATCTTAAGACATTAAAATTCTTGTTTACATTAAATTAACATTCATTCATGCAATTGTCATAGATCCTAACAGATCAAGTTGCTATCAGAGCTATGTTTGGCTAGTGTTTACAGAAGTGGATGTTAACATGATCTAGGAGCTAGCGAGGTGAAGGTACACTTGCAAAATTTAATCTTGAGATTGACAAACAAAGAACTTTTCCACCATCAAAGATGAAAGAAATGGAACCTGGAAAAAGTTCTGAGCTCAATGAGAAATTTTTTCAACGAGCCTTTCTTGACATGAAGGCTATGAGGGAAGAGCTCTATCAAGAAAAGCAAGAACATAAGAAGCAAGAAAAAGGAGGATCGTCGAAGCAAGAAAGGCGTGAGGACAATGAAGATTGAAAGGACAAAGGGAAAAGAGAAGAAGGTGATGATGAGCCTCCAAAAACTCCTCCATCTACATCTTCTCCATCTTCTCCATCTTCTCCATCTTTTTCTTCTAATTCTACTTCTTCTGTTAATCCTTTCAAAAGTGTACATACGCCTATAATCAAACTAGATGTAAAATTTGAACTACCTAAATATTGTGGAGAGTTAAAATGTTGAGAAATTAGATGATTGGGTTAACAAGTAGAAGTATACTATAGGTGTTGCAGGGGCATCATATCACCTAGGTTCAAATTCTTGTGTCTAAGTAGTCCTATGCTTTCTTATTTTAAAATGAGTCAATACATTTCATTTGTAAGCCTAAAAAGGCAATAATATAAGATTATATGTAGTAGAGTCATGAAGGTAAAGTCATAAAGTTTCAAGTTTATGAGTTGCATTAAGCAACATAATTGTAATTCCACCAGTTATATGCTTTCAAAGAGTGGTTGTTTGGTAGTTGTGGACGTTGGTGGGATTGAATAGTTTGAAAATGTTATAAACTCCTTGGGGAAGCCCAAGAACAGGTTGTTGAAGCAAAAGGAAGTAATAAAGATTGAAGTTTTCTTTGTATTCTTATAGTTTTCACTTTTTTTCCAAACTTCCTTGTTGTTTGCAGGTCGTGCAAGCTCCACATGTAGTGTTTTATCATCTGAACCTATAGAAAAATGTTCTAATCTGATTTTGGTGTCTTGACAGGGGTCTATTTAAACCTTTAAGGCTTGAAAATCAACAAAAACTCCATACCGGGTTTGAGCAGGCATAAGGGTTTTGAAGCCATTATAATGCTCTAAACATCATCCCACCTACTGTGATTGATTGTAACTTGGTGGGATGGTGAATTTGGATATATGGAATGACATTCTAGGAGTAGGAGGTGTATAATAATGGTTTCTTGGCTTGAACAATGAGAGTAAGGGCTGAAATTGTGTGTTTTCCCATGGAATTTGGTGGGTCAAACCTATGAAGTTGCAAACCCACGTTATTATTGTCCAAGTAAATGTTCCTTGAGCATGATAGGAACTAATTATAGATTTTTGAGCAGTTGGGTTATTCTGGAATGGTTGGGAATGTGGAGAAACAATAAGGGTGCTCCAAAGCCCTAGTTACTTAGGCTAAAAGGAGGGTTTTAGGTTTATGGATTTACTTGAGCATTTTCGGTCTTAAGACCTAAAAAATATTTTCTTTGGTAACCAAAGGAAATACTATTTTTAGGTTAGAAGGTCTGGTGAGGACTTTTGAGGCAGGTCTCTTTGGAAAAGTGGCCTAATTGGAGGCCTAAAACTGTGAAAATCTCAAATTTGAAGCTTTTGGTCCAAAAGAGTTGTATCCGGTTCTTTGATATGTTTAATAAACCTGAAAAAGGGTCCTTGAATCCTTCTTATTTTTTCTAGTTTTTTTGGGAAATTTGTGTGAAAAATGTCAAAAACCAGTTTTCCACTACTACAAGGGAAACTTGGTGCAAAATGATGATTTTTGTGAAATTCCTTGAATCTGCTTTGATGGTTGCTTGAAGCACTTTCAATTTTCATTGGATGAGTGTTGAAAACCTTTTTGGGAGTCCTTGTTGAGTTTGATTCTATTTTACAAGTTTGAGTGATTGGAGAACTTGAGGGTGAGTTGATGTTTGTCAAACTGAGTTCCTTGTGGGAAAAAGTTCTTTGTTGAAGTTGTCATTGTTCATTGTTGAGCCTTCTCCACCTTGATCTGCATCAATAGGATTCAAGTCATTTTATATGATGCTTCTAAAATCCAATTAGCTACTCTTCGATTGGGAGGAACTGCTCTCACATGGTGGGAGAGTAAACCTCAGGCAAAAATTGTTACTATTGTACAACAAGATCTTGGATCTGACTCCGGGGACGAAACAAAGATCGTTATTATCAGGATCCAAAGTAAAGGAAAAGGTATATCTCTTTCTGCTAATACAAGTTTTTCAAATGCAAGTGCAAGTGCAAATAAATAATCTTCTCCACCTAAGATTGATAAGCATCGAAATGAGTTATTTCACATTCGGGTTGTAACAAGGCATACAAAGGTTGATAATTTTTTTGATACGATATCTCAAGTAAATTTAATATCTGAATTTGTTAAGAAAATTAACTTGGATAGAACACCTCATCTGAAGCCATATCCACTTGGATGAGTTTGCAATAATGCACAGTTACAAGTAACGAAGCAATGTAAGTTAAGATTTGCCATCACGACAAACTTTATAGATGAGGTAGAAGTTGATGTGGTTCCTTTAGATATTTGTGACCTTTTTCTAGGGATTCCTTATCTTTATGACCGAAAAGCAATCTTATATAGGGGAGAAAACAAATATCACTTTTTTAAGGATGGTAAAGAATTTATTGTACGTGCACATAAGATTAAGACTAATCTAACATTAGTGAATACTTGTCAAATGAAGAGGTTAGTAAATGCTAGTAAGAACTTTGTATTAATGATTGTAAAAGCAAAAGAGGATGATAAATCTGAGGCATTCAAAGGGTGTGATCCAGAGCATAAAGTTGAATTGGTCAAAGTAGTTTCTGCCTATAATGACTTATTGTAGGAGACAAAGGGATTGCCACCAAAGAGAGAGATACAACATGAAATCCAGTTACAATAGGTTGTGCCTCTTCCAAACATCGACATGTACCATCTATCAGTATATGTAGAATGAGGAAATCAAGAAGCAAGTTCAGGAGTTCATTGAGAAAAAATTTATTCATTCAAGTACCTCTCCTTGTGGTTCTCCAATTGTGTTGGTGCCAAATAAGGATGGGTCTTGGAGAATGTGCATCGACTATAGAGCCTTGAACAAGATAACGGTAAAGAACATGTATCCTCTCCCTCGAATAGATGATTTACTTGATCAATTGAAACATGCAGTTTATTTCACTAAGTTAGACTTGTGTAGTGGATATCACCAGATAAGAATAGCAGATAATGATATATGGAAAACTGCATTCAAGACAAAATAGTGACTTTATGAGAGTTTGGTCATGCCCTTTGGGCTTTGTAATGCACCAGCTACCTTTATGAGAGTCATGAATGATGTCTTTTTTCCATTCATAAATGATTTTTTCATAGTCTATTTGGATGGTATACTTGTATTTAGTCGAACTTGGGAAGAACATGTAAAGCATCTAAAGAAAGTACTTGATGTATTGAGAAAAGAAAAATTGTATGTAAAGATGTCTAAATGTGAATTTACAAAGACATCACTAGTGTCATTAGGCTATATTGTAGGAGAAGGTCACTTGAAAGTGGATCCTACCAAGGTCAAAGTCATTATAAACTAGTCTAAGTGATCCGTAATTAGAGGTTTGCAAAATAACTTGCAAATTAATCCTAATTACAGGTTTTTTCAATCGCAAACAAAATTGCATGACTATGTTGTTTAGTCGTTGAAATTACAAATGAGGCACACTTTTACACTATTTAATGAAATTAACTAATTACTAAACTCAAGTAATTAGAATTCAAATGATAATTGCAAATACTGAAATAACAAGGGAGAATTTAAGATGGGAGAGAGAAGAATGAGACAAAGAAATAGAAGGATCACAATGCACAGATTGATAACGAAGTTCATCCAATGTGTACTACGTCTTTGAGTCTAATTCTCAATGTTGGGACCGCTTTATTGATATCGCCAAGCAAAATTATGCTTTGTTACAATACCCAAGCTCCAAGAACTTGCAATAATCTCTCCACAATCTCTCACTCTTTTACAATTTTTGGTGTATGCAAACACCTTGTAATTTTCTCTCAAAAATAACTCTAACTCTCCACCTTTTCCAATAATTTCTAATCTTTATTTTTCTCTCCAAGAGAATTCTCCCCCTTACAAGGAAATAAGACTCCTTTTTATACAAATTTATTTGCTAATATGACTTTAACCATATTATTTTGCAAATATTGCATATCTCCCGTTTTCAAGTAAAAATTCTAACCAATTCCCCTTAATTACATAAAAATCTCCAAAATATTTCAAAATCCATTCAAGTAATCCTAACCCCTTTAAAAAAATAACGGCTCTTATAATTTGAGCCTTACAAGATAATCCTTGAAATATTCTAAACCCCCCTTCTAAATCATAAAAATATGTAACCAATTATTTTAAGCTCCTTAAAATATCATAATTCGTTGAAATATGAGAAAGGTGGTTAAAGGGGTTAATTTGTTGAAATATAAGTTTATGGGTTTTATTTTTCTCCTTGTTTTATGGGGAAGGCAAGAGGATTTTAAGGGATAAAATCCCACCAAATCCTCCTTGAAATCATAAAAATATTTTAATTTTTAAACCATACATGTTTTTTTCTTTAATAATTATGGTTTAATATATATTTATTCCACGTTTTTCCAATAATGGCCTGCCACGTGGAGAGGTGATATTACACCGATAATTGTAAAAAAATTGAGAGTGAGATTGTGAGGAGACTATTGTAAGCTTGAAGAATTGTAAGAAGGCATTTTCAGGTGCTTGGCAATCTTAATAAAGCGGTCCAACGTTGAGAAGTGGACCCAGAGACGTAGTCCTAGTCGGATGAACTTCATTATCAAGCGTGATCTCTCTTTTTCTCTTCTATTTCCTAATTTTCTTCAGTATTTTAATTCTTTGAGTTTCTAGTTTATGTTCATTAAATCTTTTTTTTGGATAAAGTATTAAGTGTACCTAATTTACTCCCTCAACGGTTAAGATTCAAAAACACGTAATTTTGTGGCGATTGGGAAAGATCTATAATTAGGATTTAAGTGCAATAAATTTGTAACTTTCTGATTTCATATCACTAAACCAAGTACAATTATAGAAGTCAGAAGTTTTCTAGTGCAGTACAGTATTGGAGAAAGTTCATAGCTAACTTTTCCTACATAGCATCTCCATTGCACGCACTCACAAGTGTGAAGAAGTCTTTCCAGTGGGGAGGTCCACAACAAAAGGCCTTCGATACTTTAAAGGAAAATCTCAACATTGCACCAGTTTTGGCTCTACTGGATCTACAACAACCATTCAAAATTGAGATAGATGCTAGTGGGTTTTCCATGGGAGTAGTACTCATGCAAGGAGGTAAACCTACCTGTTTTCACTCTAAAACTTTCACGACTGTGGTAACTAACTATCCCACATATGATAAAGAACTATATGCATTAGTTCAAAGTGTAAAGAAGTGGAAACATTATCTAATGGGTAAAGAAACAATAATACACATAGATCATCAACCACTTCAATATTTGCACTCACAATCTAAATTGCAACAAAGTAGGCACTTTAGGTGGATGGGTTTTCTATAGCAATTTCATTTTTAGTTATAAAATATAAGAAAGGGGTTCATAACAAAGTAGCAGATATGTTATCTAGGCCTCCTACCGCAAATACTACAATTATTCTTAAAATTAGTTCAATGGCGCATGAAAGTTATCAAGAACAATATGCTAATGACAAAGACTTTAAGGATATTTATGCAGTATTAATTCAAGGAAAACATGTAGAAGAGAAAGAATCCTATGTGTAGGAAAAGTTATTGTATCACTTAGGGAAGTTATGATTCCACAAGATGAACAAGCACAAGTAATTAGAGAAGCACACACATTATTGATTGTTGGACACTTTGGGGTAAGAAAAACAATGTCACTACTACAGAAATATTGTTATTGGCCTCGCATGCAAGAATTTGTCTCTAAGTAAATTAGAGGATGTGCCATGTGTGCAACAAGCAAGCCTAGCAATAGGAAATTAGGGTTGTACACACCTCTACCTGTACCATCCCGACCATGGGAAAGTATCTCAATGGATTTTTTCGAGGGGCTACCAATGTTTAGGAAAGGGAATGGTTATTTGTTTGTGGTAGGAGATAGGTTCAGTAAAATGTGCATTCTAATGCCTTTTAAAAAATAGCTCATAGCTGAGCTAACAACACATTTGTACTTCAAATTTGTATGGGTCCATTTTGGTCTTCCTACTTCTATTGTATCGAATCGAGATTCTTGATTCTTGGGGGAATTTTGGTCAACATTATAGGAACTTATGGACACTAGACTGAAGAAAAGTATAGCTTTCCATCCACAGACTAATGGATAGACAAAGGTAGTGAACAAGATAGTTGTGCATCTTCTCAGAGGTTACTGTAGTAAACATCCTAAGTTGTGGGATGAGATTCTACACTATGTACAACATGCTTACAACCATGCAACACACTCTTCTACTCGAAGATCTCCTTTTGAGACTTGTTTTGGTTATCTTCCAAGGAAACTTTTGGATTTTTCTTTTAGGAAGGAAGATGTTAAAGATGGACATCATGATTCAGACAGGGCCTTGAAGTTCATCCAGAATATCAAGCAGTTCATCAGGCAATTGAAGCACAGCTGGAGAAGAGCCAAGCAAAGTACAAAGCCCGATATGATAAGCATCGTGTTTATCATCAATTTCAAGTTAGTAAAAATTTTTGGTTACATATTAGCAAGGAAAGAATCAAAGGCGAGGGTAAGAAGCTCAAACCGATCAAGTATGGTCCCTTTGAGATCTTAGAAAAGATCGGTACCAATACCTTTCACCTAAATCTACCTCCTTATATGCATATCTACTCAGTGCCTAATGTTGAGAATTTGAAGTTGTATGAACCTCCAATGATACTAGATGAGGACGTCAATGTTCAAGTTCCTTTTGTTGATGATTTATCACCTAAGTACATGAACGAGTTGCAAGAAGATTTCATCCTAGACAAGAATGTAAGAACTTCACAAAGAGGAGCTATTGAGTATCTCAGAGTGGGATTGAAAGGGATGAATACTAGCAAAGAAAAATGGATGGAGGTTGGAAAAGTGAGGGAGCTCTACCCTCACTTAATTTCTATGTAATCAACCTTTTGGAGGTCCAAAAGCTCTCCAGTGGGGAGGACTGATCTAGGTGGATAAGTTCACCAAAAATTCAATTATTCTACATGCTCCAATATTTAGCACCTTGTTAAAATCTCTTTGATACAAACCCAACGCAACTTGAATCGTCCCAAGAGGAGTTTGTATGCTCAATATATGGTCAATCAAAGTTTGGTCAAAATAGGGCTACTAGATGCAGGATGCTAGGTTAAAAAATGATCATCTCAAAATTGGTCAAAAATGGAATCACATCAAAGAGCTCGTCACCACGATTCCAATGCCGCTCGAATCGCGTCAAATGAAGCTTGTACGCAAAAGATTGGATAGTCAAAGTTGAGGGTTGACCATGTTGATTTGGCAGTATAATGATGACTTTAGCATGCTAGCATGGAGATCCGTATGATGATGTGGATGAATCAAACCCTGACACGTAGCAAGTCAGCATGGCATGAGCAATTGAAGTGGTCCAATTACAAGGTGACACATGTCACATACGAGCCAATGAGATTTAGCCACATGTCTCAATGGTTGGGCACCACGTGGCTCCTGTGTGGCAGACTCTGAGTCACACGGGCTTGTTGGTTGTTTGTTTAAAATTTTATGATTGGAGGTCGAACCCCCAACCTTCCTTCCTCCAGACTACTCACCTACCATTGTGCCATGAATCATGCTCTACCATTATAAGTGCAACAGTTTTATTTAAAAAAGACAAATTGTTATTTGGAGGGGGCTGCGGTTTGAACTGCCGACCCCCCTTCTCCTAATCCCACTCTCTACCACAACGCCTGTAGGATTTTCCATGAGTAAAGATAATCCATGGGTTATTTAATAAAGATAAATGATGGTAAGGAGTGAAAGGAAGGCTCAGGTTAAACCAAGCCACCTCTATTTTAAAATTGTTAAACCCATTTAAGTCTTAAAAACCTGAAAATATAAAATTTGTAAGGGGCTTTAAAAAGATTTTGAAAGATTTTTAAGGGATTTTAAGGGGTTTAGGACATTTTTAAGAGCTTTAGTGGATTTTTAAAGCCTAGTTTAGAGAGATAGGAGATTTGGGAAATATTTGACAAAATATTATTGTTACCCCTTAAAAAGCATATGAAGTTGTATGAAAAGGGGGTTATTGGCTTGAGAAGGATTAGAGAATTGAGAAAACTTGATAGTGGAAATATTTCAACTCTGTAAAATTAGGAGATTTATGCCAAGATAATTGTACTTGAAGGAGGGGGTATTTTCTTCACTTCACTATCACTGGAGGAGACTTTGTAAGGCTTTGGAGCAAATTGACGGTGCCTTGTAATCATGCATTTTGGAGCATAATCAAGGATCGATCACTTTGTTGGAGAGGGACATAGAGACAGCCATTTGATGAACTTCGTTATCAATTTGTTGTCTTTGTCTTCTCTTTCATGTTCTCAAATTTTCTATTGTTCTAATCCTTTTAATGTTTAAGCATTTAAAATTAAGTTTAAGACATTCAAATTCTCATTTACATTAAATTAACATTCATTCATGCAATTATCATAGATCCTAATAGATCATTTTTAGGATGACTCTAATAACTAACAAATAGCAAGTATTTTTCCTTCTTTATTATTTATTTCAATGGGAACATGATAAAGTAGATCCACTTAAGTGCATTGATTTTACTATCAATTTAGGAATTAATTTTCTGTATTGTTTGACATAGAATAATTAGTGGATTTTTCTCTTTTTTGTTGAATCTTTTTAGAGATTGTTAAAAAAATTGATAAGTTAATGATTCTTTTTTATGTTTAAGAATATAGATAAAAACCATATTAACTAATCAATTATGATAAATGAGATAAAATTTATCAATTTCCTTTTTCTACAATACTTTGGTGTGATATGAGTGTGAAAAAGGTTCATAAAGACTAATAATTACTTATTTTAGCTTTTTAATTCCATATTGTAGGGTGAATCTCTAAAGGTATCAAGATCTCCCTCCAAACCATACATATGACTTTTATTGAATATGACTCTCCACATGATTCTATCAACATATATAAGATATAATTCTTATGCATAGAATTATGTTTACTCATTCTCAATTGAGTATTGATTTTCTTTCTTTTGCTATGATTATAAATCTTGTATTTTCTATATTTTATACAATTAATTCCTTATTTTTAAAAATGAGTATAAAAAAGGAGAAGGTGTTTTAAATCAATGTTATTTGAATTGAACTTGCTCCAAAAAGGTCAATATGTTTAAATTTTTATATTAACACACACTAAGGGTAGAATTATGAAATTAATTTAATATCAACCCTTAGACATATAGTATCCTTAAAAATTAATAGGTTCGTTTGTTTTAGCCTACTATAGTCTCCTTACAAAAAAATTGTTATTGGGTTAGCCATATACATTGCATGTTTTTAGCAATTTTCATGGCATCATAATAAAATGATATAAATCTTAGATAATAATATACAACTCACTAGAACGCCTTTGTTTATAATTTTTTACCACTTGAAAACATCTAAGATTCCTTGACTTATGTGATAGTTAACATTGGGTAATATTTAACTCTTCCACCTCTTACTAATACCTACTAATGTTCTTGTAAATCATGGCTAATACCAAGTATATAAGCAATAATTTCATATTTTAAGGATAATTGTACTCTGGTGACTTTGCATAAGGTAGAGTTTGGTTTTATAGGGGTGATGATGGAAAAATTGACAAATAAGTTATATTTACTTCCACTATACAAAACCATACATGAGAATTTCACCTCATAAAACTTCTCATTTAATTATTTTGAAGTAAATTTTTATTTTTTTTTAGTATTCCTTTTCTTCTTTATGGAAACTTGATTAGGTAGTTTTGTGTTCTAACACAAATGAATAAATAATTATATATATTCCATTATTTATAACAAAAAGCTATGTGAATCCTTCAAGACTAATTTTTCTTTCTCTATTAAAAAGAATGAGAATGAAAAACTTTTTTAATCAATTTTTATTGTTAACATGCCAATCTTTTCTTTATTTTTAATCGCAAATTCAATTCAAAATTGGAAGGTTGAAGTGAGTTTATAATGTAGTTATGCATTATTTAACTAGTAATCAATTTGATGAAATATTTTGACTTTTGTGTTTTGGTTTGGCGGCATGGTTTGGCTACTCGGGATTATTTCGATGGCCTATGATAAATTGGTACCAATAGAATATATGTTTAGCGTAGTTATGCCCGCCATTGACAATATAAACTAAGAAAATCTAGGGAATAATAGTTATTTTTTAGTTAGTTCATTACTTAACATTATGCTGGCTCATTTTTTTTATTTTTGACTGATTACTTGTAATAGTTCGAGGTATTTCCTAAGGTATTGTTGTTGTTTCCACAATATCCTTGATTGTTGGCATTCCCTTGATGGGGAGTAAAATTTTGATTCACGTTATTCCTCGAAGGAGGAGGATTGTTTCCTTGATTTGTGATCGAGTTGAAATTGTTATAGTTATTGTTGCGAGGAGCATTTGGAGTACTAAGATCAAATGGCTTAGTCGAGACATGATTTACATCTACAACACCATCATTTACCACATTTTTGTTGCGAGCCCAAAACTTAGACTTGTCATTGTGGTGATTTGAAGAGCTAGGATTGTCCTTGTCAAGTTTTATTATCCCTCTCTGGACCAAGGCACCTTCAATGGTGATGGCATTTTCAATCAATTTCTAAAAAGAGGGAGGACAATGAAGATTAAGACAATAGCTCATTTCTTGATCTAAGTTGTTTATGAAAGTAGTGATCTTTTCCTTTTCAGGAACATGACGTGGGTATCTAGCGAACAATCTTCTCCATCTCTAAAGAAATGTAATGAATGGTTCACCAGGTTTCTGTTTAGCCTTGCAGAAATCAATCATGGTTATTTGATGTTGGATGTTGTAGGAATATTGTGATATGAACTCGTTAATCAATTCCTCAAATTTCTTGACAAGCGGTGTGATTTTCGATATCCATTCCATAGATTGGCCTCCAAGACTCCTAGGAAACAAACACATCAAGTATGTGTCCTCATGAACAAACTATAAAGTCATATTTTGGAAGTCTCTGATATGATCAATTGGATCCGATTTCCCATTATAACGATCAAACTTTGGGATTTCATAATGTTTGGGAAATAGGATCATGTTGAGACGTCGGTCAAAAGGATAAGGATAGATGTCATCAAGAGCATATGTCTTTGTTGCGGCTCCCCCTTGTAGATCTTTAATTTGTCCTTGCAATGCTTTAATTTGTTGAGACAAGGCACTAAGATTAGACAAGGTTGTTTTGTCAAGATTACTCTTTATGTTCTCAGTATCAAAATCATGAGGAAATTTAGCTCCTTTGTCAGCTAAATACAAAAAATATTTCTCTTTGTTGCGCTCTAAAATATTTTCTAAAGCTTTGTGAAATTTGGGATCTTTCTCAACTTCTCTAAGGTGATGTTCTTCATCCCGTTCATCATCACTATCTACAGGAGTTCTGCTCATGTCTCTATTGAAAGGGAACAAATTTTTTTCTCTTTCACCCATGTTTTCGTTAAAAAAGGGATTACGACTCACACTATAAAGGGGATTACTACTCTCACCTTCTTCTTGAGTTCTTTGAGTATGATTCTTGTTGAATATCCTCTTTCATCTTATTGTATTGAGATCTTGTAAAAATAGGCATATGATTTCAAAATGTTCTTCTAGACTTATATCACAGTTTGATAAGTACAAAAATGATTATGTTTTCATCCGATAAGATGAAAATCTTATGATATGATCAAAGATGTTCCCAATTGTTGATTGTGGCTTCCAAGGATGAAGGATGTCAGAATCCTGTTGGGGAAGTTGAATCAATAATTAGGAATTTGTTTGAAAAGGTGCACTTTTAAGATTTGATCCTTGTTTTTGAAGAATGATAAGTATATCCAATAGCCTAATTAAACTCATAGAAGGATTTCATTGGGATGTGTTGGATATTCAATAGAAGGTTGTGGTAGATAATCGAAGTTGAGAGGTTGATTGTGATTGTGTCATTGTAATATAGATCTTCTCTGGAAATAGGCTCATGAATATAAAGGCTCTACAATGTACTCGTCAGTAAACCCCCTAGAAAAATCTTGGTACCTATGGAGAAACTCACAGTAATGGAGCAAGACATTTCAAATTTTATACAAAAACTCTCTTCGTTGCAAGGTTTTCTTGTAACCTAAATGTTTCTTGGGTTTCCTGATCCTATTGGCAATCAACTTCCTAAAAAATTTGGTTGATTTCCACTCTCTAAGCATGAGAGAAATGTCAAAATTCTACCGGACCAAGGATGTTACAAACTCAAATCTATCAAAAGTAATAATTTTGGAAAAAGTGACAGATGTGCTACTCTGTACCCTATATGCACTGCAGAAACATGCATATGCTCTAGATAAATAGTCAAATGTGCAGCAGACCTCAGATGCACTAGAATATGTCTCAGATGTGCTACAGAAAAATGTTTTGATAGTGACCAAACACTATTTACAGAATATCCAACCTATGCGCTAAAACACTCAATGCGTGAAAACAGACTCTAAATGCGCTAGAACATACCTCATACGCGCTAAGATATACCCTGGATGCGCTAAAATAGTTTTCCAAAGTAGTTTTCATAACACTTTTGAGTAGTTTCAGCTAAAATTTTGCATGTTCATTTCAGATGATCTTTTATTTGAATTAATGTGATTGAAAACACAACAAACACTCTGAAAACAATTGTTTTTAAGCCCTATACTAAACATCAAGTGTATGTTCAAAATGTTTTTCAACAAGTGTTTTCATAGGTTTTGCACATGAAAGACAATTCAGGTAGACTCACTCTTAGTACTCAAGTAGGTCATCATAAGTGGTTAACCCACATCTTAGAACTGTGTCGACTCACACAGTCGTGTCACCCCCGAAGGGGCACCCGTGTTTTTGTCTTTTCCAGGCACATACTTAGAGTGACGGAAGTGGATACTGGATCCCCTGAGCAAACAGTCCTTGGAAGTTATATGGTGAGTGTCTTGGGGGAAAATTCTTCCCTCCCCTTACACTATGATTATTACGATCTTCAAAAACTGACACGGTTGGCTACTACACTAGGTTCATAGTAAGGGTTTACGTTCGGTGTGGCAATAATAAACTCCCTCAAGAGACCTCCCAACCTTTAGAAAAAAGGCTTTGGGGATGGTTATCTTGCACACTACCGAAAAAAGTAGGTTTCCCCAGATTTGCTTTAAATTTTATAGTGGGGTGGAATAGCCTAGCTTTGGCTTGAACCTACTTGGGTCGTTCCTCTTGGGTGAGTACTTTTTCCCACAAGAGCAGGCCCTCTAAAGAATGTAATCAAGCATTAAAATTGCATAAATTGAAAAGGAAAGTCTGGTATTCTGATCACCCAGTTAAGGGGAGAGCATAGACCTATGGCCACAGACAAAGCAAACAATGTTCTTTTTAGAGCCCAAATGACAATGATTTAATCTATGTGAAGATGTTAATTCACATCAAGCATGGGATTCCTTTTAACTACAAAATCAATGTGTGGTGACTACCCTAGGATTGCTTCTTTTTAAATTCCATGTATATCCTAGGATTGGTTCATTTTAAATTGATGTGTCTACCCTAGGGTTGCTTCTTTTTAACTAGAAAAAGCTCTGTCTACGGAAGGCATCAGACTTAGAACTTTGTTTAGTTACAACCTATAAGCACTAAAAGATCATGCATATGTGCTAAAAAAATAGTTAATGTGCTAAAACAAATAGTAAATGCGCTGCAGAAAACCTTAAATGCGCTAAAATGAATCCTAAATGCGCTAATCTAGAAATGCAACTTTTTTTTATTACAAAATTTTAATGCAGTGATCTAATGTATGCGCTATTATGTTCCCTAGATGCACCACTTTGTCCCTTAGATGCGCTGAAATAGTTCTCGGATGTGCCAAAAGACCTATAAAAGCACTGAAAGAAGAATTGGATGTGCTACAGAAACCCATGGATGCACTAAAACACGGATTTTTTTGGAAAACCGAACTCCAAAACGCGAAATCCTATCAAAAAACCTGCAAGTAGATGTCAAAAATGGGGCAAAGGCCCCACAGTGGGCGCCAGAAATGTGTGATCGATTTTAAGTGTGCAATAAATAATAAATGTAGATTAAAAACAAACAAAACACACCAATAAGACATTATATAAAAAATAGAAAATGGAATAAAAGAAATGCAAACTAGACTTTTTGCTCTCGATGTCGTCCTATCGTCCTCTATCTCTAGTGTTTTTGTTGATTCCAGCTTGCTCTCAGATCGTGTGCTATGCTCAACAAACAGTCTTCCTAGAGAACAAGATTAAAGATGAATGCATGCTATACTAAGACCTGATTAACATGTTGAAACTAAACATGATTGCTAGAATGTAAGATTACGAAAATTATGAATGCTAAAGCTGATAATGACAATGCTAAAATGCTAATCGTCTAAATGTAACTAGTCGCTAATGTATGTGTGTATGTGCATGTAACCAATGCTTGGATTCACAGAGGTATTTATATAGTTTTCAAAAGATTTTGATTGGCTGATGTGATCAACGGTTGAAATCAAGCTTGTCAAGGTGAACAGTGAGAGATCTTGGAAGTCGAGAAAAAGATGGAAGGTTGAGAGAATAATGGAAGATGTTTCCTTCACACAAAACCTTTCACTCAAAAATAGAGGTGACTTGTCGTTTGTCATCTTTAGTTATGAGTTTGTTTTGTAGTTGAAGATAAATCCCATAATTTATTTAATTACATGTGACAATGGATTGAGAAGTTTCCATAATTAAATATTTAATATTTAATTATGTGTGAGAGATGAGAATGGAAGGTAATTAAATATATAAAATATTTAATTATGCATGGAGTGAGAAAAGGTGTTAAATTAAATATTTGTAATATTTAATTTAACTATGAGATGGAGAAAGTGTTTGGAGGAATATTCCATTATTTGAATTCAAAAATTCAAATTTAGAATAACATGATAATTAATATAAATAAATTATAAAATTTATCTAATTTAATTAAGAGGAAGATGGAAGATGATAATAATTAAATAAACTTATTTATTTAATTAAGGTGGAAGAATTATAAAAGTGAACAATATAAATAAATAATTAAATTTATTTATATGTAGATGACTTTAGAAGATTAATTAAATAATTCATATTTAATTAATTAACAAGCTTGATTAACCATGACCATTTTTAGATGTATACAATAGTCATCTTGTTTATTTGGATCGAGATTGTACTACAATAGAAGATGGTTCGACTTGTTTAAACATGAAAATCAACATGATGCAATTTAATTCTATTATGTCAATCTAAATATGATAATTCTATTTAAAATATAAGAAACTCTTTGAGTACTAGTTTAAATAGTTTGGTTACAAATTTTCTTTAAATAAAATATCAATATGAAATAGTTAACAATTATTCCATTCTTTTTTATTTTTTTGACAAGGTTTTGAAGAGTATAAAAACAAGATATAACTTCTAGAGAATAATGATATAGTTTTGTTAAGTTTCTTGATTCTTTGGGGATGGGAAGTTCTTTCAAAATTTCCTTCTAGATGAGGATAGGAAAGGGATATAACTCAGAGGTAGAGTGTCACCTTGATGTGGTAAAAGTTATCAATTCAAAACTAATTATCCCTAAACCTAATGTGAGTTCTATTTTTATTTTTATTCGCTCTTTTTTATATATCATGAAAAAAGGCTAGGGGTTTGACATAAGAGACTAAGGATGACAATAATACTAAATGGAATTTAACACCCACCAAGATAAAAATATATCTAACATATATTATTAGAAGTTTGATACATATTAATATTTTAATGAACATTCTATCCTATAACGGAGGAAAAAAAATTAATTGTAACTAACTAGAATGAGTTACTTATAATTGACTTGGTAATTATTTATATTATATATATGACATGATTTTTTAGGAAAAAGGTGAAGAACACCTATAATATTATTACAATTAGTGATAACTTTAAGAAACCCTCTTCAAAAAATATAAAATCTTGGCAAGTCTTTCATTTTTTAGGAAAATATATTAATTTCTATCGGCGAATCTTTCCTTTTTTTTTGAAAAAAATATTAATTTTATTGGTGATTTTTTTACATCACTAAAAGTTTGTAGAAAATTTTGGAGAATATTGAAAATATAATAGGAAAAAACATTAATTATGATGGCAAATCCATTCAATCTAAAAATAATTATCATGGAAAAGTAGGGGCCCAAGGGTGCAAATTATCAATAGGTTTAAGTGGTAGACTATAATATTTACTTGCTACAATTATTTTAAAATATAATGTAATGACCCTCATTGTATTCTGCAAGGTAAAATGTACCCATGATTTATAATTCTCATGGGGCCTAAAATTTCTTTTTGATCATTGATTAAACGATCCTCATTAAACCCAAAATTGTGGGCCCCATGAGCATTATATATTGCAAGTACATTTTACCTCATGGAATACAACAAGGGCCATTAGATTATATCATAAATCAATGGTGGAAACTAAAGATTAGAAATATGACCCTAAAGAAACTAATAATTGTGATATACTATTGAGGAGAATAAAGAGTCTTTATTCAATATTTGCCACGAGGAAAAAACTGCTAGTGGAGAATCTTGAAGGGTTGTCACCCAATTTAGTTTGTTTTGAAGCCATGTACATGTTATGAGGATTTGCAAGTTAATATAAGATGATCTATATCCTCTTCATTTTGGCCATACAATACACAGTTAAAGGGGACAAATATTTCTAGTTTGACCAGTCTCTCAAAGTTAAGGATGTGTTTGTTTAATGCCAACCATGTAAACAACCCTACTTTTGGAAAATTGCAGAGTTCCAACATAATTTGTGGGGCCAGTTTGTTGATTCATTGTTCCCTTTTTGGATGATTGATGAGTAGCCTAGGCTGAATTTGTAATTGCTTGACTTGGAAGGAGCCCAAATGAGCATGTTAGAATCCTTGGAAAAAAATATTTGCTTTTGTTTCAAAGAAGTTTTGTCAGCTAAGACTTTTGATTTGCTAGGAAGTAACAACCAGCGAAGTTTTTCCATTTTGCATTTGAGAGAAGGTTATCTTCCAGCTTAAGGTAATCTTTTACTTTTAATCTCCAATGATGCTTTAAGTATACTCTTGCTTCTTCTAGACCTTCAATTTTGGACAATGGTGGAAAGCCATTCCAAGAGTCATCCCAAAACAATGTTTTTTCCCCATTACTTATGAACTAGGTTAAATGTGGAATGATGACTTCTCTACAAGTTATGATAAAGTTCCACATTTTGGAACCCTCTGGAGGGTTTTCTATTGTAAATATTCATTCAATATTTGGGGAGTTCTTATATTTTCTTTATATGATTCTAGCCTCTAGATTGTATAAACCAATACCTCCATATTTTTTTTATCTTCACAGAGTTTGTTCTATGAATCTAGTGGGATTTTACTCTTTTTCTTATTGTCAAGGTTCCCATTCTAGAGGAATTTTTTGAAGCTTTGATCTATATTAATTTGCACTACTTTTGGTAGCTTAAGGACTTACATAACATAATTATGAAGAGTTTAAAGTACTGCTTTGGTTAATGTGAGTTTTCTTGCCATTGTTAGCCAACTTCCTTTCTAGGATGCTATAGTATTTTGAATTTGAGTCAGAATTTTATTCCAAAACTCGGGCTTATTTGACCCTGAAAAGAATGGGATTCCCAAATAGTGACTTGGTAACTCATCTTATTAAGAAAGAATATGCTTGATTTTTCTCATTTATTTTTTGACTTGATACCCTACAATAAACCTCTAAAACTTTTTTGACACCTCTTGCTTCTTGAACAATAGTTTTCCAAATAAAAGTGCATCATTTAAAATAATGAATGGGTTATGCTGATGTTTGAGTTTGGAATATCTATACCCTACCATTTACCTTGAGCTTGTGCCCCTGCTATTTCCAAACTCAAATATTCTTCCATTAAAATGAAAAGGAAAGGCAATAAGGGATCACCTTTTTTGATACCTTGTGAAGAATTGAAAAAACCAATTGGACTGCCATTTACAAAGACTAAAAACTTGGATTGTGATATGTATGAGCTAACCCAACGACACCATTTGTGAGAAAAGGTTATTTTTTGTAGCACTTTTAAGATAAAATCCCAATTTAGCCTGTCATAGACCTTCAACATGTCAAGTTTGATAATTATCGCTATAATTTTATCTTTCTTAATGGAGTGCAAAGTTTTATGAGATATTAAAGCACCTTCTATTATATCCTTTCCTAGGATGAAACCAAATTTCTCATCTGTGATGATTCTTGGAATGATCTTAGCTATTCTCATAATGATTGATTTGGAGAAAATTTGATAAATTAGAGCAAGCCAAGAAGGAAAAGGATCCCAATTTCAAGGGAACTTATATGGACATTGAAGATTAAATGCTAGGAATTGAAACTATATTGCAACATTTTGATAGAGTTGTGGGGAAACTTTGGGAGAAAATTGAAGTTTGGGATAAGGGAAAGGCCCCCATGCTTGAAGATAGGCCATCATATCAACCACCTAAAACATAATATGTATTTTCAAGAAGAATACAAAAGGAGGTTGTCGAAAAGAAAAAACAATTTCCACTCCTACACAATCTAAGGAGTCTAGGCCATCTTCCCTTGTGCCACACTTGACACCATCTCCACCACCTTCATCCCCTGCTCACAAAGTTATTGATTTGGATTCACCACCAAGAGAGCCCTCTCCTAAGAGGAGAAAAAATGAATAAGCACCAGGTTTAGTTGACTACCCTTTAATCTCAGATGATGAGGTTGTTGTGACCTCTGATGATATAATGCAAAATATTTCATCACCTACAAGAGGGGTAAAGTTTTCAATTCCACAGGGTAGGATAACAAAAGAATTGTTAATTGGATTGTGTAAGGAAGCTAAGGTAGAAGAACAACTTCCTAAACTAATCTTGAGAGGAGAATAATGCAAAACTTTTATAGATCTTTAACAATTACAAAAGCTTAAACAAAAATAAACATAAATATCATGCATACCACAACATAGTGATTTACGTGGGGAAAACCCTTTCGGGAGAAAAACCCCACACTCCAAAAGCCACCCAATATATTATTCATTAAATCACAAAGATTACAATATACTTGCAGAGCAAGCTTCTCACAAGAGTATCACCACTCAGAGATCAAGAGACAACACGATTGCTATCAAACTCTCAGAATACGTCATCATCTTTCTCTACTATAGCCATAGTGCAACACCCTCACAAAATAGGATTACATTATAGGGCAAGACAGGCCAACAAAATATCCACCATTAGATCTAAAACATAATAATTAATGGTCTAGATTTACAATGTATCATTTATCTAATGTATGTTGGCCATTTTAGAAGTTTCTTGAAAAAGTTAACAAAAAAATGTTTACATGCATCCCACTCTCCCCCCTTGCTACTATTGTATATTACACCTATCAATGTAACTAGGATATATATATATATATATATATATATATATATATATATATATATATATATCCTATCAACAATAACCTATATATAATTGTAAGGTTGAGACAATTTCCCAACAAATCTCCCACTTATCGAACACCTTGCAAGAGCAAAGGGAGGGAGTAAACATTGTCTTTAATTACTAGGGGTCGAAAGGCCCATAATCTCTGAACACCATTTGAACTTCTTTGTGCTCATAGGCTTAGTTAAAGAATCAACAACATTCATCAAATTCTCTACCTTAACCAACTTCACCCTGCCATCTTCAACCATATCTCTAACAAAATGATACTATACATCAATGTGCTTGGTCCTGGAATGAAATGTCAGGTTCTTGGATAGACATATCACTCTCTGATTGTTGCAATAAATTATCATTGCACCTTGTTTTATTCCAATATATGAACATAGTCTCTTAAGCCAAATGGATTCTTTACAAGCATGAGTAGCTTCCATATACTCTACTTAAGTAGTGGACAAAGCAACCACAACCTGTCACTTACTCATCCAACTAATTGAACCACCAAATAAAGTAAACACATAGGCACTAGCGGATCATCTACTATTAATATCACCTACCTAGTTTGAATCCACATAACCATGAATATCAAGGAAATATCGTCTTCAATCACATTACTATGATAATAGAAGGAATAATCTGAGGTACCACACAAATGTCTAAAGACTTCTTTAATTGCATCCTAATGAACCCTATCAGGATTAGACATATATCTGGAAAGAACTCCCACTACTTGGGTAATGTCTGGTCTAGTAAAAACCATAGCATACATTGAAATTCCAACTGCACTCTGGTAAGGCACTTTTCTCATGTCTTCCATCTTTGATGGAGATGTTGGATAGTTTGAAATAGATAACTTTGTTCCAACAGAAAAGGGAACACACAATGGTCTACAATCCTGCATGTTAAATCTCTGAAAAATTGAATTGACATACTTGCTTTGGCCAAGCCATAGCTTTTTGTTCACTCTATCTCTTTTAATTTCCATCCCAAGAATGTGCCTAGCTTCACCAAGGTCTTTCATTTCAATTTAGCAGCAAGTTGAGATTTTAGTGCTGAAATCATACCTTTCCCTTTGCCAATAAATAACATATCATCAACATAAAATACAATAAACAGGAAATGATCACCATTAGTTTTATAATAAAAACAATGATTTGATTTAGAATTCTCAAATCTCAAACTCAACACATATGTATCAAATTTTTGGTACCACATCTTAGGACTATATTTTAAGCCATACAAAGAATTCTTCAATTTTCAGACCAATTTACTTTTACCTTTCACCACGTAGTGCTCTGGCTGTGTCATATAAATATCCTCCTCCAAGGCACAATGAAGGAAATTAGTTTTCACATCCATTTTCTCAACCTCTAAATCATAAGCAACAGGAATAGCAAGCAAAAACCTAATGGATGTCATTTTTGCAATAGGAGAGAATATATCATCATAATCAACACCCTCAACTTGAGAGTAACCTTTCGCAACCAACCTTGCTTTGTACTTCTTAATTCCTCCATTTGAACCAATCTTTTTCTGGAACACCCATTTGCAACCAACAAGTTTTCATCCTTCAGGCAATGGTACAAGATCCCATGTATCATTCTTTTTCAAAGATGTCATTTCTTCATCCATAGCAATCTTCTAGGATTCTGCATCATTCATACCTAATGCCTCTTCTATAGATGTGGGTTCATCCATGCTAGTATTCAAAGCAAAAATACATCTCCAATCATTAGATGTATACCTTTCAGGTGGTTGTCTATTTTATGTAGACCTACATACAAGTTGAGTTGGAGGTTCTTCCTCCTCTTCTGAAGATCTAGAGCTAGATGAGCTCTCCTCAACTTCTTGTCTATCCTTGGGCCTTGATTCAACTTTCTTAGGTTTAGAAGGAAATTGAATCACATTTTCCTGTTTACTTTGTTCTGGCTACAATGTAACAGAAGAAGGCTTAGTTTCTCTAAAAATAACACTTCTACTATATATTACCTTTTGTGTAACAGGATCCCAAAGCTTGTATCCTTTCACACCATAACTATATTTGATAAAGATACATTTCATATCCTTGTTCTCCAACTTTTTTCAATTCTCCTTTGGAACATGTGCATATGCCTCGCAACCAAAAACTCTAAGGTGTCTTAATGAAGGCTTGCGACCTGACCATGCCTCTATAGGCATCTTATCAACAGGAGCTGATGTAAGAGACTTGTTAATCAGGTAACAGGTAGTGGAAAAAAATTCAGCCCAAAACCTTTGTTCTAGGCCAACACCACTCAGCATACTCCTAGCCTTCTCCATTAGTGTCCTATTCATTCTTTCTACAAATCCATTATGTTGTGGAGAATACATAGTTGTCTTCTATCTATGAATACCACAATCTTTACAAAATATATCAAAATCATTAGAGAAAAATTCACCACCATTATCAGTGCTCAAACAATTTATTTTCTTTCCAATTTGCAACTCAACCATTGCTTTAAATTCTTTAAATTGACTGAAAAATTTAGATTTACTCTTTAAAAAATATACCCATGTCCTACTCTAATCATCAATAAATGAAACATAATATGTGGAATTACCAATTGAAGGAACATCTACAAGACCAAACACATCATAATGAATAAGATCCAATACACCACAAGATTTATGAGAACTCGAGTAAAACTAAACGCAATTTTTTTCCATAAATGTAATACTCACAAAAATTGAATTCAAGATTACAATCAAACAAACCTTCAATAAGGTTTTTATTTTCAAGGTCCTTAGACCCTTTTCTCCAATGTTCCCAAGTCTCTAGTGCCATAACATAGTTTTCTCTACATGAAACTTTGTCTCAGAAAAAAGAGCACCCTTGGGTACCCAAAAGCCATGACCATCTACTGAAGTTGAAACCCTCACTCCTTCCACAAACTTGGTTTTCACAAAAGTACTATTGCAATCAATAGTGCATTCATCAAGCTTATACTATGTGTCATATCTAACACCTCTAGCAATCACCATAACACCAATGACCATATTGCACCCTGCATCAAAAAATACTACCTACACATGTGCATCTATTAGTTTGATCATAGATAATCGATTTCGTGCTAAACCAGGGATATGCAACACACCATTAATCCTTTGTATTCTACCATCAGGAAACCTAATTTTAACTTTACCACAGCCAACAATTTCTAAATGAGAATCATCACCCAAGTACACCTTACCTCCATCAAATTCTTCATATTCAAAAAACCAATCTCTCTTAAAGGTCATATGGAAAGATGCACCTGAGTGAATTAACCATGCATCATTACCTACATGAGTTTCCAAAGATGCAATCAATTTGTCGTCATCTTCCTTCTTAGACTCAATCAAAATCAAATTTCTTATTTTTCTTCTTATTTTCTTATTTGCATTCTTTACAAACATGTCTAGGCTTACTGTAGTTCCAACAAATAACTTTGGACTTTCTAGGAGATTTAGATCTCCCCTCAGACTTGGATTTTTCATGCTTCTCATTCTTCTTTCATTTTTCCTTAGGTCTTCCATGAACATTTAGGGCATCCTTGGTAGTGATGGATACCTTCCTTCTCATCTCTTCAGAAAGAAAAGAACCCACCACATCTTTAGTCTTCAAAATAACAGAAGTACTTCCAGTATCCAAAACAAGAGAATCCCATGAATTAGGCAAAGAACAAAGCAAGATCTAGAATTTCTCCTCCTCGTCCATTTTGACACCAATAGATTCCAATTGAGCCACCAACATATTGAATGCTTCTAGGTGGTCTATTATTCATCCACCCTCTTTCATTCTCAAGGAATACAATTTCTTCCTCAAGAAAATCTTGTTCACTAAAGATTTGGTTTGATACATCTCACCAAGCTTCTTCCATAATTTTTGTGTAGAGGTTTCCTCATGTACATTAATTAAAATAGAGTCTGGAAAGCACAATCTGATTAGACCCTTGGCTTTACGGTCCATAACATCATATTGAGTAGCCTGATTAGGATTTGTAGGCCTTGAAACATTCTCATCAACAACATCCCACATATCTCTATCTATTAACAAATCCTCCATATTTAGCTTCTACATTTCAAAATTATTTCTAGAAAATTTATCCACCTCTATTCTCCTTGATGAACTTGTCATCTGAAAATTCCTACAAAAGATCACAAAGTATCTTTTGCACAAGCTCCCACTCAAATTTGGATTAGTTCAAAAAAACCCAACAACCCACAACTAAAACCAAAGGTGATCAATCTCTAATACCACTTGTAAGGAAGCTAAGGTAGAAAAGCAACTTCCTACACTAATCTTGAGAGGAGAATAATGCAAAAAAATTATAGATTTTTAATAGTTACAAAAACTTAAACAAAAATAAACATAAATATCATGCATACCACAACATAGTGATTTACGTGGGGAAACCCTTTTAGGAGAAAAACCCCACACTCCAAAAGCCACCCAATATATTATTCAGTAAATCACAAAGATTACAATATACTTGCATAGTAAAATCCTCATGGGAGTATCACCACTCAGATCAAGAGACAACACTACTGCTATCAGAATCTCAGAATACATCACCATCTTTCTCTATCGTAGTCGTAATTCAGTGCCCTCATAAAATAGGATTACATTCTAGGGCAAGACAAGCCAACAAAATATCTACCATTAGATCTAAAACCCAATAATTAAGTGCCTATATTTACAATGTATCATTTATCTAATGTATGTCAGCTATTTTAGAAGTTTTCTGAAAAGGTTAACAAAAAATTGTTTACACACATCCCACTCTCCCCCCTTGTTGCCTTAGTATATTACACCTATCAGTGTAACTAGGAAATATATATATATTATCAATAATAACCTATATATAATTTCAAGGTTGAGACACAATTTCCCAACAAATTAGACAATGCAAATGGCGTAAGAGAGAAGGCCTACACTGATTTTATGTCTGATGATGCATTTGTGAAGATAAATGCATTTAATGAGTATGTGTAGAGGATCAGAAGAGATGAATATGAGAACATGATGAAAGATGAAATGGCCAAATCCCCTAAACTTCCTAGGGAAGTCATATTTGAGAGGGTAGTGGCATAAATAAAGGCAAAAGGATCTCACACCTGAAGAGGGAAGAAGACTTGTGAGAGAGAGTGGCATACTCCTCTTTCCTGAATGGGATTTATCCTATGCTATTACGTTTGATACCATTGGGAGGTAGAGTTCACAAGTTTATGCATCTAATGAGGAGGCTTTGGTTGCACTACAAGGGTCAGCATTTAGCACACAATGGGACACCTTAGCTATTTGGGAATTGGCCCCCAATACCAATAAGATTGAGGTTGCAGATCCTCCTACTGATTTGAGAGGTGGACTAATAATCAAAAGGGTTTCATATACTCCAACAATAGAAGCAACTACCATGACAATGAATGTTGCACACTTCACCAAGGCCACTGTAGAGTCACTATAGGAAAAGTGTGATGAGGAGAATAAAAAGTAATGATTTATTAATTACTTATAATAAAGAAAAATTGAGGATTGTTGATTTGGAGCTACAAAATGAGATGTTATCAATTCAGCAACAAGGGAAATTAGTGCCACCTATGCCACAAGTGCAAGATAATGTTCCATCTTCTCCACCACCTCCTCCTATCCATTCACCTCCTCCACTATCCATGGAAATGGTGGTATACAATGAGGAAGATGTACAAATTGCACATCTTACCCCAAGTACTTCAACAACACCTTCCCCACTAGAAAGAAAAGTAAGAAAATGGGAACTGATTCAATAGCTAGAAATCTATGAAGAATTATTTCAATTTGTGCATTTTATGAGGATAATAATATTTTTATTATTTCAAATGTCCTAGAACATTGTTTAGGAAAAGCAATAAAAAGAGTGAATAGTGTTCACTCAAACTATTCTTTGATGTTCAATTCAATAAAGATGTTTGAGAGAGATAGATGAATTGCTATTTCATTAACGAAAACATAGGTTCCAAGACCAAGTGCATTAAAATGCATGATTATAGGATCCACACATGATCAAAACAAGCCACTACAAATTGCCCCTACTTACAAGATGGTGAAATAAATTGTTGATTTCTAGGGGTTAGTGGATCCACTTGAGAAGAGGATTAGAGCATTGCTCTAGCAATTTGATGAGAATGATCTTGGCCTCTTGCCAAAAATTCTTGATAGTAATGGAGTTGTCAAAACATATGAACAATGGAGAGCTCATATGGATGTTTTTATTGCTCCAGAGGTCACCTTAATTTATGAGTATGGAGATGTCAAAATGGATATGTTAAAGGATAGCATGAACAAATTGTTTGTCACTAGCACATTCCTAGAGGAGTTTGATAAAGATGCAAGTCAATTAATGAAGAGGTGTGGTCCTTATAGAAAAAAATTGGATGAATTCATGGCCTTCAATTGGCACTTAGAAGAGGATCATATTGTTTGCTACAAGAAGTACAATGATACTCCTTATTTGTAACCTTCTTCAATGGTGACGTGGCAACCTTTTTTTGTCTATTTTGTATATTCGGCAGTCTTAGAGGTCTTCAAAGGTGCCAACAAATGTATTTTATCATATTGCACAACAATATTTTTCCTTCTCCTGCCAGCTTAGCTTTCTCGTGTCTACAACAAGAAGAATTAAGAAAGGAAGCAAAAAAAGTACCAACCAACTACTTCAGATATTTTTGGAAAGAATAATGGACATAAAAAAATTAATTTCTTTGCACTTAGAATATTCCCTCCACGAGCTTGTAGTTGCACTTGTAGTTTGAAATGTAAATGACTGTCAAATGAAGATGTGACATGTGTAATGGTCTGAAGCTTGTTGCTCCCTTGTTGTATAAAAGGGAATTCAAGGCCATTTACATGGGTTGTTGATTGATTTTATTGAAGAGCTTTTGTAATACAGAGCGCAGATAATTTTTGTCTAAGTCTATTTCTAGGTCTTGAGTTTTGAGTCTTTGTGATTGTTAATGTTGTATAATAGTACTATCATTTCTAGAAAATAATGACATTTCCAAAGCCAGTGTTTTGTTGTGTATTTCACATTATTATGAATTAAATGAATCAAAGATCATTCAATTCATCTTTATTGTCTTTCTATTGAATGTTTATTTACTGTTAATGCACTTGCTCAAAGAATGAGTTAAACTTGCTTTAATAGAGATAAAGATTTATATGAATTTATGCAAGGATCATTTAAGTATTACTAGTTTAGATTTCTAATTTTAATGGTGTAATGCATCATTAAGTAACTTTGTTATGTTTAGATGGAACGATGTTATATGTTTTCAATTGCATTGGTTGAGACTCCATGCCCTAGGATAAGACACTAATCACTTTAAGTTGTGTCTATGTTGCATCTTCTTGGTCTTTCACAAACAAATACATTCAAATCATTAAATCTTTACTTTTTATTCAGAAATGTATGTCGAAGTGAAGTTTTACATATTCACATGCTTTAGAATGATTAAATGTCGTAAAGGTTACCCAGATCTTTAAAGTCCTTCATCTATCAAGCAACACATAGGAGAATATATTTTTTATTGTACAATGTATGAGGTAATTTGCACAAGAGTGTCTTAAATTCCATTGTAGGGATCACCCTCCCGGGTTTTGTAGAGCCCAAAGTGTAGGGGGAATTTTTTGCCAACTTTCACCTGTTCGTTGGCCAATCCCTCCATATAATTAACAATTAAAAATGGAAAATCCAGAGATTATATGTGAGACTAGCTTGGGTATTAAAAAAACACCAACAACATCCACCATATGGGAAAATGGGAAAGAATCAAAGGGACAATTTGCATCAATCTCATAGGGGATTGGTATAGGATCAACATCAAGATGGGTAACATGCAAAGGGACTAGGTCTATAAAATTGTAATTGGTATATTGTGAGAATGGATTAGTATAAATTTACAAGTTTTAATTAGGTTGAGCTATGGATTTTTACCTTTTTTTATTAACATTCATGACCCACATAACGTTAAAGTTAATGAAGTACTAGTTTAGATTTTTGAGGTCCATGTAATTTTCAATTTCATTCCAAAGCATGCAACGATATTGGCAAAAGGATTAGGAGTCATAATTTTTAGGAAGGGATTGTTGGTACCAAAAGTGTGAGTAGTAGGTAGCTACACAAGATTATTTGATAGGAGCTACTACATGATAGAGTGTAAAGGATTAGATAATTATGTAAAGTGGATATTGTGTTCAAACTGTGATGCCCATAAATTACCCAAGAACAACACAATGAGTGACACTCCAAATAGCACATCTAACTACACCCTTACTAAGAAAAACCCACCTAGTCACTCCTACTCATGGAAAAATCCAATTTACTAGGGGAGGAAGAAGCTTATAGATGGAAATTGTTGTTGTGGTTTGTTTGTGTATGGTGTTGTTTTCATGATTAAGTAGATGGAGTAGATGGATTAACTATTAATAATTTCAAGTTGGTGTTTCCAATTTCTCTTATGATTTTTTATGTTCTGTCTAGTTTCATCACAAAGATGGTTTATGAATTGACCCTAAATCTGAAATATTATTATGATATGGGGCTTTGTTGTGTTTTGTTCAATTTTTTGTAGGATGTATATTTACTCTTGAACTATTCTTCAACAATATTTTCCTAAGTTGGAAGGTTTTCCTTGACCTTGTCCAAAATTTCCTTGATCCAATCTTCTCACTCTAGAGCACATTGAGTGAGAATACTAAATAAGGAAGAATTATGAGTGTGTTCATTCATTGAATTTCGCATCTTTGGATTGAATGATTTCCTTCTATTTTTGGTTTTTTCACAGTTTTATGAGGTTTCTATATGCAACTAGCCTAGATAAATGCAAAAATTGAAGTAATCTACTCGTTTTTTATCCAAAATTTAAGGATTATGTAATTGCTATTTTCTTGAAATTAACTTTTTGAATGAATACAAAATTATATGACTTTTCCTAAGATACTTTTTTTTACATTTTGTGTTTCAATTTTGAAGGATAATCTAATCTAATAAAAATAAATAATATTAATCTAAGATCTAAAGATCTAAAATCTAGCAAAGTAGAAAATTATAAACCATCCAAGAAGAGAAAATGAATTTACTTTGAGGACAAGCGAATTTTATAAATTTCTAAATCTACAATAACTTCTCAAAATAAGAACCTATGAAAAAGATGTTTGGAATCAATGCAGTCTTGTGTCATCAGGGATCCAACTTTGTCTATATCCTTCTCTAGAGCAATTGGGACATTCACTTGAGGACAAGAAATAACAAGGATATTGAGGGAAACTAGGAGTTGTATGCAAGAATCTTAGAAGCTTGGAAAAATAGAATGAAAAAGGCTCTCAAATTCTTATGGAAGCATCAAATATTTAAAGGGATTGCAATGTAAAAGATTGAGCCTCTATAGTAAATTAACTATAGGAATGGGAGATCTTAGTAAGGATGGAATGAATGCAAGAAGATAAATAGCGTCCACTAAAATTTATGGGAGGTATATTTGTAGTTGGAGAAGAAAAACCATTGGTGGTGTTGATCGGAAGATCACAGAGAATGATTGGGAGATAGTAAAATATTGACTAGGAGATAACAAAGGACTAGTTGAGATTCAAAAGGAGATGAGAATTAATCAAGGGAAGTAGTGGTTCAGTCAAGACTAGAGAGACCTCTCAACTAGAAGAAAAAATTGAAGCAAACTAGAAAAGACAATGGGGTCACCCTTTTCGAGAACAAGGTCACCCCTTTTCCAAGGTGTGTCACTTGAGCGACCCTATAACTTAAGGGTAGGTTTCTCGAGTGACCCTCTAGTTGACGATATCTAAAAGGTGTTTGAGTGTGCATGTATACTTAGAACCAATTTGGGGGTTGAACAACATGTTCAAGGGGTTAAATAGATTACGAGACACATCATCAAGCCCAAAACTACTAAGAGAATATGCAATCCACACATTCATTGGTCATGAGTTGGATCACCAAATCTTCATCAAAATACCATGTTATTCCATGCAGCTTTGAGTACTTATAGAGACCACATATAGACCCAAAATTGAAGAAGGAATAGTACTACCAGTAATATCAATAAGGAACACATATATTTTTTGTGAAAATAATTTTGTGCTCTTTTTCTATTTTACACTATAATATGTGGAAGGCCTTGATGAAAAAGTGAGATCTAACAGGGTGGTAGAAGGTGATGCCTCAAACTATCTAACTATTTTTTAGTAGCCACATAGGGTAGTGCAAAGTTATGGGAATGAAGAATAGCACATTAAAAGAATCTTGTTTTAATATAAGGTTGGAGGTTTTTTATAAAATCCTCTATATGTCAAAATCGGGGAGCATATATGGAATTTAAAAAAAAAAAGATTGGTATTTTAAGATGAAGTGAGTGACCTTTTCATGGTCATGTTTTCAATCAACCATATCAATAAAGGTGACCTAGGGGGCTATATTAACTTGAAATATTGTAAAAATAGATTAACTAGTTGATCAAAAGAATAGATAGAGTAATTTGATGAGCAAATCTATTCTAGCATAATGTTTTTAAGGAACTATGAAATAGCTTTGTTAATAGCTTATCTTCAAAGATGATATCACTACAAAGAGTGGTCAATGCAGATGCATGTGCTTGTGGGTCATCCTTGATGTTGTATTTTACAAAGTGAGGGACCTCAAAGCCAACAAGAATAATTTTGGTGAGAATTTCAAGCAATAATGGACTATGGTAATAATATGGGGTAGTTTAGGGTTATGAAGTGGTAGATAAAGAAGAAATTTATCATTGAATGCCTATATTTTACATTAGTTGATTTATAACAAGGCCAAGCATATGTAAGGGCACAATAGAGGTAATAGTAATGGTAGCAATACTAAGGACACTTGATATAGAAAAACACTATGAGACCAAGGGTTGATAACTCCCAAGGAATTTAATTGTAAAGTTTAAGGGTAAAGATTGAGATAAAGGAACAAACCCACATAAAGAGATGGGATTAGATTGCATCCTAGGATAAGAAATGCTCCCATGACCAAGTTGGATAATAAAAGTAGTAAGATTTGTAGGATTAATTATGTGTACAATAGGTGTAGGAAGAGACATAGAAATTTATTTGAGTAATATTAGAAATTGAATACTAAGTTTGCTCAATAGTAAGCCTAGCAATAAGAGAGTGATTGTTAACAATGAGAGCTATACCATGTAATATATTAAGCCCTTATGAGTGATGGCACAACATTGACCACATGTCTTCCAAAATGTGGCTTACAATGCACAATGTGCCATCATCATCATTAAGGTAAGTTTGAAAGTATGTTAGATGCCTATCAACTCAAAAAACCCAAGCCTCAACTTCTTATGAAGGGTAGTCTAATGGTTGAAACCAATCTCAATATCATGACATGCAGTGGGAGTAGAATTTGGTAAAGCAAGAAGAGTTGTAGCAGTTGGATCAAAGTAGGCATTAGAGAAATCAAGAGTTGTATGAATGGGAATGGTAGTTTGTTGCACAGAAGATATCTTTGAATGTTTATGATAGATTCTAACTATGACACAATAAGGATAAGGAGACTATGTGGTGAAACTCATATAATAAAAGTATTATGAGTATGAACAACACATAGGATGCAATTTGTAGAATGTGAAAAGGTTTACTAAATAGTTAGGTTCAACAAATTGTTAGATTCACTAAAATGTAATATTAAAAAAGTGAATTTAATATTTATTCACATTAACCTAAGGTTTCCACTAATCAACCCTACATGATAGACTAGGAGATTTATTATTTTTATGGTATTATCTAGTTTGTTGTTTTGAATGACAAATACCAAAAAATAACTAGAACCTTATCTATAAATTGTCTCCTATTAAATGATGTTTCAACAAGAAGGAAAAAGAAAGTAAATGAAATGAAGATAAAAATATTTTTAAAATTAAGCACAAAACTAGAGAATAGAGTTCAAATTGCAAAAGATAAAATAAAGATGAACCTAAAAATAACCTAAATAACTTTTTCTCAAGACATTACCATGGTGTGTTGTCATCATTTTCACATGTCATCTTGGTGAATGTTGTCTAGGACTATTGTAAAATAATTTTGTAAGAGAGGGGGACCAACCATGTCAAGGCTCTAGGTCACAGAGAGCTGAGAGCGAAGGGCTTCCCTAACTTACCTCACTCTAAAGGGATGAGGATCAAGAATGAATAGCACTATGTAGTACTTTTGTCACTCTACAAACCTGAATTTTGGGTTTGGGCTAGGCGAGCTAGTTCTTGGAGTCGGTACTACACCTCATACAACTCTCTATCTGAGGACGACAACGTGGTTTTGGGACGACAGTGCGGTGCACTAGCGTCTTTTTGGCACGTTGGCATTCGTACGACCAAAAAACATGAAGTATAGTAAAAACTTACTAACAGACTAGCTAGTTGATTTTAATGGGAAAAACAAAATGAGAAAGTACAGAAAATAAAGATAGAGATGATAAAGCAAGTAAATAAAAGCTAGGGTGACAATGATTATCTCACAAAAGCGCCATGTTGGCCAGTTAGCTCCACGTGCAAGTTCACCTACACACAAGAAAGAAGGGGAAAATTGTTGGGGTTGTATAGGGCCCTACCTTAGTCATACCCCCATTTTGGTGTTTCCACCTCCACAGACAGCCAAAAAGCAACAGAGTAGAATATGCGATAAAGGAAAGAAGAAGAAGAAAGGATAACAATGAACACTACAAAACAATACTATGCTACTCTATCAAATCACAAAGGAGAGGAGTGAAGCAGTACCACCTCCACCCAAAATATTACTAGCCAATGGAGGGAGAATACAAGGTATGGACTTGGAAAAGTCACCACAGCCATAGCAGTGATGAAGGGAGGTCTCACAAGACTTCAATCCCACACTTCTATGGTGGCCTCACATTTGCAATGTGGAGTTGATGGAGTGCCAATGCTGCTACTACAATGCTCAAAATGAAATGCTAGAATGTTTCTTGAGAGTGAAGAAGTGAATGAATTACTAAGAGATATTTCTAGAAGATCGCAAGAAGATGAAGTGAAAGTGAGATGAATGCTTTTGAAGGTGGGATGAGAAAGAATAAGCAGTTTTCGGGTCGGCTAGTCGAAGAGGGATGTTACAATTCAACCCCAATCAGGTGTGTAATGCCTCTACCATCTTTAGACGCATGAATTCGTCAGGGATGGCAATGCGCTGAGCAAACGTTCATGCAATGCGCTTGTGTCCCCAAAAAATATTCTCTCACTGACATATGGGACAAACGCCAAGTGGATAGAAGGCAGGTGAGTGATGTGGAATTTCACCTTTAGATTTGATTTTCTAAGGTGAAGGTATGTGAAAGGGGAATTTTCCCAAGGGGTGCAAATTCGCTCCTATCCATTTTTCCCCCACTTTAGCGAGCATGAATATCGATGAGTGTTTGGTAAAGTAGATTGAAAGGTTAGAAATGTATACCTAAACCATCGAGGAAGCATACCGCGATCTTGTGAGCTTGAAAATGCAGGGAAAGCAAAGAACTCCACAGGTACTCTCCCTGAGGAGTTTCAAAAAAAAGAACTTTATAGCTCCGCAGAACTATGAGGTTGCACAAAGTACACCAAAGGCCCTCTAACCAACAATGGAAAAATCCCATAGGATGTAAGCGTCTCATAGGCCTACAAACCTACAAGAAGGAAACCCTCAAGTTCTCTCTCATGAAGGAAGCCCAGTGAAGTAAGCACCTTATAGGCCCGTGAAACTACAAAAAGGAAACCCCCAAGTTCTCTCTCATGAAGGAAGCCCAAAGTAAGGGGACTCTGCTGAGTCGGATTGGAAAGCGGCTTTACAGGGGCACCTGCAAAGCAACATGTTAACTTGCAGATAAAACATGTCAAAAAACAAAGAAACCACACAAGCGAACAAGCAGATAGTCACACAAACTATTGACAAGTTGAAAGGCTTTCAAAGGGGTCCCTCGAGAACCCTTCAAAAGAAAAGGGGTCCACTCAAGGGATGCACTATTTGAAAGTGAAAAAGAGACTTTTTTTCTCAAATCAATTCATCATCAAGCAATCCTTTCGAAAGATGTTCACTTCATCAAGGAATTCAAAAGGAAGAAAATGCCCCCTCGTGACAGGAAGTTCAAGGCTTCTCCCGTAGGAAAATGCTACTCCCACCTCGGAGGAAATTTCTCAAGTTCTTTCTTTGTGAACTCATAATGAAGGAAACACGTTCCGTTAGGGGTCCAAGTCGAGAATGCGTTTTTTGAAAAAGGGTTGTATGGATTTTACAAAAAAGATTTGTTGGCAACAAATGCATTTTCTGAAAATCATATCATTATGAAAGTGACATCACACATGTGAGGGACAACTCAAGCAAATAAGAAAGAGATAAGAAAAGATTGAAATGGAAAAAGCAACATAACGAACAAGAGACACACGGGTGATCTGATATTTCAGAGTCAGAGCTGCTCATAAATATATATATATATAAGTATAATAGTAGTATATAAATGAACAGTCATCAACCCCCTACTATATCAGACCATGTGAAGAATGCACAAGAAGAAAAAGTAAAAATAAAAAATCGGGTCAACATGGAAGGGAAGCCTAAATGCCCCCAACACTTTGTATCGCCAATTTTTCGAAAATCAAAGCACATAACAGAGGAAGAATGATGATACAAATAGAAGAAGGTTTACAACACAAAATCACTCTTGTATCCAAGCACCAACAAGGGTGACAAGGGTCATCCAGGAATACATAACACAAGCATGGGGGGACACATCACAACAAACACACATCTAATCTAAAGGTAAAGAAGAGGCCTCCCCCTAATACTCATCGACCAAGAGGTCATCCTCTTCCCAATCTAGATCATTATAAGGGGAAGGCAGACGAGTTTGCAGTGGTGGAATATTAAGGGGAGGAGCTTTTGAACCTCCTGCAACAAGGGCTAAGGAAGAAGCCCCGCAAGGTCTTCTCTGCTCAGCTCTTGTGGAGCTATGGTCAATGATTTCCTGAAGATCACCGACAAGGCTGAGACTTCGTCTAGAGAGTTAAACATTCACTTTACAAGAGTTCCATGTTGTACCTCAACAGACAGGGAGGACAGCGCCTGAGATTAACCGCTTGGCTCACCAAGTGACTCGGGAGCAATGACAAACTCAGGTGAAGCCAAAACTTGCTTCGTCACTAGTACAAAACAAGCTAGTGTAGGACCACCCTTTGGAGAAGGTGGGCTCCTCTTACACCCTCCATTTCTAGAAGGGCCAACCTCTACCTTCTACTTCGTCAGGGGATGTGAACCCCCTACAGACAAGGAAAGAGGTGTAGAGGAGGAGGAGAAAACCACAACGAACACCACCAAGGTATTCGACATATCCATGGGTTTAGGGAATGGCGGGATGTTTAGAAAGGACATCAACAAGAGCGGCTCAACTGAAGGAGCAATAAACAACTACACAGTTTTAGGGTCAAGCACACTCACAGTAGGAGCCAAAAGTGTGATTGAACTCAATTGAATGAAAGTGGACGGGAGGAGAGAGGACACAATAGGAGGCCCTAAAGCAAGGGATCTCCTCTTCCTTCTTCTACAAAGCGACATGCTTAGCCGCTAGAGCCTTTTTCCGACACTTGCGTTCATGCACAAGGTGGTTTTTTTGACTCTTTGAGCTAAAGGTCAGGAGCTACGAAGGGACAGAAGGCTCTTGCTCAGCCATAGGGGTGTCCATTAGGATTGTTTCTGGCAGAGGGATAGACTCTTGAACGGGAGTAAGAGGAAGAGATTGGGAAACAATGAGGGGAGTCAACTCTAGTGCCTCAACGGTGGGCCTCTCCCCATTCACAGCTTTAAGAGTAGGAGCGGTGGGAGGCTATGGAGGCCGAGACATAGAGGATTCCCCACAGGGACCCTTCCTTCTACCGTACAGGTAAGGCCAAGGTCCAAGAGGCACGGTAGGAAGGTCCAATATCCTAATCTTAGCTTTGCACCAAGCAAGCACCATCAGACTTCTCATATAAAATCCAGGGATATTCATCCAAAAATATTCTTTAGAAAGAGGAGTGAAAGAGGCACCCTAAGGATGGGCAAGCCTCTCCTCTCCCTTTCGAGAAGAGGACGTAGCTTGTTGCTACACTACCAGAAGGGTCAATTTTGGTTGTCCTTTGCCCCCGGGTCTTGTACTTCACATAGTTTCGATAAAGTAAGTCCATTCTTGGGGGAAGCAGACCGACCAGGGTGAGCCAAAAATGATCCAATGAGTAACCCCCATGGGACACCAACGACTGGTATCAAGTGTCATGCACCATGTGCACAACACCCTCATGGGATAATTTCAAACATTTATGAATGAAGGAAGCGATTTCGTTCATGGAAGCTAGCCAAGGTAAGCCTAACTTCACTCTAAACAAATCTAATTCTGGAATAACATCAAAGGTTGTGTCTATGGCCCTAGGTCCAACTAGGACGGATAAAATTATTGAGCCATATGACTTGAGAGAAAGGCAATCGTGCATACGGATGGTATACTTTGTTTCTTTGTACTCCTCCCTCTACAATGAATTCAGCCATAACGTCTCCTCGGTAATGACATTCACTCGGCTCACAGGGTCAACTAAGACCCCTGTCACAATGTTCACATTGAGACGAGCGAGAATGTAGAGGGGAGAGGGCTTGTGGTTCAAGGGAATATCCTGCAAGGTGAATGTCACGTCTGGTGAGCTGGTCTCAAGCCCTGTGGAAGGAGTAATCATGACCATGTTAACATACGCCAAGGGTTGAGTGGTAGAATCAGAGGGATCAATAATTAAGTTAGCAAAATGAGACGAAAACGGGTTCGTGTATATCTACAACTCACTATTTTCTTTCGCCACCAATTTATTTGCATTTTGTTTACTCCCATTAAGACAGATAGTACTTTCCTCGATGTGGTCCTGTATCTCATGACGCAGGCATGTACAATGTTCGATATCATGTATGTTAACATGATGGTACTAACAAAAGGAATTTGCATTGTACCAATCAAGGTAAGGTTCCTTGAGAGGTCGAGGGTTCTCCAAGGTCATGATCTTATCCTTCAACAACTTTTGCAAGATGGAAGAATAAGACTCTACTAACTTTGTGAACTTTTTGTTGCGTTTGAGGCCATTATCATTTGTTGCAGCTACTATATTCGCAACAGCCTTGCCTTTACTCGAGATCAATACAATAGACTTTCCTTTTGAACGGGGGCGCGAGGAAGATCCCGCAAACTGAACTACTATTTGTTGATATTCTCATAACGCAGCAAACAGATGCGCGAAGGAAGGGTATTTCATAAGGGAAAAATTTTCTTGTCGAGATCTCTCCAAGTTACCTATGAACACCTTCTACACGTCAAAATTGGGTAGCGGGTACAAGATCTATGAAGAGAGCTCTTGATATCGCTCTATGAAATCAGTTATCTTCTCATTATCCCCTTGCTATCATCAAATGAGATCCAAAAAGGTCATCTTCAGTCTGATGTTGGCTTGGACCTGTCGGAGAAACTGATTTACGAGTTAATCAAATGAGAAAATGGAATTGTCAAGTAAGGAATAGTACCACTCGAGCGCTATATCCTTAAGAGATCAAGGGAATAATGTTTCCATCAACGCATCATGATGGAAGAAGTCTGTACACATAGCATTAAAGGCGGACACATGTATTTGCAAGTCTCCTTTTCCACCATATTTTTCAAATTTGGGAATATCCATTCCTTGTGGGAAGGGAGTACTTAGGATTGTTACCAACAATGGGCTATGTCGAAAGAAGGGTTGAAAGATAGGCTGGGCAAAGGCCTGGGAGACCAACAATGGGCTATGTCAGAAGAAGGGTTGAAAGATAGGATGGGCAAAGGCCTGTGAGAGACTTGCCAGCTAGTTCTACCTTCGACCCATTTTCTGAAGCAAGGCATTAAAAATAGGATCAAAAGATGACAAAGGACCAATGGAACCTCTAGAATCGTTGCCACTGGAACCACCGCTATCACCTCCGTCGGAGCCACCACCATCGGTAGGGCCCCCACTAGAGCCACTTCCACTACCAAAGCCACCTTCATGGCCTCCACCAGAACCACCTTCGCCAGTGCCAGCTCCACTACCAAGGCCACCGCAACCCATTCCACCAGATCCTCCACTGCCAAGGGCAGTAGGAGGGGTGAAATTGAATCCAAGGGGTGTTTTACTCACCTTGAGAGTGTGAGGCCCTTGAGAGGCAAAAGAGAGACTAATCAAGGGTCTTGATTTAGCCATGCAGACAGACATAGTGGGCATTGAAATGCCTATTTGTCTTTCATAGGCATCTAGCACTTCTCCTCGGGTGGTACCCGATCTAGGACTATACAAAGGGACATAGGCCTTAGTTAGATCAACGAGGCCACATAGAAATTTTATGCATGTTCGATCTTTTCCTAGCAAATGTCTCACCTTGCTTGCAAGCCTAGCGGCTCTTGCCATGTTTGGTGCTTTCTTGAAATGGTTTACAAGGTTTGGTAGTTTGTTATCTAATGCCATAAGGTTTTTTGTAGGAATACGCACAGCGTCATCCTTGTTTATGGACGAAGCTGTAGGGGATGTTGGAGGAGTAGGCACACGAGTGGTCTCTTCCATGAAACCCATCTCGTCAACATAGTTTGTAGGAAAACCAATGGTAAATTCATTAGCTAAACTAGTGGAAAAAATGAGGGTGAAACTAGAAGTGACCTTCATCTTCTCCATCGGTAAGTGTCGCACACTTCTCCTAACAATGTACACGGAAGTCATGGACTAGGTTGTGATGCTCATAAACCTTCATAACACTCAAGGTTACAACAATCACAAGGTACAAGAGAAAAGTCTCAACACAGACAAATGGGCAAACACTATTCACGACAGGTTCACCAAAAATGGAAGAGAGGGGGACCAACCACATCAAGGCTCTAGGTCACAGAGAGCTGGGAGCAGAGGGATGCCCTAACTTACCTCACTCTAAAGGGATGAGGATCGAGAATGAAGAGCACTATGTAGTACTTCTATCACTCTACAGACTTGAATTTTGGGTTCGGGCTAGGCAAGTTGGTTTTTGGAGTCGGTACTGCACCTCAAATAGCTCTTTGTCCGACGATGGCAGCACAGCGTGCTGGTGTCTTGCTAGCGTGTTGGCATCCATACAGCCAGCAAACACAAAATACAATAAAAACTACCTAAAAACTTACTAATAGCCTAGCTAGTTGATTTTGATGGGAAAAATAGAATAAGAAAGTACAAAAAATAAAGATGAAGATGATAAAGCAAGTAAATAAAAGCTAGGGTGACAAAGATTATCTCACAAAAGTGCCATGTTGGCCAGCTAGCTCCACATGCACATTCACCTACACACAAGCAAGAAGGAAAATTGTTGGGGCTGTATAGGGGCCTACCTTAGTCAAACCCTTGTTTTGGTGTTTCCACCTCCAAGGATAGCTAGAAAGCAACATAGTAGAATATGCGATAAAGGAAAGAAGAAGAAAAGATAGCAATGAACACTACAAAACAATACTATGCTACTCTATCAAATCACAAAGGAGAGGAGTGAAGCGTTACCACCTCCACCCAAAAGCTCACTAGCCAATGGAGGGAGAATGAAAGGTATGGACTTGGTGAAGTCACCATAGCCACAACAGTGATGAAGGGAGGTCTTGCAAGACTCCAAGCCCACACTTCTATGGTGGCCTCACACTTGCAATGTGAAGTTGATGGAGTGCCAATGCTGCTACTACAATGCTCACAATGAAATGCTAGAATGTTGTTTGAGAGTGAAGAAGTGAATGAATTGCTAAGAGAGATTGCGAGAAGATCACAAGAAGATGAAGTGAAAGTGAGATGAATGCTTTTGAAGGTGGGATGAGAAGGAATAAGTCGTTTTCGGGTCGAATGGTCGAAGAGGGACGTTACAATTTGACCCCAATTAGGTGTGTAATGCCTCTACCAACTTCAGATGCAGGAATCTGTCAGGGACGACATCGCTCCTTGCAAACGTCTGCTCGCCACGCTTGAGTCCCCAACAAATATTCTCTCACCGACACACAGGACAAACACCAAGTGGATAGAAGGCAGGTGGGGATGTGGAATTTTTCCTTTAGATTTGATTTTATAAGGTGAAGGTATGTGAAAGGGGAATTTTCCCAAGGGGTGCAAATTCGCTAATTTGCTCCTATACAATTTTTTTGTACAAATTTTTGGATTTCTTGCACATAGTAAAATAACTACAACATATCCAGCAGCTTCCAAGAATAACTAGATTTAAAAAAAAAAAAAAAAGATACTCTAAATGATTATTTAAATACAAAAAGATAAAAATAAATTGAAATGACAAAGCTAAAGGAAGAGAGAGGGCAAACCCTTCATTTGTGAAAGCCTCCAAAGCGTATAGATATGACAAAGAGAGAAGGTTGGGGCTAACTAGGAGCTTGCCAAGAATGGTTAAGCCCCTAATTTGGTCTTTCAACCTCTATGGACAACCAATAATATAGAGGAAATGGAAATGTGTGTGTGCTTAGCCTATGTATGTCTAGGACTAAAAACAACAATACTAAAATAAAACCTAATTGTTAAGTCCTAGGTCTACAAGAATTAATATCCTATTATGTGTGTGTGTGTGTGTTTGAGGATACAAATGGAGTTGAAAGCCTCTAAGTGCCAACAAAGAAATTGGAACACAAAGAGAAACTACAACAATAATGGAGAAAATAAAAGAAGAGTTTCAAATAATCATCTATAAACATTGAAATGGAAGTCAAAGCCATAAACACAAAACATCAACTATGGAGTATCCAAGAAGACCAATGTTGGAAGCATATACTTGTTGCTTGAAAAATGTTGGAATGTTTCCCCAAATCACTAAAATGCAAGAGAGCTTGATGGAGAGTAGTCAATGAAGAGTTGATTCAAAAGATTAAGTTTAGAGGGAAGTTGAAGGGTCGTGGGATGCCAACTAACTATAGAGATTCACCCAATGGATCTCATGACAATTACATTTGCACATCCTTGCTCAGCAAGGTGGCAAGAACTAAAGAAAAATTGTTGTACAATTGAAAAGCCAATGAACACTAGTGTGGCATGCTAGCATCCAAGTACAATAGGCCAAAGGAAGACTCAAAACAATAGCATCGTACAAGACTAACTCAAAAAACATATGTACTTACATAGAAAAGTTGACATACAAAAACACAAGATAGAGCCACTAGCATCCAAGTACAATATGCAAAATGAAGACTTGAAATAATGTGACACAAGACTAACATGAAAACATACAAAAACACAAGATTGAAGTTGGCACCAAGGGCAAGATAAAGGCTAGGTCATGGCCAAATGAGCTTAAAAACATGCTAGGGGTTACAAACATTAACGTGAGCCCAAGACATAGCATGATAATTATAGGGCATATAATTTTCAATATTACACAATAGTCACATGAAAGGTGAAAAGTGTATCTCAAGACATGTAAGGACACTTTGAATTTTTTATTTGGGTTCAAGAGAGAAGGTGAATGTGTTTTACATGGTTATGCAAATCTAAATTAGGAAGGAGATTGTAATAATAGGTGTACTTCAAGTTGTCTTTATGTTGGGAGCTTCATTAATCTCATTGTTTTCTAAAATGCATTTGTTTCAAATTTAACAACATAAATAGTGTATATTGGACAAGTTCAAGCATCAAAAGGAGCAATGTAGTTATGTGAGATGTTCCATGAAGTGCATGTGTCAAAATTTATGCCAAGGATTTGTTGTGACAATCAAACTACTCTTCAAATTGGCAAGAAATTCATCTTTCCTGTAACAACTAAGTATATTGTGACCAACTATTACAAGGTATGCACATTTTTGCAGCATCAAAAGATCTCAATTAACTATGTTAGGACAAAGGATCAAGTGGCATATATCTTCACCAAGCCATTAATGGAGAGTAAGTTTGTCAAGTTCTAGCAACAATTGTATCTTCTAGAGAGCTGGTCAAGAGATTGTCTTCATGACATTCTCTTGCTTGTTTATGTACCATCTATATTACACAAGATGTGTTGTAGATCTTCCAATTTCAAATTTAGGAGTGTGAGAATATTAATATTACACTATTATTATGACTTATAATGATTTAATGTATGCAAATGTAATGCTTTAATGTTTATATTTAGGGTATGAATATATCCCACATGGTATGTTTAGTTATTAGTTTAGTTATTCTATTTGTCAATTGTATAATGATTATGAAAAGCTATGTTGTGTCACTAAGAATTTTGACAACTTAATGAACTTTGACTCTTTTTTTAATCCATTTGTCTAAATGCTTTCATCCCTCTATCTTCATGTTACAAGTTCCTAAACTAGAAGAATACAACTTTAATATGATTATACTCAATATTAAAATATAAATGAATCCACAAATACCTCGTCACTTTAAACTTAACTAAATTAAATGAAAGATTAAAAGTACTAACATATTAACTTTTTTATAAAACGAAATAATAAAGAAGAAAATATAATTATTCCATCATCTTCCCCTTAATATAATTCCTTTAATATCTTATCTTCATTATTATTATTTGCATGCTCCCCAATTGTACTTCCATGAAATAATTCGCCCTATTGATAAAAGAAACCCAAATCTTTCATTTATCAGAAGGATTATATAGTAATTGAATAATAATTGTAAACAGATGTATTTTTAATAGACTTTGATTATTAATCAATATTACATAATTAGAGAGAAGATGACTAAAAAAACCCAAAGTCAGAAAGATATAATGAATACACTAGTCACACATCCATAACATAATACTTTGGCACAGGTTCTAGTCACATTAGTGACTTCCTGACACCTCTACTTCTATAACTTGTTTGAAAATAATTAAGTCCTTAAAATGAATTGCTATCTAACAAGAAATAAATCTCCACTGGTCTGCACATGAAAATCACCCTCATATATTTTCAATCCACTCTAAACATCCATGGATGGGTTGATGAGTGTAAAGCACATTCAGGTCAATAATCTTATCAAGACTATATACACATTTTCTTATCTCTCCTCAAATAAAATGTTTGCAAGTTGTAAATGCCTGAATGGGATGAAATCTAGATTCAACTACTTGTAGAGTCAGTCCTTAACCAAAAACCCGAATTCGGTGGGCTTGGCAATGAAACGAATTATTCCAAGAAAGTTCCCATGAGATCAGAATAAATGCTACCCACTTCGGGATGCCTAGTGGCAGTGTAATCCATAGTGCAGGGATGCTGCTCAGACTGATCTTGGTGAAGTTGAGGAGAAGGCATTCTGGCTGGCAACGTGAGGCTCCTCTTGAACTTATCCAAACGAGAAACTGGATGCATTTTACGAGGAAGATTGAAGGAATTATTATGATCTCCTCCTTCCAAGCTCAGGTACTCCGATGCACTGCCTTCAAAATGGAGAGCATGACTCTCATTATGCATTTGCAGATCCACTGCTTCAGAGCTGCTGCTGCTTTTGCTAGCATTCATGGTGGAGGAGGCCGAGGATGATGACGAAGATGATGATGATGGAGGCTGTGTACTCCGTCCAAGAAATGCTTGTGGTTGTAGAGTTTTGCTTGCAGTTGACATCCTCGGTAACTCCAACTCGGTTGAAGGATCAGGAAAGTTCTCAGGGCTGAAATAGAGGTGTTTGTCATCTGTCCTGCCTGTGAGAGCACTGAAATATGATAGACCACTGGGCCACTTTATATCTGCAGGCCCACCTTCCTGATTGCTCATAATGTCACTTGACCCCAACGCTTGGTGGTGATTCTGGGTCATCAAGGATTCCGCACTATTCTTGTTCAGTAAATATTGAGATCCATCCTTGGAATTATTAAGGCCTAGAGGTTGCTGCCTAGGACTTCCGAAACTAGACAATGGCCTTGCGCTCCAATTGAACAAAGGAGGCCGTGGGGAAATGCTTGCTTTATTTCCACTACCTTGATTTCTTCCACCTGCAAATAGCTGTGATAGATAAAACCCCGATTGGTAGCCCAGGGATTCGAAAGTGTGTCGCATCCTCAACACAAAGTGCAGATCTTCGGGAATCTGCAAAAGAATTACACCAAAAAGTTACATTAATTGAGACTTTTGCTCCTGTTAAATTATTTTATCTTCGTGGTGACAAATTTATTGAATCGCGTTCATAATTTAAATCATGTAGAACCAATCGGTCCTATCTTTACATATGATTGAATCAAAGCCAGGTGAACTTGTTAAAATTTTGTGTACACATTAATCAGTTTGTAACAGACATCTTTTTCACGACAAATCAAAGGATTTTGTGCTTTGCATGGCTCAGTTGTCACTTGCAACAAGAACAAGGAACAATAACAATACAAATACAGGAATTGATGATATGATCTTGCGCTGAAATGGGTAGGGTGGGAAATAACAAGAAATAACATCCCCACGCGGCTTAAAAAAACTGCATTGGAAAATAATATTATGGGCTAAAAAGGTCGTGACTGTGTGCATGCCATGGTGCAATAGTAACTGTCATTAAAAATAGAATAAATTATGTAAAAGAGAATGACTTGCTGCTTAGAATTTCGAAAACTGCTCAAAAAAAGGGGGGAAGTTTTGAAGTTAATACATAATATTTATAACAATATAGTAGTTTAGTTATTTGTATCCAAAACCAAAGTAAATAGAACATGAGAATAACTATCTAACGAAATGTCAAATGTTGCAGCGCAGAAGCAAAATGTTCAGCAAATTATTTTTACAGAGGTAAGTAAAGTTTATAAATGCCTTCTGTTGATGTGAAAAAATGTTTATAGTTTAATTAATTTGTGCTCAAAAAGTAATTTAAGCATGTTATTTTGAGATGGATCTACATTTGTAAGAGAATTTCTGTAAGATTTCGTGCCTCAAAGAAATTAATTAATGTTCCAATCCAATAGTAGCATTTAATGGTATGTGCCGTGCAGAATATCAGAATTTATCTATAAGATTTCGTGCCTTAAAGAAATTAATTAGTGTCCCAATCCAATAGTAGCATTAATTGTATGTGCCTTGCAGATTACCAACGCTTGGTGTTTCTGTGTAGATATTTATTCATAGTAGCATTTTCGCCCTTGCTAAATAAGAAAGCTTGATGTTTCAGTGTAGATATTCATCCACAATGACATTTTAATTATTTATAGCATTTTCTATTGTGACATGTTTGCATCTTCTATGGTGAGATGCTCTGTGCAAAGCAAGTTTCAAACTTCTTCAGAACTCATCCCACAGTACCATGTTACTATAATTAAAAATTATGGACTCTAATTTCATGGTTTAGTGTAGATAAACATCAATTTTTGATTTTTCAATCTAAAACTAGATTTACTATCCTTGCTAAGGACAACTAGGAAGTAAACTGTAAAGTATTTAAGTGTAGAGAAGAAAGTGCATGCTTCGCACTTTTTTCCGTTAGTTTTGTTCTCATGTTAGCCATCTCATGAGATATAGCATTTAATTTGGGTCATTTAGGTGTAGAGGCTGATAGAACCTGGAAACCATCCCCCTATCTAATCACTTTAGCCTCTGCTCATTTGTAGACATCACATTCATTTGTACAACTCGCATTCTACTCATTTACACATCCCACCAGTGTCTACCACAATTCAAATTTATTTCACTTATACCAAGCTAACCTCATTCAAGAATACAACCACTGTCCATCAGCTTGCACACCAAATTGTCTGAAATATGAATTGTTGGAGTCTTAAGGCATCATATTTAAAGGCATGCCCTAGCACACTAGTTTCATAACACATCACAAAATGAATGTGTATTTGATCAGAGAGGAATAAAAGCATTGTAGATCTCAGGTCTGCATCTGCATTCAAAAATAGATATTGTATCGATTCCATTCTAAGCATTATGCATTAATCATGTCTTCAATCTTGTGAACAACAAATACAGGGTCTCATCAATCCATGACGAAGTATAAGCATTATGCAGACTCACAAAGGTGTTCCTCGACACCACATTTCCCCAATCAGATATTTTGCACTGACATATCAGAATTACAGGCCTGTAGATGTGGAAGATGCAATCACTGTAGAAGGATGTGACCCATAGAAGCAGGTCAACATGTACTTGACCATTGGGGTCATGAAATTCTATGTTTGTGAAGAATTGTCACAGGGTTAAGAGTTTGAATTCGTTACAAAACAATGTGTAACAGGGAAGAGAAGTATATGATGATGTAAGAGGGTTGACTGAGGTGATCAGGGCACTCAGAAAGTGTCAGAGAAATTGCAGATCTTCGAAATGGAAAAACAAGCTTCTGTGGCAGATTCACCGCTTGTTAAAGGCGGCAATTTTGTCACATGCCACAGTGAATTCACTTCTATCCCAGTGAATCATAAATGCTGCAGTGAAAATACAAATATCCCCAAGCAGTACTGGTGAAAGTGTTGGGGTGGACAGATTGCAGAATGTGAAGGGTTTTGTCAACTGAATTCACTTCTTCAACATTTGATCTTCCATTTTCCATGGATAGGAAGGCTTAAGTAAGGTCGTATAATGTTAGTTCACATAGTGTGTGGGGTTTGATTCTCATTGTAATTGTGGTTTTAGCCCACCTCTTGGTTGTAACAAGTGTTGTTGCAGAGTTTTCATGGTGACGGGTACTGCAGGTGCTTTTGGAGCTTCTAAAACATTGTTGTAGCTGAATTTTGCCATGGTGGCATTATTAACACCTTTAATAAGCTGTTGCATAGTGATATGGGAGCCCATAGCTCACTTTTGCTGGAGTTTTCCCCATTTGAAGGGTTTCTCCAGGATAAATCTCATGTTTGTACTTTTATGTGACTTTATCATCTGTTCTTCATTATTTATGATATTTCCTTTGTTTTCCTCTGGTATGCTATGTTGTTAGTCATTGGAAGTGGTTAGTATGTGTGTTAAGAGGTTTTGGAAAGAGAAAAAACTTTAAACCCATAATTGATGAACAGTGTGTGAGGGGTACTCTCCCTGATTACAGATCAAATAGTATATAAGCAATTAAATATCAAGGGAAAATTATTTTTGTAGGGTTTGCAAGTATATGCTATCCACAAGATCAAGTGGAGGGATTTGTGGCCTTTTGAGCCCAAGATTGGAACAAGAAAGTGCTTGAAAGCAAGAATGACAAGGGAAGTTGATAATGATGAGTAAGAAAGGTTTCAAAAACTTAATGAGAATGTTGCACAAATTTCTAGTGTAGAGGTGGTGGATAGATTGGAGAGCATGGTGATGATCTTAATCTCTAAGTTGAAAATCTTTAAAAAAACAACAGAAGGGGAACCGGAAAAAAGAGAGATGAAGCAAAGTGAGTCCTCTAACGTTCTTCAAAGCTGGAGCAAAATTGGTATTCAACCCTTTGATGGTGAAATTAGTGCAGATATGCTTGACCAATGGGTGTCCCAGGTGGAAGTATATTTCAGTCTTCATCAACAAATCTCTTTCAAGCAAAGTTGAAGCTTTCTAGACATGCTCTAAAGTGGTACACGAGATATGCTCACTCTCTAGAAATTTAAAAATGTGCTACCTATTTTGAAGTGGGATAACTTCAAGGAATTAGTGTAAACAATTTTAGCCCATATGCCATTAAGTAAAATGAGTAATGCAATGGCACTACTTGTGATTGGATTTTGAGGATGAACCTGTGAATGCTTAAAAATGAACAGGCATGCATGGCAAATCTGATGATGATTCAATGGTCCAACACATGACTCACATGGCGTGAATAAACCTTCTCTTAGCTAATCCAACCTCGCTGGAAGTGCTAAGTCAGCCTATAAGACCTCCACAGCCTTTCATTTATGTTTATTGATCATTTGCCTATGCTCTGTTGCTGTTGAAAAATTTATGTCTTGATTATTAAGTGACAGATTGCCCCCTTTTAATCAGATCACCTCTTTGTTGGATGTGTGATTGTCCTAGCAATCCTACATCTGCCCTAACAATCCTGTACTGGTAAAACTGGTGACCCTGCACCTCATTTTTGCATGCATGAATTTCTTGCATGTGCCATTATTGTACTAATTTTGGCTTTGTAGCTTTAGATCAATTTTCCCTTGGTTATGCCCAGGATAGAACTACCAGTTACCCTCACTAATTATGGATCACATTCTAGTTATATTTGGGCAAAGGTTTAGTAAAGGTCCTTTGGTGATTTCTTCAAGACAAGCATTTGCTTTTGCCTTCCACCATTGGTGAGCAGCAGCAGGCACAATCTTTATATATTGAGAGGACATACCAAAACTCCTAGCTCTTAGCAAGTTTCCTACAGTGTCTATCACCATCCAACACAGCCATATAGTCTCCAGACTCTCTTGATTAGTCTTATTTGCCAATATCACAGTCCAAAATGGCTTCTAAGCTCCTTAGTCTTTAACATCAGCTTTCTTTTGCTTTTCATGCTTGGCCCTTTTCACCTTGTTTCCATTCGAAAGGAGAGTCCATAGCAGAGAAGAGAAAAGATACCAGATAGCTAGGTTCCTAAGGACCACTACACCATTAGCATTACTCTCTTGCAACTTGGATTTTCATCTATCCAGGTGTGAGATTCCATTTGTTTTACAATAGTTTCATTTTCATAGAAGTAGTGTAGATAATTAGATTAGTTTAGTTACCAGAATTTATCCACATTTGCAACAGTTTGTTAAAATTCCTTGGATCTTAGGAAGTAGAATAGCTTATTTTCTTAGATTAGATTGGTTTTGTTTATATAGAAGATTATTTCCAAAACAAAGCATACATGATCAACAAGCAACTGGTTTCACTTCAAACAAGCAACCAATAATCTGACAAAACCAACTGCCAGGTGAACAAATAAGAGCAATCATTCTTTTAATAACATTGTTATAAAAATCAGCAAACACTAATGTTTCATTTCAGCTTGTAAAAGGGGAATTTTGATTGAAAACTGATTAAAGAAACTAGTCACATTGTTTGATCATTGGTTGCTTTCACAGTCCTTGTTTAAATTGCAATTGACATGAAAAAAGAAAGGTTACTTTGCTGACTTTTGATTTAAGAGTTCTTTCACAAGGACAGAATAGTTCATGCCTGCTAATCATTCTAAAACATGAAAAGACAAAAAATTATTTGTTCTAGTAAATTGCATTAGATAGATTTAAATAGTATGCATATCAAAATTATATAAAATACAAAAAGAAACAGATTTGCTTCATTATTTGTCTTTGTACTACTTATTCTAACATTTAAATTAATCCTCTTTAAACAATCAAAAACATCATAAAACTCTAACAAAACAAAAATCACAAGAAGTAGGTCCTTTTTCATTGAAATAGGCAATCTCTCCAACTTAGTCAACAATCAACAATTGACGATCCAACATCAGCAAACACACAAACAACTCAAAAATTCACTGCAAGTCAAAGTCAACCAAAAACATTCATACTAAACTTCAAAGGAATATAGTCGCATTTTCTATCTCTTGATTACACTCAGCATATCACAACTATGTGTCCAAGAGTTGGAGAGGATTAGATGGAGACTATCTTGAAGGAAGTAAGGGAAAATTTACCAATTCTCGAAGCCATTGAAGAAGAACAATCTCCAAATTTTAGAACAAATATGACAAGAAATGAGTAGTTGTTACAAGCCATCAAACTTAGCAGTCTCAACTAAGAAATCCCATCAAGACACTCTTTGAATCAGTTAGGCAAGACCTCAACCTTCTACAAGAAGAGTTTAATACATTTTAAGAAACCTTTGTTCCCCATGCTATCACCACTACACACCCCAACCAAACACTCTTGCCATACATAGAACACTCCTTTCCTCGTGAAAGAGTAGCCCGCCAGATTCCCCAACACTGCACATGTTGCCTCACAAACAACAGCAGTCAGCTTTTATCCAATCAACATGAACCATGAATGTGCTTGTCATTGATGAGTCACGCACAATAGTGGTGAGTCAAATTTGGAGAATACAAAACCAAGGGACAATCAAGCAGATTAGCTAGTAATGCAACAAGATCATAGAATGAATAAAGGAAACATACATATGTAAACCGAAACACATTCGAATGTGTAGAAAATATGCCACTTCTATTCAGATTTGAACAAGAGAAATGTACAAAGAGGTAATATTATATATAAGAATTTATTATTATACAAGTAAGTCATCAACTAGGCAACACATATGGTGTGTTGCTTATGTGGACAAAATGATAGCAGACACAAAACCAATATGATGCCAATTGGATTGGTGTGACATGTAGTGTGGACACCCCCACATGTCAAATTTGTATGGTGCCAACCCTATGTTCATGCTCTAGGGCACAAAGGTTGCCAATTGGTTTGCACATATGGAAGCATAACATGTGGTCATTGATGTCCCATGTATGGTACACGTTTGGTCTAACTAGACATTGACATGTGCAACCATGTGCAATGTCAAAAGATGTGCATGAACATGTTGCACATTCGTTTGTGAGAATTGTACAGAGGTGTGGGGATAGTATTGTGCATGGGTGCATGAGTGTTGTGTTGCACATGTTGAGGAAGGCTAAGTGTACTAATGAAGAAGTGAAGAGGTCATCCAACACTTCTCAAACCATTCACCCCCCCTTTAAGAACAATGGTCACGATTGCATTCACAATAAGCTGAGGAAACTACATACGCAATTGCTAAAAAGTGTATCACATAGCCTGATCTACATATTGACCTATCATGACTACCTAAAAGAGTTGATGAGTTGTGGCAAGTATGAGTGATAGTGGCATTAATGATGTCATCCCTCATTGTTGATAGTGAATGTGCCAAGTCTAATTCCATAATATGTTGGATAGCCAAAGGCTCCAATAGAGGGAAAATATGGCTTAAGGAGTTCCACATTGAGTATCAAGTGTAGGCCTAAGTATTGTGGAAGGTTGAAAATGAAGGCATTCTCACCAACTGCACAAAGAATGGTGTGAGGACATAGCCCAAGAGCTTATTCTTCCAATGTGATCCCTTTAAGTATTCTTTTTGAAGATTCAACCGAACTCTATCACCAACCTAAAACATGTGAGGTGTGCAATGAGTGTCATGGCACTCTTTATATTTTAATTATTGGCATAAAAGAATTTGCTATACACATTAATGCACATGTCGAATGTGTTACAAAAAAATTTGTGCCTTGTCAACTTCTTGTTTGTATGCCCACAACTTTGATGGGGATGGTACATGGGTGCATGCTATTGTAGATGCACAAGAGAGTCGTTGGCCACCTCTACTTGGCCATCTGTTTATAGATGGAAGGTTGTAGACCAATCTAGTTGCGTACCCAACATGGTTTACAAAGTATGCTAGAAGTGACTAACAAATCGTATGTTGCAAACAAAAATAAATAAATGTCAATAAGCCAAAATGAACTCAAACATGGGTGAAGAAAGGCACCCAACATCCGACATAGAGAGGCTTTTCTTGCATGTGATCATGATGACCATCTTAGAAAATTTGTGTACCATAATAAACATAGCACATGTGGCACTTGGTTGCAAGTCCATAAATCCATGTTGATGGATTCCAAGGTTTTGTCAAAAACAAGTGTAAAGTCTAAGGTTCCTATTTGCAATGCTATGAAGAATGCAAGACTTTAATGTGGCATTCAATGCCTAGACACGTGTGAGGCCAATACAAATGTTGTTGAAGTTATACCAATGTTTTGGTTATGCTGAAGTGTCTAGCTATTTTAGTAATGGTGTCTCATTGTTTTGGTGTAGTACACTCCCAAATAAGTAGTTGATGTAGCATGTCATTTAGAACACAATGATGTCCAAGCTTATAGAGAAACTTGATAGATATGTAGACCTTGCCACCCTAATTCACTTGTGAAAGCTAAACATAGCTCGATGTGAAGTTCAAATCTGTTCAGTAGAGAGATTGCCAATATGAGAAGTTGTGACTATGTTTGTTTGGCATTGTGATGAGCACATGTATTGGCAATCGACTGAAGGTAGTCAAATACCTTGTTTTCTTTTCCCTTATTGTGTTTCATGACCAAATAGAACCATTATAGATGTACATCGTCCATTTCATATGGCATATGTTTTCCAAATTGCCTTGAGTGTGAAAGAACTAGTGTTATGATTAGAATGGATGAAACTGTATCTGAAAGTATCAAAATGATGCCATGTTGCATGAGCAGCACCAAGTGCATAGTTAGAGCATCAGTCTAGATTTCTAAGGGGTGTGCAATGTCTAGTATTGTAGGAACAAGTATCGCACAAAGGCACTAGTCAAGCTCCTTCAAAGCACAATGTTTTGCAAATGTCCATGAGAATGGTATATTGGTGTGTATGATTTGATTGAGTGACCAACCGATGTGAGTGAAGCCAAGTACAGTCCTATGGTAGAAGTTAGCAAGTCCAAGGAAGCTATACGAGTCTATCAAACAATGCAATGTTGGACAATCTCACATTGTCTTGATCTTCTCAAGGTCTACGTGTATACCAAATTAATTGATTATGTAGCCCAAATATATGATTTGTGTGGTGCCAAAAGTGTACTTGCCAAGGTTGGCTTGTAACTTGTGTTGGTGCAACATATACAGTACACAAGTCATCCAAGTAGACAATTACAAAGGAATTAGTAGAGAGTCAAAGGATTTCATTCATCAAGGGCATGTATGTGTTTGAAGCATCGATTAGCCAAAGGGAATAACCATCTATTCATACAATCCTTCTTGAGTTTTGAAAGAGGTTTCTCAAATATCTTCAATCTAGATTAATACCTAATGATATCTTGATTTGTAGTCAATCTTGGTTAAATATTGTGCACATCAAAGTTGGTCCAGCAAGTCATCAATGCACGATAGAGGATATTTGTTTTCACTATGATCTTGTTGAGTGTGCAATATTTAATGTGTAGGCACCAAGGATTGTCCTTCTTAAGCGTAAGAACTATTGAGCAACAACATGGCAAGGAGCTAGGCCTGATCTTTCCTTGATCAAGTAGCTCTTGTATTTGGTATCAAACTTCATCATTCTCCCAAGCATACCTACAATACAAGGAGCTATTTGGAAGAGGGAATCCAAGAACCAAATCAATTCAGTGTTGTATTGCACAATGTATTGGGAGACCTTTGTATTCTTTAAGATGTCTTTCTATTGTTGCAGTACCCTTGAAGCATTTGTTAGAGCTCGCAAGCTTGCCTATGCAGGTACCTTAGATCAAACTATTTGAAGCACAAGTTTTTACACATGCGCAATGATCTTGTGACATTGTTTAGTGAAGCCCAAAGCTAGTTTCGCCTATGAATTAGACTTATGGAGATTGAAGTACCATATGCCAACATGTATTGTCCACCATTGTGGTTTGGAATGGTAGATGTCATCCCAATCATACACATATGGTCTTCCAAACAATGTCATGGGCTTCCGGAGAAGTGACATCACAGATTCGATGTCATGCATAGGCTTGAATATATACTTGAAAGTGAATCGAATAGTTACTTGTATGTCCTTATTGTGATTCAACCATCCTAGAGAGTAGGGGCTCAATGCACAATGATAGAGAGACCTAGACATCAAACTAATTCATGCATGATGTTCTTTTAACTATCTATGTCAATGATGACATGGACAAGTTGTTCGTTGACCCAACATTGTGTGTAAGAGACACTTGCATTCCTCTAAAGCATCAATGGTCATGACAGTTTGTTGAGGCATTGTGCCTCTTGATCAATATCCTCAATAGAGTCAAAATTTAATGTGGCTTGCACAAACAAGGACCATTACATGCAGCATTCAACATCATTGTGAGAATAAGTGCAATGATGATGGCACCATATATCAACTCATTGTGGCTTCTTACCCTCGCCCAAACTTGGTGAAGATAGAGGGAATGTCTTAGGGCTTTGCAAGGCTGATTTGGAGTATCATAGTTGCTTTTGCTCAAGAGAGTGTTGTCTCTATGTGAAAGGCTTGTAATTGGTTTCCTACATAAGCTTGTTCGTCCGCAGGAAGAACTTTTGCTTAACCTTTTTCTTGGCCTCAACTTGGAATGCATCATGAAATGCTTAACATTTTAACACAAATAAAAAGTGATAATCCTCTGATGTCTTTCACCACTCTATGTTTGCTCATAAACTTTCTCATGTAAGCACATAGAAAAAGAAGTTGAGGTATTTGTTGGTGTATTCTTTCACAAACTGGTCCTTTCAATAGCACAATTGCTCGAACTTCATTTACTCATCCTCGAAATGCTTCAAGGAGTAAAATTCATCCTATAGAGTACTATCAAAGGCTTCTAATGCTATGATTGGCTAGTTATCCTAATCATGTTGTGCACTGAGATTTTTCCACTAGTTTGACACTTAAATAGACATTTTGAGCATTGTAAATAAAATCTTCTAAATGTTGGTAAAACTGTAGGCAAAGAAGTAAGCTTCGAGTTGTCAGATCTAGATATCTTGTGCTAAGCTGTCAATTATGTCTTTGAATGTAAGAATATCTAGATTGACTTGAACTCTAAAGGGATTGCAATGTTGCTCAAGCTGTGTAGGGCTTTTTAGTGCTAGTCCAAGGAGATTTAAGAAATCTCGGAACTATTCAAATAGCTCGAGGTACTGCATTTGCAAGGCAACTTTGAGCATTCATTGAATGTCTACTAAGACATTTTGTACACATTCATTCACCATTTTCTTCAATATTCATTTGAACTTCACAAATTGAACCAAGTGTGTTGAGTTCCCTTAGTTGTGCACATGTCCACCAACATGAAAGATCTTTCACTCTAATACCAATGATCTGATTCCTAGAGTGAATCAGGGGATGATTCTATAGATAAGCTAGCAATACAACAAGATCACAAAATGCACAAAGGAAACAGATATGTAAACCAATCACATTTGAATGCGAAAGGATTATGGAAGATATGCCACTTCTACTTAGATTTGAACAAGAAGAATGTACAAAGAGGTAAGATGTGAATTTGTTATGCCTCTTCTATTTTACAGGATGTATAAAGAAAGTATTTATACAAGCAGGTTGACATCTAGGCTCCATGTATATGCTAACAAGTATCAAACATGTGTGACTTGTTACTTATATGTGGATAAGATGATGATAATTGTTAAACACATAGGGTGACAATTGAATCGCTGTGATATGCAGCATGAATGTCATCATGTGTTGGATGTGTATGGTACTAGTTGTATAATCATGTTATCTAGTGCAAAGTCTACCAAGTGGTGTGCATGTATGAAAGCATAATGTGTGGTTGTTGATGTTCATGTGTCAGACATGCAAGGTCTAACTAGAGACCAATGTATGTAGCCATGTGCAGGGCCACAAGATGGGCATGAGCAATGTTGTGCTGAGAACTATACACAGAGGTGTGACGATAGTATTGGGTGTGTTGGTGCTCTAAGTGTACTCTACAATTCTAGAAAGACACCTCAAAATCTGAGCCAAGGGAATACAATCAGTTGAGATAGAATAGGGGGAAGTCATGATCAAACTACGAGTGATTTGGACCAATTGACAAGAGTGGGCAACTCTTCTACACTCTTGCCTCTATTAGCCCAAGGAGGAGTTTCCTAGATCTTACAAGACAATTAAAGAGAAATGAAAACAAATTGTCGCACAACTTAGCCACACCCTTTGCATAGGGATAACCCAAAATATTGTCACCCTGCATCCCTTCTATTGGCTTACTAGTCTTTTAGGCCAAAGATCACTCAAAAATAGATTACTATTAAGTTAAAATGCAATTAAAGATGCAAAACTAAATTTATATACCAAAATATAATATCATTTAGGCTTCTTACTTCATGTTTAACCTATGAAAACACAAACATGCATGACTCTACAACGATGGATAACAAGTTCAAGCTCTTAAAAGACATAACAAAAGTAGGTATTGATGAGTTTTTGCCAACTAGTAGAACAATAAATTACACTAATGTACATGAAATAGAGGCTAATATTTAATATAAAACATGTTCAATCAACCATTTGTGACTAGTATCTACTTCAATGGGAAACCAAGTCAAGAACTTTGAAAAGGGAAAAAAACATTTATGCAAAACCTATCTAGGAAACTAGAATTTTCTTATGGAATCCAATCAATCTAGCTACAAATTCGTCCAAAAATCAAACTCAATAAACTCAAAATACATTAACTCAAGATAAATGACTCACAATATCCCTTATGTGAGTTTGGAAAGTGCATTTTCAAATAGCATACAAGCCTTTTGTCAAAACTCGGTGCTAAAGACTAATCAAAAACCTACAAGACATCATCAATTGTGAATTTAGCCCCAATGAGTGGCATTTGTTTGCAACTCCTCCACTAGCTTCACACAAATCTCTCCCACAACCTTTCCTAGCTCTAACATACCTCATTTGATCATGCTAGAATGCACTATAGGCTACCCTATACATGAAATTGGCCAAGAGATCAAGATTTGACAAAAAGGCCCTCACTTTTAGCCAAAAAGCTCTTATATCCCTAGAGAGACTTCTATTTATAACCCATGATTCAATCTACACAATTGCATCTCAAGCATGTAGCCATTTCATTAAATTTGTGCAACAAGCTCTCAAAATCCAATTCTATTTTATAGTGTTGCATCTAGGTATTAAATCTATAATAGACCACATAGCATACTCAATCAACCCTCACACATTTCAAAAAACTTAAAAGGTCTAATTTACTTTGACACTCGTTCCCCATGCACTACAAGATAGTTCTTTGGATCAGATTTCCACAAAACAAGGAAAAATCTTCCTCTAATGCACACACATGGTTCCTACAAAGACCTAAGTTAATTGGTTGTTTATGCCAATTAAATGGCTGAAAGCTATCCCATGCCCTAAAGAGTCAGTTTCCTTCTTAGTTTCTACACACAACACGGGCATTGCTTGCTTTCCATCAACTACTATCTTCTCGATCACCAATTTGATGCCCAAATCATACCACAACATCCTCAGTCTTGAGTAGTTGGGTAGTTTGTGCTTTAACTCTCTTGATCAGATTTGCATTTGAATTGTTCCTTTGAGTGATTGACCGATCCACCATAATTGACTAGAATGTAACAAGTGTTTGTTTTCCATTCCTCTTAGCATATCACTTGCACTTTTACTTTAGCTGTTGATGAGCACCTGCAATCAACATTTGAGAATCTATTGCCTTTAAGATCTATAGCTTTTGCAAATCAATGGAGCCAACATGTGAGGCCTCTAATTAATTGATATACCAAAATCGAAAGATCACGACACATAGCCAAAGAATTGATGATTCTCATCACCTTTGGCCTTAACGCCAAACATGCATTGAAGTAAGTATTCTTAAATAAATACAATGGCCTGCCATCAATTGCTAGCTAAAAGACCATGTGGCATCATTAAATTCATTGCCACAAAGAAAGACCCTTGCAAAAGTTCCACATGTTCATACTTCGACCAATAAGAGTTAATTATATTATGCCACACATCCTTCACATATCCCCTTGCTCCACCACGTTAACTTTTAAACTCTAATCAGGATCAATGGTCAATATGTATCTACCTTTAAGACTACTAAAGTATCAAATGAAACCATTTACCAAAGTATAAACACCTACCAAAGTTCACCAAATGATGTATGTGGTTCCACTTCAACTACTTGATTGTATTACTCAATAAGTTCAACTTTGCTTGACATGTCCAAACCTTATATTAAATTAATTGCTCAAATCCATCTGACTCCAAGATCAACAACCGAGAGAGATTATCTCCATGACCCAAAGTTACATGAATGCTTATGAAGAAATTCATTTAATAAATGAGCCAATCAAAACATGCCCCATACTTCAATGTCTTAACACTTGACTACATAAACTTTTGATTCATTAAGTCATAGTTGAGATCAAACGCTAAGATTCCTCTAGTTTCAAGATAAATGACAAGGCAAAAATCATGGATGCCCAAGATGCAAGACACCTTACTATTCAAATCTACATATATGAACATTATCATGACAAATGGACACATCATATCCGTTGAATCTCATTGATTTATGCCTTTGAAACCATGCTTAAACAACAATCACAATCAACGATTCCAATCACTTTACTTCTAAGATCTACGATTGTCGAAAATTTATAGATGCCCAAAGCATAGGATGGAACCATTCGCCAATCTACAAAAATTAATAGGATTGTGCCATGTGGATTCATCTCGATAACTCGAATTTCTCAATGCCTTCTCAAGCCTAGTCTTGATCGGCAATCCATATTTGCTCCCTTAAGATCAACAACTTCAACAAATGATTGAGGAGATGCGAGGTAGTTTGATCTATCTATATGTCATAGTTCACCAAATCGTGACACATGGCCATGGATCCCATTGTTGAAAAATAAATTATTTCTACCTTGCCAAGTATACCATTTCAACATGGACTTGCTACACCACTAGCCCAATTAAGAATATACATGTCATCACCTCTTGCAGAAGATTCAGTCATTAGTTCCAAGTCAAGAACCAGTCAATATGCCAAGTGATTCAATTTCACCTCATTTATTCATGACTAGCACCCTACTCTGCATTCTTTATTATCCCGGGTTCTATTCGTCTAGTTACAAATTTGTGTTGATGACATGGACACTATGGTGGATTTGTGGACTACCTCACCAATTAGGCTAGTTTGCTGATATATTGATATCAACTAATCAACCCATAGAAAGGAATAAATCACTTAAAGCATTGTGACCATCAATAATAAGTCGGAAATGTAACATAGAGGCACAAACAAAAATAAATCTCTTCAAACATAGTTTGACTTCAATAGACCAATCCATCATGAATGTATAACAAGTAACTTGACCAAAACATCAAAAAATAAAAATTCAAATGGGGACTTATATCCAACCATATAATTGGTGGAAATACATTGTACCATATAAACTTTATGGCAACATTGTTTTATTGATAGATTTCTTTCTCAAGAATACACTAGACCTTATTGAATCATTCTTGGAAAAATCAATTAGCCAAGGCAACAAACATGGAGGTAAAAGTATAAGGTAGGCAAAACATTGCATAGACACAAGACATGAAGGTCAACATAAAGACAACATAACTATAATTAAATGATCTCAAATCAGGTGTCAATAGCGTGTAGGTGTGTGAGTATCGTGTTGTGCATGTTGAGCAAGGCTGGGTGCATTGATCAAGTTATTGAAGAGGGCATGTGAAGTTGCACTCAGATCAACTTGAGACAGAGGCAAGGGCAAAGTGTGTAAACATATACAAGTGAATTTAGTAAGATGATAATACAGATGGCAAAGGATGTAATGAATCATTAGGTTATCATGAAATATATTGGAAGGTTGTTTGGACACTTCAATAGGCATGTCCCAATGGCCAAACCCCAAGACATTAACAAGGCATGTGCCCAAGTGCACTACCTTGAACTAGATAAGAATGGGTACTCTTCCAATAAAAACAAGCAAGGTGATAAGCAGCAGTTTGGTGTAGATAAAAATGAGGATAGAGACAAAGGAAAAGGTAAGAAGAATCCTATTGTCATTGTAAAGAAAAAGGGCAGAGGTAAAGTAAGGTGTCATTGCTTACATTGTGATAAAGATGGGCACTTGAAAGAGAGGTATTGGAAGCTACACCTTGAAATGGCACCTTCAAATGAGTAGAAGGACAAGCAAGCCAATGTTGCATTTAAACCAACAGAGATTCAGTGCACCTCAAATATGGATAAGCATTTGTCGAGTGTCATGCTTAATAAAGGAGCACAATAAGTTGGCAACAGCTCGTGTGCAGGAGAAGAGCTAACACAACGTAAGAAAGTTAATGCTATGTTTGACTCATGTTCTCAAGCAAATTTTGTTTCTAATATGTTGGTTAGTGAGTTGGGATTGGAAGTTTGGAATCATCCGCATTTATAAACCTTGGGATGGTTGCAACATGGAGTGGAGATAAAGGTGTTGAAGCAACACAAATTAATTTAGTCTTCACTTAGAGTTCAAAGGTAAGGTAATGTTTGATGTTGTGCCATTAGATGTAAGTGAATTTATTGGGAGTCATTTTTACATGAGGGATGCAGTCTATTTTAGGTGTAAGAATAAGTACAGAATCCCTCTGAATGGGAAAGATTTTTATTTTGAGTTTCTATGCAGGAAGGTCAAAGATTGCTATTGCTAGCACTTCAAGATGTAGAAGATTAAACTATGCTAATAGAAGGATTTTTCCCCCAAGGTTGGAGAGACAAGTAGTGCATGAATTGGCTGTTGTTAGGATTGGAAAAGAGCCTTATGAATACATGGGAGCAGCAAGAAAATGAGCAGTAAATACAATAGGGTGTACGGTTGTTCAGTGAATCGGCCAAGAGGCGCAGTCATGACTGCTTGGCATGTCTTCAGTCTTATTCAAAATATTTAATCAGATCAAGGGCTTGATATAAGGAGAAGACCCACAAAGCAAGTTCCCAAAGATGTTTGTCAAGACCTGCAATCTTTACTATAGGTCCAAATATTGTAAATAAAAATCTGAAATATAGAATTTGCTAGGTTGAATCCACAAAAGATGTTTGAATCCGCGAGCACATAGATTATTTCTATGGGCATGGAAATGAACCAGAGATTTGCATGTTAAATCTATCAACTTAAAGGTTGTTATTTGTCATATTTATGAGCACTAATACACAAGCGAACCACAGACTGACATTTTTATAATCAGAAAACATCGAATCTAGAGCTAAGTACATTTATTTATTCATTTATTTTCATTGCACATGTATTTAGCGTATTTATATACTATTTTCAATCCCAACTCAATAATTTGCAGGTTAATTGCTTGTCATAGTGTGATTTATTTCCTTATACTAAATTATTTTGAAAGTTTATTTTTTATTTCCTTTCAATAATTAACATCTCAAACTTTATAAAGCAGAGTATATAATTATTGAAAGAAAAATGCTGATAAATTTTCTTATCAATAGACTTAATAGAAATAGAAGTGGTAGGTAATTTTGTAAGTTGGATTTTTACGAAGCATCTTAAAATAGCTTGGGAATTCCCAGAGATGGAAGTACCATAAGAATATTGAAGCTGAAGATAGCAGCTTAACCCTAGTGACACGGATAAACATATCAAAAATTCATTAAACACATGAAAGACAACTTGGAAGCAAGAAAGAATTAGTAAGTAATCAAACACATCTTGATGAATCCTAGTGACTGCCGTAATAATCTTCATGAGAACCCTACAATTATTATACTCAATTATAATTGAAATCGCTAACTTTTATAAAATCGAATTTATAATATCAAAAGGGAAAACCGTGCATAAAATTCAAATTTGATTAGTAATGAGAGTTTAAGAAATAAGAGTAAAAGATAGATTTGGAGCTGGACTGAGCCGAACTAATGGATGGGGGTTTAACGCCCACTGAAAGAATGTTAGGATCTCGAGCAAGAAAGAGAGAAACTTGATGCAGGATGGCTGGATGGTGGTCCCAAAGTAGTTCAATGAGAAGGTAGTTCAATGAAAGTTGTTTACCATTATCAATTGGAGCCTAACTCAACTACTCTCTAGTTCCCAAATAGTAAGTAGTTGCTCTGTGAAGTCCATACCGTGGGAAGCAAGATAGTGACTAGAATATTGTCTCTATCTAGGGAGGGTTGGCGCCCAACAAAGGTTCCTTGGGGCTTCTCATCTAATTTATTCATGAACCGAGGATGAAGGAAAGAAGGTAGGTTCCTCTTTCTCGATTCTCTACGTAACTAATCTAATATAGAAATTCTATAAGAATGTTTGAAGATGAGGCTTAATCCTAGTGTCTAATGTGTAGAGATATATATACATAAAGTTTGATCGATGAAAGAGACTTAAGGCACAGTCTTGTGTAAAGTTGGGTTCATTCTCTAATTCTTCACCAACCTCTATTTACATACATTCTTGTGCATTTGATCTTATCTCATTCGTTTCTATACATATTCCCATACATTTGACATTTATTACACCCCCATGTCCATCCATTCATTCCCAACACAAATATTATTGTTTCCTTATCCCAAGTCAATCACACAACACACATAACTAACCTTTGAAATTCAAAATTTCAAAAAAAAAAACAATTTCTGCCCATTCCATTCTTGCCATGAGCTAACTTGTTACACATTTCACACAATTATTGCTAGGTAGCAATATTTAAAGACATTCATTTGGACATCAATTCACATCCTAGATTAATTCAACTAACTAGCACTTTAAGGAACATTCGTCATAGGAATCTTTCAATTTGGAGCACTAAAAAGAATCTAATCTACATCAAAAATCATCCTAGGATATTTGCACACTAGTCTATTGTTTGTCAACCTTTGCTATAGTCATTCTAGGGGGCTAACCTATTGTTTGTCAACCTTTGCTATAGTCATTCTAGGGGGCTAACCTAGGAGAACTTGATCCTAGCAATCCAATAGCCTTCTCAAGGTATTTCTAAAATTGTGAAATATTCCAAGCCAAATTTTTTTTTTCAATTTTCAAATTACAATCAGAAATGCAACACACCCGTTAGGGTTAGATAAATCAAACCAGCAATTACAATATAACTCTTTGCCAAGAATGCGCACTCAATCTCAACAAGAGAGAGGCTGTCATATGGCAAGAGGATCGTCAGTACATTAATCAGAACTGCAACTGGAAGTAACTCTAACTAAGAATGGCGCCAAGTGATGGCGAGCATATGTTCAGAGGGTCTTAATTGAAATGCTTATACAAAAACTCTAACCAAGAATGCGCCGGCGAACGACGAGCATGTGGTCAGAGGATCCCTACCATCTAATATACTAAAAGCAAACTCAACACCAAGTATGTGCTACCCAATTCCAGAATGGAAATGAGGCGACCATATGGCGGAGCAATTACATGAAATACAATACTGGAAATGGAGCTCAACGCCAAGTATGTGCACTCCTATCCAAGATGAATAGGCGCTATCATATGACGGAGCAACTAAAAAGTAAATACAAAAGACTGAGCAAGGATCAATCTCTTCCACGAAATGTGGGTAATATAATAAAGAGCTTACAAATGTGAATATTGGCTGGTTCGTACTACTAACAGCCTTACAATATAATATATCTCCTGCAAGCACGATGGATTATAGTGATAATCAAACTGCTGAAACGTAGAGCTACTCCAGAATGATTAATATGACTAAGATAAACAATCCCAGCCCTATTAATAATTTTACTAAGTCTGATATGACAGATCTGCAGTTAAAATGGTGAAATCAGCAACTCCAGAACTCACTTAAATGCTCATATCTCTCTCAATACTCACTCATTTAACTTGAAATCAGTTGCAAAACATTCTAATGATGATGACAATGAAGATGGATCACAAAAACTTCTCACAAAGACCCCTATTTATTTTGCACGACTTCCAAAGCACTTACGAAGTGAAATTGCCTGCAAGCAAGGGCGATTTACTTTAGATAATTCATAGACTTCAAATAAAATTCTGGAAACTTGCACATATGGTCGCCCTACATAGGAAAATAGATTGGAACAGTACCCAGAACAATATTATTTCTGTTTCTTGAGTTGTGAGTAAAAACAACCTACAGCCATACAAACCAGCAACTCTAAAATTGACAGAAAATACAATAACTCAACTACGGAATGTGAGAAGAACCAACTACAATGAAAGGAAACCAACTACAACTAAACCTCTCAACTAGTTGTGTCTTTCAAGCAAGAAGTCGAGCCAAGGCTAGGAGGCATTCATTCCTCGAAGCAATCCCAAAGCCAATCCGGCAGCATAACTTTGCAAATTCATCAGATGCCAAAATGAGGACCCAAAGCTCCCTTTTATAATTTTGAGAGGACCCTCCAGAAGCTTCCAGAAGGTGCGCCCTAACTTCAAGATGTTTTTAGGGTTTTTGACTTGACCCATTCTTCCTTCAAAATGGCGTCCTTTTTCATGAAGGCAATTTTTCTTTAATTTAAAATTATCATTTCTCCAAAAGTTGGCGTCCCTTTTCCTCTTGAGCAATATTTGGCTTTTAGAAATATTAAAATATTTCCTCCATGTGAAAATACCCTTCAATGTCCCCCTTTTAAAACAATATTAATTCATGATGCTAGAACAAGGAATTATAATGTTAAATTATAACATTATAATATAAAATATCTTATATCACCATGGAAACGCATCAGAAGCCAAATTCAACCATACCGTCTGAACTGACTGCCAAAGTGGAGCCAACTGATTAGGAGTCAACAAGTCAACTGCTAAAAATAGAATTTACTAAAAATAGTAAATTCATGTAATTGCTCAAAATGTCGAACTGAAACCACCAATGCGAAGCTCTCAGAAAACCCAGAAGGAATCCGCAATCCAAGTTCAACAATTCCAAAAGAAGACTCCACAAAAAGACGAAAACATCCTCCAAGAAGTTTGGAAACCCTGATTCGAGCTTCTGCTTAGCCTATGAGTTTCTAGAAAGAGGCTAAATCCAAATGAAGAGCGTAGGGCTAAATTGGGGACATTACAAATTGTCTACCCTTGAAAATTAACAAAGAGCAAGCTTTGACACAAGCTAAAGAACAAAAGTGTGAAAATCACCATATCAAAACCATGGATCACAAGATAGATTCATGCATGCAAAAGTGACCCAGATTTATAGATTCGACCCAAAAACAAGCAACCTTGAATAGGATTCTAGGTGTCACATTGAGCAAGGATACTAGTTTTCCCACATCAAAACATCAAAATCTGCATTGCATCAGAATTATTCCTCCTTGTTGATTCTAGAGCTAAGTATCTTAACCCACGTCATATTCCATGTCCTAGCTTCACATTTAATAACCTTCAACTCTCACTCTCACAACTGAAAGCGATTAACCTAAGTTGATTTATGCTTATGTGTATGCATTTTGATTTTATTTAACAAGTCTAAACTAAACATTATGGAAAGGTTAGTTTTTCATTACATTTATTTGGTGAACACATCCATGCTTACACCAAGGTTTGAACTTAGGGCTATACCTTCAATGATTTTAGTGTATTTCAAATTTTGATATTATTCTGAAGTTATCATTCATTTTCTAATTTCTTAGGTTTTGAATTCAATCATTCTTATTGTACCTTGATTAGGGTTTCAATTTGCATAGTGATATACATCCTTTGACACACCCTCCAACCCTAAGCTATTCTACCTATCACTCCTCTTAGGTCTTGCTCCTTGGCTGATATTCATGTATACATTTCACATTTTGATAGGTTCTTATCTTCCATTACACATTTTCCCTCTATCTTTGTGTGATCATTGAGTGCCTCCTCCTACATCCCATCTTGCACAAGATTTAAAGACACCTAAGGATGAAAAATAACATGAGGATCTTTTACAAGTTTTACTCAATATATGCAAGGATAAGGTTCCATAAATTGATGATACATATTTGCATCCTCCACCACTGTTACATATGACATAATGCATAAATATACAAATATAGGACATGTTGAGCATGATATTTCAACTTATGGGAACTACCTCATCAATAGGATTGACAATCTAGAATGGTATGTTTATACTTATACACAAAGAGTCTACCATAAGAAGAAACTACCAAAATATTCCACAATCTTTTGGTATATCCTTCACCAAGTGCAGTTGTGGCACCTTGTTTTAAAAAGTATGATGGTAGAGGTTATCCATTTTTTACAATACTTCCCAATACTATGCCTCCCTTACTTCTATGAGAATCAATTGCTAGCTAAGATGTTCCAGCAAGCTTGAGTGGTCATACACTTGCATGGTTTTTTCTTTACCTCATGCTTCTATCAAGTCCTTTAAGTATTTGGCTACGAATTTCATGAAATATTTTCCTTATAACATTGAGCCTAAGACATTCATCACTCAACTCATGCACAAACAAAAGGAACGAGATCCAATTAATGAAAACATTTTCATATTTCAAGCTTCATCTACTAATATCATGTCTCCATTATGGGATGATGAGTTTCAACATATATTTATGGATAGTTTACTTTCAATCTTTGAGAGCCAAGTGTATTGCATGTGTCATCACTCATTTTCAGATTTATGTGCTACTATATGTAAGTGTGAGTGTGCCTTGTTAAAAAATTCCTTTTTATTTTAGTGTATTTATAACGACTCCCCCTTTTTACATGAGTTTTCATCATTGTCCCATTCAAAAAATGGGGGCAATGAAGATGTACTTGAGGATATGCATAACGTTCATGATGCAATTTCTAAACCAGAGCACTTTAGAGAATTCACTAAGAATTTTTGCAACACAATCTCATTAACTTGCCTCTAGTCAAACCTATTGATAACTCTAAGCTTGCACCACACTAGGCCAAGTACTTTTGTTCCTATCATTGCACACATCAAGCATGCTCATGAACCCACAACCCCCTCCCTTGATGAGATTAATCATATGAAAACAATCACTATGCATCAAGAGATTGGCCCTTTTCACCATAACACACAATGTTGAGGTTCCACATGAAATGAAAGAGAAATCACCTAATTTGCAACTAATTACTAATCAACAAGAGACACATGATACAAGAAGCAAACCATGAAGAAGAAAATAGAAATCAATAAAAAAATTGATGATACATTTTAGGATGAGGATGATGATGATGACCCTCCTTGATTTGTTTGTTAATTCATGAGCCTCCTTGTAGATCATATGCCCACATACCCATATTTCTTGTTTACTTTGGCCTCTTGCTTATGCCTTGTTTGTTGCCTTTACATATCTTATTTCATGCTTTCCCTTCCCCCACTTGAGGGCATTTTCCTGCCTCCTTACTCGACATGTTTGACGCTTATGCTTGTTTACATCTCCCTTACTTATTGCTATGCCCTTGAATGCCTTTACTTATTCTTACATTTTCTTAGGCTTACCAAATTGATTTCTCATTTTCACCTATTGCTTCCTGGTCTTAAATATATATTATGCCTACTCTTTACCATGATAGTATGCTTATATTCCTCATGTTTGCAAATTTATCATAGTAAGACCACACACGTACAATCCTTATGCTTTATCTTACAACACTTTTTATGAGCTTATGTTGCCATATCATACTCCTAAAGTTATCCTATTAGATGAGGAGACATCATGTATTCCCCATTTCAAATTGAGCTTCCATTACCACATCTTCACACTAGGTGCACCGTGCCTTCCCCATGCTATTTATTCTTTCATCACCTCACCCTACTCATAGAGCTATCTCTTTAGATTGGGAGCAACTTCCCTCCCTACTCTTTCCAACACTAGGGGCATCATATCTTTCCACATCATACCTTGAGATTCTATCTTTAGATTTACAATACCTCGAGGGACCTATCACCTTACGTCAACCATTATGTGCTCATGCTCATGGATGCCAAATTGGGGGCATATGCCCATCCTTGTGTCCTATGTACCTACATGGATATTTTGTCCATTGAGGGCCACATCAGCATTGTTCATTTGCCATGATGAGTGCAAACTCGTTTCCTTGATGTTCATTTCTAGTTCATATGATCTTCATGTTCATCATTTTATACTCACTTGATTGTTACATGGTGCATTCCTAAACATTCACTTTACATGATTCGTATGCTTACATGCTTATCCTATGATTACATTTACTTCTATGTATTGATTTTCCCTCTCCTCCAATTCCTTGCACGTGATGTATGCAACCAATTGGGGAGGAGGGCATATATTTTCACTAGCATTCTTATGATGAGCTTTTAGCTAGTGACAAAAGTTGCATAGAGACTCATCATCATGTTCAAACAAAGCCTTATCACAAAGCATGGCAATGTTTGATATGCCACACAAAAGCGAGATGTATCACTTTTTGTACAAGCAAAATTTTCTTAACCCTACTCCTCATTTCATACTGATTTGTAATTTGTGCCTTTTTTATTTGTGAGACAAAACCTACTCATTGCACATCTTTTCTTTGTTTTGCAAGTTCCCACAAAGCACACATGCCATGGACAATCAACACGCAAATGTATCTAATCAGGTCCATTACTTTATATAGACCCAATATCCTTTTATGTTTGGGTATTTGCATTGATGCACATTTTTTAGTGTTTATTTACTTGGAGATACATGATCATTTTAGGATTCACGTGCATCTCAAAGTGGGGGCAAAATGTAATGGTAAAATTTACGTAACCATGCTAATTCCCAATATAGTTTTGCGTCCATTTTGAGAAAATGTCTTAATGTGATTGCATATCAACAAACGACACAATCTTGACTAAAGTTGAGTTCATTCCCCAATTCTTTGCACGTCCTCATTTACACACATTCTCATGGATTTGACCTTATCTCATTAATTTCTACACATGTTCCCATACACTTGGCATTTATTACACCTCATGTCTAGACATTCTCCACACAAATATTATTGCTTTATTATTCCAACTCAAACCCACAACACAAGATCAATCTTGCATTGTGTGGAATCAACCACCAAAATTTAAATTTCAAATTCAAATTTCGCCAACTCACACGTATTTCATTACTACCATGAACTGAATTGGTACACATTTCGCATGATTATTATCATGTTGTCATATTTAAAGACATTCATTTGGACATTAATTCACATCCGAGATTCATTCAACTTCCTAGAACTTTAAGGGGCATTCATCATAGGAATATTTCAATTTGGAGAACTAAAAAGAACCTATTGTGCATCAAAAGTCATCCTAACCCATTTGCACACTTGCCTATTGTTGCCAACCTTTGCTTTGGGGTTGGCCTAGGAGAACTTGACCCTAGCGATCCAATAACCTTTCCAAGGTATTTCTAAATATCACTAGGGCTATTTAGAAAGTCCAAAACCTTGCTTTAAGCCAGGGTATGCCTTCTTTTGCAACTAACAATCTAGTCACAAGATATCATAGATGACCATTTAGCCGCTTAAACATCCATATAACCCTTACATTTCCATTACACTACTTAGTTGCACCCTTAAACTATTGGATTAGAAAATCATACTCATCATTTTTTTGACTCTCTAATGTCAATTTAGTTCTTACAATCTCTTGGTGACTTCATTCCTCTTTCATATCAACCTCCATGACCTTCACATGATCTCATTGTTGCAAATTTAGAAGGCTTGTTGGAGTGCTCATTTCAGCCACTTGGATCATGCACCTTTCTCCTTCCGCATCTGCCCATTGGACTGATGTAAGGTCTTGTTGCACTTGTGTTGATAACTCTTTAATTTCAAGAAAAAATATTAACATATATACACTATGATAAATTTTATTGACTTTCATTTCAACTTAATCAAAAACTTTATTCCTTATTATTTAGATTTATTTATTTCTCATAACATAATTTTTTTATTTTAAATAACAATTAGATTAATTCTATTTTTTCTTATTTAAAATTAAAAATATAATGTTAATCAAAAAAAATGTTTGTTAAAAACTAAAATAATCCCTATCAATTATATTGATTATGATAATTTGAACTTCCTTTCTCTACATACACACCATCAAGAGTTTCCTATCTACCCGTTGTAACTCCTAATTGTTATAAAATACAACCCTTAAAATAAGGACGTTTGATTGTAAACAAATTTCAACAAGCGAAATATAGTTAAGATCATTTACTCCATCATGCCTTGCATTAAAATATAACCCTTCCAAAAGAGAAAGTTGATTTTAAACACAGTTCAACAAGATATATATAAAGATTATTTACTCCTATCATCTCTGTAACTTTGTGTGAGGTTTCCAAAACAGATGTATAGCAACGGGTTGTTGTCGGTCTTGATAAAGCGTTAGTTACACTGATAAATTTCGTTTGCTTTGTCAAAGCAAAATAGGAAATAAAAAAGGAATAAGCATGTTTGATATAAGGTCTGTCATTTTTATCTGAATATACTTACAATTTTGCAAGATCCCAGCTGTAGAAGACCGTGACCAGCTTGGATAACGGCTATGGTCTGAAATACACACAAAATTGAAAGAATGGTGAGATGAGCACTGTCTCTTCCGTTTCAACATTCCAGCATATGATGAATTAATACACAAACCTGTATTCCACAGGCAAACTGATCCGTCCATTCGGGAGGGTGCTGCACGAAACACAATTAAACTCAATGATTCGTGGAAAATCTGCAGCTATCCTTTGCATACAGTTGGATTTTACCATAATTATATAATAAAGTATCTGGTCTGGAAATAAATTTGGAAAATTTCAAAAGAAACTTGTTAATTTACCGCATCAAAAGAGCTTTGCCAATAATTGGAAATTCCTGTTTCACACTCTGTTGGTTCTTTGAACACCCATTTGTGGCACTTATCCGACGCAACTTTACCCATCAATCTGTTCACCAAACGCTCTGTATTAAATTCTACAGCAATTCAACGGGGTATAAAAACGCTAAAACCAAGCTCCTGTAAATAATAGTAAAGTTATACATACCCTTCTCCATAATTGTAGAGTTGAATTGACATTTTTCTGAACGCTTTTCTAACTGGATCATCCGCGTCCAGCTCCTCTAAACAGTCAAAACTCGAAGATTTCACCATTTTGTCCATGCCATTGCCATTAAACAGACCAGGTACCCTGTTTACACTTGCCTTGGAGGACCGACAGTATCCGTCTTCCCACATCAGCATCCTTCAGTAAAAGGTGAGTTGCAGCACATCAAAAATGAGAGTCCTTTACAAATAATCTTATATAATTTTTAGAGAGTAAATAGATCTAGATAGAAATATGAAAGACAAAAGCCCTTTATACACAATTTTATATTTACTTTCAGTAAAATGGATCCAGGCAGAAACAACAATTTAGCACAAGGAAAGACAGAAGTCCTGTACAAATAAAAATGAATCCGAAAACAAACACTTGGCCCCTTTGTCTTTGTCCTTTTATCAAAATATTTATAAATTTGTTAAATTTTATATATTAATTAAAGATACAAAACTTTCACAGTTTATGATAACAGTCTGAACTTTTTCTCATCAACATTCCATGATCCATTATAGAATCCAAAAACTGGACAACGTGAAAAGAGAAATATAATTACTTTATAAAAAAAATAATACATTTAATTTTAATTTTTTAATTTTTAATTATTTTGGTAAAAACTGCATCTACCGTGCTGGATGGATAACCTGGGTCTACTGACTAACCTACAAACTGTTGGTGTCCACTGTCTTGTTTCTAATTTACACAAGCATAACTTCAACCTAAACCACCTGCTACTATTGAACCACAGCTATCCAACATATTACTGTTCACTCGTGGCCAACAACAACCAGTAGGACAGATGAAATCTGCAGAGTGCCGGGATGCGTCTCCAATAACAGAAAGGAAGCCATTGCTCAAGTTTGAAACAAAATCCGTAATAAGTATAGGGGTTATATTAGGCATTCATTGGTGATCAGTTGTCTGACTAATCTAATACATGTTTGTTAGGAATAGTGTCTTTTACAGTTTATCTCGTTCACACTTGAGAAAGAAGAAGAGGCGATAACCCTGAAAGTAGATGACGACATAAGATCGTCTTGGGCGTTAAGTGTGTTTTAGATCTCAAACAAGAAGTTCCTTTGTTAAATAAATAAATATTGAGCATTAGGGGAAATCTGCAACTATCACCCAGAGAGCCTGTTGAAATGGGACGGTTTCTAAAATATGTAGAGGTTTATAGTCTGTATCCCAAATTAATTATGGGGGTGAAGAAAAGAAACTGAAGATGTAACTTACAAGCTACCGTTCTCCTCTCCTACTTTGCATCCAGTTCCGCCCCTGGATCTCCTGGAACAACAGAGCAAGCATTAGGATTTTATAGCTATTTGAATATGATACTGCAACAAAAGCCCAGAACCCATATTGGGTTTGATTAGAAAATAATAACACTCACGGTCTCGGGCGTATAGTCCAAAATACAGAATAAGTCCATTCCGAGTTAACACACACGTTTCTGAGTGCTTCGTGCAATGCCATCATGGCCAGAGCCTCTTTAGCTTTGTCTGAGCCGACCATTTTATTTTGTTTTAACTACGCTCTTATTTGCTAAAACTTAGATCGTTCCGGTGAGGGGAAATTGGGTGTTCCTTGTTTATTGAATCCCTTAACGAGGCGTTTTTAAGACAAAGGTATCTGATTGGTAGGTCAAACAATACACCATTTGGCTGACTAGGGAAACGTGCAGAGTGGAGAGAGCTACTATTCCAGCTCCCTGAGGATCTGCAAACTCAGAAATATTTGATTCGTGTTCAACCTTGAGACACAACAGAGTATATGGGTCGGTTGAAATCAGAAAAATGATTAAAGTTTTTCCCCTATTTACTCTTTTCAGCCGGTCCAGAAGAGAAGAAAGCACTCGATGACAAAGGCGTGATAGCTACACGACTGAGAAGATATTAGGTCAGAAACAGAGGCAGAGGCAGAAGCAGAGGCAGAGGCAGAGGCAGAGGCGAGGCAGACCCACAACTGACGGGGTGTAATAGAAAGAAAAAAGCACTGAGCCTCTGCTCCTCCTCTCTAATATTTCCTTTCTTGATGCAGGAGAAAAATAATAGAATAACAGTTCCAGTCACATATTTGACCAAACCCCAAAGACCAGGCCTTTTTGTTTGTGCTTACAATTGGCCCAACCCACAGTTTTGGGGTCATGTAGAGCGTAATTTCAAAGGAGATTTTTCCGATTAAAATAACTAAGAGCTAATAAAGCAGCAGAGACAGAGACAGCGATAAAATGAGTTTTTTAAGTCCTGTGTTGCATAAGTTGCAGCGTGAAGAAATTGTTTTTTTTGGGAGTCCAGTTTTTAATATTGTTAAGTTTGCAGAGCAGCAGCAGAAAGAGCAGAAAAGAGAGTTTGTTTAGTTGAGAGCAGTAGAGAAGGCAGTTGTCCATATGAAGGCGTTTCAGATGGGAGAAGGAAGGAAGCCAAGGTACCAAGCGGGTATTGCGCAATTGCCAAAGTCGTACTTGTCAACCGTTAGTCACGGCTTTAATATATAGCTAAGCCTAGTACCTGCAACATTTCTCACTTTATACACACGCGCTGCCGTAATCCCCGGATCATTTTCAAATTTTTTTGTATCCGCCCACAAAAGAAAAGTCAAAAGATTGTGATGTTTCTTAGTCAAAAGGAGAACGACGCTCACCTTTTTTCTTTCATATATTTCCTCTATCCTAAATTTGATGGCCGTATGAAATATTACACGACTGCATCATATGGAAGCGGAGATGTTGGGCAGTCATTAAGATAATAAATATCTGGTGTGTGATCACAAGGGCAGGATGACTCTCAAGCCCGATTATTATTATTATTAAATTAAGGCTTAAGTCACACCTTAGTCATTTGCAATATATCACCCCTTGATAGGTGAGCTCAAAGTCCTTTGATCTATATTAAATTAGGTATACATGGGAAGGAATAAAACGTTCTTATATTATATTTCACTAATTTATATTTAAATGAACGGTGAAATCTAATCAATAACAAGTGACTCGAGTTCCTGCCGACAGGTAAAAGTCATGTAGCTTAGAGATAGGAAAAGTTTCTAGATAGCAAATAAGAATATAAATGTATTGAAAGTAGCTAGAAAAGTTAGAAGTTATTTTTAGAAGCGCACAAATGCATGGAATTTTTTAGGGTTCATGGGAAACGTGGTCCATAAGGACATGTGAACAAAGAGCACGTGTGGATGGATGCAAGGGAATTTTTTTTTTATGGGTACCATGTATACGTGGAGTTTTTTTTAGCAATGAAATCTTGTTTTTTTGTGTGTGTATGTATACATTTGTGAGAAGGTAGATTCTTTATGATCTTTTTTTTTTATTTATTTTTTTTATACAAGGGGTAAACGCTTTTGACCGAAGCTATGAACCGGATACAACCATTCAACAATTCCACCCCAACGGGGTTTGAACCTTGGTGGCAAGAACAACAATGCCACCTATAAACCATCACACCATGCCAATACCGGCAGATTCTTTATGATCTTAATTAGAAAGCAAGAATACATTATTAATTTCTATTAATTATTGAATGCAAAACAACCAGAAAGATTTGTAAGAATGCACGAGACATTAATGCATACATGCATCCACGTGCACATAATGGATATAGGAGTGAGAAGCATAGTTGGCATGTTAACAAGCCTTAAAGCAAGAGACTCAGTTTGCATTTACAGTATTAAATGAAAGAAAACTGGAGAAATAAAGTGTTTATGACTAGGTCAATGTTTTATATTTTTTTTTCTTTTTAGAAAACCTTTTGATTGAAAAATTCATTAGTCATTTTAAATGGAACAAAGTTCTAATGTAGAGATATTTCTAAGGAATATGGTGAAACAAAGTTCACCATATTCCTTTTTTTTTTGCTTGTATGTCCATCTGTAAACAAAATTATGTTTAGTGAACTGTTGCAGAGCACATGCTATGTTAATTAATACAATTGAGTTATTTTAGTTTATCATATGACAATATGCAGGTGCTAATAGAAACAATAGTGTTAGGTGGAAGATTGGTAGGGATAGCTCATTTGAGTATAAACTTTTTGTAAGATTAATGAATGTTTTTTGTAATGTAGTAAAAAGATTAGTATTATACAAAGCTATTGATTTTATTATAAATAAGATTTAAATCCTATCTATGTAATACGATAAGATATTTTCGTGTATAGAACAATGTAATTATATTACAATAAATTGTTAGATGAATGAGTAGAAAGCTATTGATTTTATTATAAATAGGATTTGAATATTGTTAATGTAGTATGAATAAAAATTTGTGTTTATATAATAAATGATAAGTAATTTGCAAAAAATAAATAAAGAACCTTACTACCTAAGATTAAATTTGTGTATATATAAAATAAAATGTAATAGTTTAACTTATGAAATTGTAATAAGTGGAAAAAATATTACGATAAATTCTTAGGTGAAATTGTGCAAAGGTATTGATTTTATTATAAAGTAGATTTGAATGTTGTTAATGTAATATGAATAGATATATTTTTGTGTATATATTTTAAACAAAAAGTAATTTGAAAAGATATAAAGAATTATTATAATAATCTACATGTTTGTAGTACATTGCATCTAAACATTAAATTATTATAACAATGTACAGTAAAATAATGTTACAGTGTTTGTAACAATGCTTGAAGCATTTAAGTATACATGGATACATGTAGACATTTACCAATGTGCATAGAATGCACAGAAGAGTGAAAAGCATCCCTGGCACCTGAGCAAGCCTGAAAGCGTGATGAGACTGAAATTGCATATGTAGTATTAAATAAAAGAAAAGAAGAGAAATAAACTAGTTAGTATGAATGCATATATGAAAGGAAAACATTAAAATATGGACCGATGTAAAGACATATGCATGCACAGATGTGTAGATGTGTCCATTTAACTTGGTATGCTAAGAAGTATCTATATATGCCTGCGTCCATAAAGTTAGAAATGTCAGAAACAATTTGCAGTTTAAACAAGAACTAGAAAAACATTATTGACTGAAACAAAGCAGCAATACATTAGTGTTTGTGGAACAAGTGTATAAATTATATCTAATAATGCATTTGGTTGGATGGATACATGTAAAGATTTGTGAAATCTGAATATACATCATAGCCTTGGAGGAATGGTCATATGTGCTTTTAGGAATTTGTAACAAATAGGATTTAGAAAAGACATTTTGAAAATAACTCTTGAATACAATTGTATTTTAACAGTGAGACTCAATTTGCATTTACAGTATTAAATGAAAGAAAGCAGGGAAGATTAACTATTTATTAGCAATGCATATATCGAAGAAATGCATAAACGTATGGATGAAGACAAACATGAATGCATCCATCTATGTGTACATGTGTACATGTAAGTTGGTAAGCAAACAAGAATCTATATATGGCTATGTGCACAAAGCTAGAGAATGTCATAAACAAATAGCATTTGAAAGATATAAAAAGAACATTTATGATTGAAACAAAAGAATAATACATTATTGTTTTTTGACCAAGTGTATTAAGGATATATAAACAAGATATAGAAGAAAACATTTTCAAAGGAAGTCTAGAGTACAACTGTATGTTGTCATAGTTATTTTCAAAGCCCTCAGTGTTTAATTGCATAACCTTAATATTTTTTTCAATTTTCCCTTTGGTATGGTGTGAATTTTGTTCTAATGGATGAAGGTATATTTGAGCTATAGATAGATAAAGATATGTAAGGGTGATAAAGAATAATTAGTGATGTAAGTGCAAGAAAGAGAAGGAATTGAGAGAATGATGTGTTGCAAGTAAGGTATATGAATATGAATACATGGAAACGTGTAAATATTTGTTAAATCTGATTACACATAATAGGCTTGAAGAAATTGTTATACGCACTTTTAGGGATCTGTAATAAACAAGGTTTAGAAAAGACATTATGAAAATAACTCTTGAATACAACTATATGTTATGAGTGTTATTTTTAAAGTCATCAGTGTTTATTTGCATAATCTTGATATTTTTTCATCTTTTTCATTGTTTGGTATGGTGTGAATTTTATTGTGATAAATGAGGGTATATTTGAGCTGTAGACAGATAAATAAATGTGAGTGTCAAAAAGAAGAATGAGTTATGGAAGTGGAAGAAAGGGAGCGAGTTGAGAGAAGGGTGAGATGGAAATAGGGTGTATGAATAAGTTATGAAAAGTATTTGACATGGGAGGCAAGTTTATGGGATGGTGGATATGAGAATGAATGGGAATGTAGATGGTATGAATTTATCGTTTACAAGTTATATGCTTACAATTAAATTCGAGAAATGAAAATTTCAATGAGAGAGCTGGATTTAGTGAAAAAAGGAACGCAACACATTGGTATGATGCAAGGCAAGCAAATAACTGGATTTTGAAATGTATTTGATTTGAGAGAAAAGGACGTGGAAGGGTGGAAATGGAAATGAATGGAATTAATAGGGTATGAAGTGATTATTTCTTGCAACAAGGGGTGGAAGAATGTCTAGTTTGGTATTGGTTATGCTTTTAAAAATCATCATAGGGCTGAGTCCGTCAATATAAACACAGAAAAAAGACCCATGTTGCATTTCTGACTCTCCCTCGTACTGAACAAGGTACTGAGGTCCTTGAGCTTCCTTGAAATGCGACAATAGAAGACAAAGTGGAAGTTCTTATGCATATACTATGGAAAAAATAAATATGGAAGATCATAAAAAAGATAACATGTAAATGTTGGTGCAGTGGAGAACATTAAATACATGGAGACAAAAATACGTAGAGCTATTGAGATATATATGCATGGATGCATCAATAGACACATGTATACATAGAAAATAGAATTACATGGAGAGATGGAGATATGAACACATGTATACATGGATGTATGCATATTTGGATATAGGTGCAAATGCATATGTTACATGGAAGGATGTATTCATATGCATATGCAAATATGGATGAAGGCATATATGCATATATGCATGTACAATATGCATGAATATATGATGGCCATGGGTTACCAGGATACATTACATGGGTGCATGTTTACATTTGCAGTAACAAATTTCCTTTATGATCTTATCCAAGAAGCAAAAAGTGTATTATTATTTTGTTTGAAGTATTGAATGCCAAAAATCTTAAACATTTCTTACAATGCTTGAGGCATCTTTGTATACATGGATGCATGTATACATGTATCCATGCGCAAACAATGCAAAGAAGAGTGAAAGGCATACATGACATGTGAACGAGAAATTTGAATGGAAAACACTAAAATCAAGTAAAAAAACAAATTTGTGAAATCGTAGTGATGCTCAAGTAGCATTTACGCATGGATGGATGTATAGTTGTGTCCATGTAATTCGGTACACAAAGAACAATTTTTAGATGCATGTGTGCATAAAGCGATAAATTTTAGGAACAATTTGCATTTGAAACATATACAGTATTGTTTTTAGAACAATTATATAAAGGATGCCTAATGATGCATATGAATACATGGAAACATGTAAATATTTGTTAAATCTGATTACACATAATAGGCTTGAAGAAACTGTTATACGCGCTTTTAGGGATCTGTAATAAACAAGGTTTAGAAAAGACATTATGAAAATAACTCTTGAATATAGTTGTATGTTATGAGTGTTATTTTTAAAGCCCTCAGTGTTTATTTGCATAACCTTGATGTTTTCTTCATCTTTTTCATTGTTTGGTATGGTGTGAATTTTGTTGTGATGGATGAGGGTATATTTGAGGTGTAGATAGATAAAGAAATGTGAGTGTAAAAAAGAAGAATGAGTTATGGAAGTGGAAGAAAGGGAGCGAATTGAGAGAAGGGTGAGATGCAAATAGGGTGTATGAATAAGTTATGAAAAGTATTTGAGATGGGAGGCAAGGATATGGGATGGTGGATATGAGAATGAATGGGAATGTAAATGGTATGAATTTATCATTTGCAAGTTATATGCTTACAATTAAATTCAAGAAATGAAAATTTCAATGAGAGAGCTGCATTTTGTGAAAAAAGGAACGCAACACATTGGTATGATTGAAGACAAGCAAATAACTAGATTTGAAAATGTATTTGATTTGAGAAAAAAGGACGTGCAAGGGTGGAAATGGAAATGAATGGAATCAATAGGGTATGAAGTGATTATTTCTTGCAACAAGGGGTGGAAGAATGTCTAGTTTGGTATTGGTTATGCTTTTAAAAATCATCATAGGGCTGAGTCCGTCAATATAAACATAGAAAAAAGACCCATGTTGCATTTCTCACTCTCCCTCATACTGAACAAGGTACTGAGATCCTTGAGCTTCCTCGAAATGCGACAATAGAAGACAAAGTGGAAGTTCTTATGCATATACTATGGAAAAAATAAATATGGAAGATCATAAAAAAGAGAACATGTAAATGCTGATGCAGTGGAGAACATTAAATACATGGAGACAGAAATACGAAGAGCAATTCACAGATATATGCATGGATGCATCAACAAACACATGTATACATAGAAAATAGAACTACGTGGAGAGATGGAGATATGAACACATGTATACATGGATGTATGCATATTTGGATATAGGTGCAAATGCATATTTTACATGGAAGGATGTATTCATATGCATATGCAAATATGGATGAAGGCACATATGCATATATGCACGTATGGACAATATGCATGAATGTATGTCAACATATAACTTTTAATTTTGTTATATTGGAAAACTAGTACTATTTTGATAAATCAACATTGGGAAATTAGCATTTAGCTGTTTCTATTTATCATAATAGCTTTATAAACTATTGTTGTTATTGAAAATCAGTGAAATGCGATCGCATAGTTTGATTAAATAAATTTAAGCAAAGGCAAAGTCTAGAAGACTAGCGAGTAGAGATACATAATCCATGAGTACAAATTAAATGCATTGAAATATCAGGAAAATGCGAACACATGGAGGGGTCAAAATAATTGAAGCAAATGCATTAAATGCCATGTAACTGGTGGGGAAGGCGCTAGAATTGCTTGATGGCCATGGGTTACTAGGATACTTTGGCCATTAGGGGCCATTTGGCCAAAGACAAAGACAGATACATGGATGCATAAGTCCATACATGCATATATACATGTATCCATGCAAAATATTGATAGATACATATATAGATGTATGTGTGTATGCAATTCATATGTTCATATATGCATAAATCAATGTATACATGCACCCATAGATACAGTCATACATATATAGACAGATGCATGTAGAGATATGGCAAGATATGCATGAATCGATATATACATGGCTGCATCTATGGATACATAGATACATAATGAAATGGAGGAAAAGACACATTTATATATGCATAGTTTGATTAAAACTAGTGGCTGAAGGTACATAGTTCATTCAGACAAAATTAATGCATTGAATGGCATCTGACCAAAGGGGAGACTGTTTGAATTGCTAAGCAGTCTTTGAATATATAACAATTAAAAGAGATAAGTATAAGTATCGTTGGGGACATTCCACATTTTGACCTTTCAATCAAAGTCAATTAACAAAGCAGCAGTCATACCTAAAGAAACTTGAAGGACTATGAGGATAGAAACTATACATTTTAAATGAAAGTCAGGTTTTGCATTGTTACAATGTATTTGTATACTTTGATTATAAAATCATAGTTTAGATTATTCTAAGTGTTATGCATTTGAATCTTTTCTTGAAATACGAAGGATTCATCTGAGTCTTGAAGGCAATGCACAGCTGTCCTATAAAGAGAGCTTTGGAACCAATGAGTTGTCATATATACATGTGTGCATGAGTCCATAGATGCATATATACATGTATCCATGCAAGTTATTGATAGATGCATATATACATGGATGTGTCTATGCAATTCATAGGTGCATATATACATAAATCGAGGTATACATGTACCCATAGATACAGTCATACATATATAGACAGATGCATAAAGAGATGACAAGATATATGCACAAATCGATATATGCATGAATGCACTTATGGATACATAGATACATTATGAAATGAAGAAAAAGACTCATTTATATGTGCATTTATTTTGAGAGTTTGATTCTGAATCCATATGCATACTTTGATTAAAACTAGTGGCTAAAAGTACACAATTTATTGATACAAAATTAGTGCATTGAATTGCATGTGACTAAAGTAGAGGCTGTTTGGATTGCTAATTAGCCTTTGAATATATAACAATTAAAAGAGCTAAATAAGTATAATTATCCTTGGGAACATTTCACAATTTGACTTTTCAATGAGAATGAATTAACAAACTAGCAGTCAGACCTAAAGAAGGTTCAAGGACTATGCTGATAGAAAACCATATTTTGGACAATGGCTAGACAGTCTGTTGGACAATGGCTAGACAGTCTGTTGAAATAGCTTTTAAAACTTTGAAGCAAATGCATTTTTCGTTCTGTTTATTTTCATTGTACATGTTAAATGGAAGTTGGGTTTCAGATTGTTGCAATGCATTTGGATACTTTGATTATAAAATCATAGTTTAGATCATTTTTAGTGTTATCCAATTGAATCTTTTCTTGAAATACCAAAGATTCATCTAACTCTTGGAGGCAATGCACAATTGTGCTATAAAGAGAGCTTTGAAATGAATGAGCAAGTGAGGCACAATTTTTTTTTGGTCACATTGCCAATTTCATTGTGTGCTTTAAACCTCCAAAGCAAGAGAAAACTGAGGGAGGAAAGTATTTATTGCCTCAGGTAACTGGTTGTTGGTTCTGGATACTATAATTATTGTCCTCATAGGCACACATGCAAAGTATGGAACGATATTGAAAGCAAGTGAACTCTCTAATAATCCCATGAAACATAGTCTTTGTATGCATCCATGTATATAGGATTACATGTATATATGTGTACATGTAATTATGTATATTTTTTTGTATAGTTTGAATTTGGAGAGCTATTTTATATATTGGAAAATTAGCATTTATCTATTTTTCTATTCATCCGAGTAGCTTTATAAATCATTTTTGTTTTAAAAAATTCGGGAAAATGCGAATGCATAAATTGATTAAATAAATTTAAGCAAAGGCATAGTTTAAAAGTTGGCGGCTAGAGGTATGTAATGCATGAATGCAGATTAAATGCATTAAAATATCAGGAAACTGCGAGCGCAAAAATTGATTAATTAAAATTAAGCAAAGGCATAGTTTATCAAGGTGGCAGGTAGACGTACGCAATACATGATTACTGCAAAGCGGTTTCATAAAGAGAAGTTTGGAACGAAAATTATGTTAACATGTGTGGTAATGAGAGTTTTTTCCTTGAACCTTGTTATATATTCAAGGAGTAACTAGCAATGCAAACAGTGATCCTTTTAGTCAAATGCCATTCAATGCATTGAGCTTGCATCAGTGGATTATGTACCTTCAGCCACTAGTTTGAATCAAAGTATGCATATGGATTCAGAATGAAAAGCTCTTTTATGTGAACGTTTTTTTAATTTGCCTATGCATTTGCCCAGAATGCTTTTAACCGGTAGCATTGGCCAATCACATTTTGCCGTTGAACATATTGCTTATTCTTTTGTACAGTTTGCATGTGAAGAGCTATTTTATATATTGCAAAAATAGCATATATCTATTTTCCTATTTGACTGAGTAGCTTTATAAATAATTTTTGAAATCGGGAAAATGCGAATGCATAAATTGATTAAATAAATTTAAGCAAAGGCATAGTTTGAAAGTTGTTGGCTAGAGGCACATAATCCATGAATACAGATTAAATGCATTAAAATATCAGGAAAATGTAAGCGTAATGCATGAATGAAAATTAAATGCATTAAATGACATCTGGCTGGAGGTGAGCGTGCTGGAGTGGCTTGGTGAACATGCATGGACAGGGTACTTTGGTCATTTAATATAGAGTTAAGTTACTTGCTATGCATTTCTATTACTTTGTGTGTGTTGTTTTTGTGTTCTGTAAGCCTGTGCTATGAAAACCTAGATTTTGCAATTGCTTTGAGCTTTCTTGCTATGATGAAAGCATACAGGAAAAAGGAATTTTGTGACCTGTTATAGTTAATGTCCTCCTAGGCACATATGCAAAATATGGAAACATATAGAATTTGGCATGAACAATGTTGGAGGAATCACATGAACAATAGAACTATTCAACACTGAACTCTATGCTAGTAATAATTATTGGAAAAATTGTAAATGCCATAGATGAAATAATATGAATAAAATTCTAGTTTCTGGTTTTCTTGAAATGCAATGAAAAAACTACTATAAAGCCATAAGACAAGGTTGTGTAACATATTGCCATTCATGTATCTAATTTCTTTGGACACGAATGCTTAACACAATTGATTGCAATAGTAACGTGTCTACGAAAGTGGGACAATAGAGATCATAACTCAGTAGTTTTTAGTGTGAGTATATATGTATCCTGACACATATAAGCTTGATCTGGCATTCATGAATACAACTGCTATGTACAGTGAAATAGCTAATTAGTATTACTATATGCAATATCCATATAACATAATAAATTGGTACAAGGCTAGAGTGGCAGATCCATAAGTAAATGGACGCATGTATACGCAGTTGCATACAGGGATACGTAGAAGCTTAGATGAATACATGGACGCATGAATATGTGCATATGTGCATATGGACATAGAGGCATATACACATGTAAATATGCATATATGCAGCGTAAGCAACATATGGATTTGTGTATACAGGAGTGTACGCCATACATTAGAATGCATGATGGAAAAGCGACTATAAAGTACAATGCATTAAAGCAGGCGCAAGACTTGGTTACAGTAATAGCATAAAAATGATAAAAGCTAAACGAAAATAACCATTTATTGTCTCAAGTAACTTGTTAATGGGTCTACAGTGTGTAATCATAACTACTTCTACTTGGTCACCATAAATTCTTGGAAACGTAAGAATCACAAAGCAAATATTGGAGAAGCTAGGAAGGACAGAATGCAAAAGGGAACATTTAAACTATATAGTTTGAATAGCATTATGCATGGAGGGATAATAATTATTGAACATATATGTCAGATGTACATAGAGAACCATTGTCTTGGTAGGTGCAAAAACAAAATTGGAGTTTCAGATGTCCATATTCTAAAAGACTTTAACATAGTAACCTATAGAAGTGTCTAAATGTATAATAGCAATAGAGTATTTTAAAACCAAAATTGTCTTTAACATGTGAGACCCAGTGAAATGTCTTGGAGCGTGGAAAGGCAAAAAAGTAAAAGTCTGAACAATGTAAATCTGTGCTCCTCTATTCCTAGTTTCCTGTAAAGGCAACAGAATGCTATGTATTAGAAGCATAGTTTGTATGGATAGTGATTTGAGGTACTCGTTTAAAACAAAGAAAGTGTACATATGAATGACTTTATTACGTTTTGGTGATGTTTCCTGTCTATTTGTCAATGCAAATGGCTTCAACAATGGCATTGTTTTGGTCAAGGCTAAAATGTCCTTCAGCACTGAAGTCCCGTAGGATGAATATCACTGCTGACTTGTCCTTGATATAGTCTTCATAGCTGAGCCTTTGCAGTGTGGGCAATAGACGGTGCATGGTGGCCTGGTCAATTGAAGACTGAATTGTTTGATTGTCATAAGTTGTTATGGTAGTTTTAAGTTGTAAACAAAATGTATAATTGACTTGCTGGTTGCACTGTTTACAGTGAGCAGTTTTCTCTTGGAGTGTGCCATAAGCAGTAAATTTGAATTTGCATTTTGGACAACATGCATGAAATGGATTGGAAAATGCATTTGCTGCTTTTAGAGTACCAGAAACCTATAGAATATGGTTCAAAACTGTTAGAGGAGACAAAAAAACAAGTTTGGATGCACTAGATTTATTTAAAAAGAATGTTGTTACCTTGAAAGTTGAGTGTAGTAGGCTGTTGAGCTTTTCTAAGCTTCTTTTGTCATTCAAGGTACAAATGAATGTTGATCGACATGTATGAAATGTGTTCTTTTGGTCTATTTTTCTCACAACATTCCTGAAAAGCATTGCAGGTGTTTTATTTGTATGCAACTGGTCTTCGAGTGCAAAGTATTGTTGCTCATATGTTGACCGTAATATCAGCTGCAATTCAATGAGAGGATTAGATTTTGTTACGGAAATTGTTATAGAGGCCACTATAGAACATTAAAAGCTTGAAACTGAAAGAAGAGGTAAAAGTTTTGTAGCCTGAAATACCTATGCCCTGTCTATGTCAGTGTGGCCATCTTTGATGTCAATTGCAAATTGGGTACCCATTTTCCTAGCACCAACTACTAGCGCAGCTATTGTGCCAGTTGGGTACTCATTAATAGTTGTAAGCAATTGGCTGATAGTCGTACTTGGGATGAATTTGTACTCCTGACAGAGGTGGGAGATGATTTCAGTGGTGCTAATGTCTGTTAAAATCAGAATACAATCACAGTCACCTTTGTCATAATCTGTTCTAGGTGCAACTTGGAAATCTGAGATTGAAATAGCTGATTCCGGGACTATTTTAGGCTCATGTTGGTAAACAATATTTCCACTAACATTTAACGTGATTGTCATTTCTGCTTTGTGATCTATCAGATCAACATGTAGCATTTCCCGTGTTTTGTTAGCCTTGTCCAATGTTGCTCTGTAGACAACAAGGACATCACCTTGGAAGGTGTCTCCAGCTCTTCTTGCATTTAGCTGTTCGATTGAAACAATCCTAGGTTTCTTGACTCTTGTCCTACAAGGAACAAGGATAATGTCAATTGAATGCTAATTTTATATTAGCAAGTTGGACAAATGGAGGTACATTGTAGAACAAAGTACTTTACCGTTGTGTTGACTCTTCTTGTGCAATTTGCACCTGTTTGGCTTGTCTTTTTGATACATCTTTTGGTGTCCTGCAAAGAATTGGAACAATGTTATTTGAATATTTGTGATTTGGGCGAATGAATTTGAAGGAATAATACTATCAGCACTTTATCGTTGTGTTGATTCTTCTTGCGTGGGTTGCATTTGCTTTGACTGTCTTTTAGTTTCATCCATAGATCTCCTGCAAATAATGTATATAGCATTGGAAAAGACATTGCAATGCGTAAAACTGATATAAGGCTATAAGTTCTATAGAGTTGAATTTGTCTATTGTGCAATATGCAATTTTAGGAAAATTGGATTGTGATCAGTCCAATATGCTTCTGATATATAGATAGAGCATATATTTGTAGTCGTGTTGGACCAAATGTGATCAATGACTGAGTTGTCCATGCTATGTTGTTGGTTCAAGACAAATTGTATGCTGTTATGTTGCATATAACTGTGAAGCATTTTTTTGTTTCTGCTCTCTGAAGACATGTCGACATTAAAATCGCCTAAAATGTACAACATGTTTTCTGAATTTGTGGATCCAATAATTATTTGCAAGATTGTAATTACTTCATCTATGGCAGTTGTAGGTCTTGCATAAATATTACAAACATTGAGTTCATTGTTAGATAGCATTATTGTTAATGTGATAGCTTCAATATTTGAGGTTTCATGGTGTGTTGTTTTTGACAAGAGTAAATGTTTCTTGGTTAAAGTTGCTATGCCATGGATGTTATGTACAGAGGAGCTATCAAAATTTTGTAACAAGGTATTTAGCTCAAAGGGATGCATATGTGTTTCTTGGAGACACAAGATATCAGATTGCATTATGCTATAGTCATTGACAATGTCTTCTGCATGTGCTTTCAAGCTATGAGTGTTCAATGTACATAGGAGCATATGTGATTTGCTTTTTGAACATGTGCTTAGATTATCAAGTTGCCATTGTGCACATGTCTGAAGATGAGACATTTCTAGTTGTATTTTGTCTTTAACTTTGAAGTTTTTTGAAGTTAAAGGTTGTAATAGGAATAATGATTCTACTGATTTTGTTCGTGATAGAGCTGTATAGGTTAGTCCATGTTGTCTAATGCCTGTGGGATCAAAAGCCAAGGCCTCCATTGTTAATCCTTGGGATCGATGTATGGTTCGTGCACATGCTACTTGTACTGGGAATTGTTTTCTAGTTGTAATTTTCTTGTTTATTGTTATTTTCTGCATTGGCCTAGCAATGCGCTGTATAGGCACCCAGTCTTTGTCAATGATAGTAGAATAGTAGTGTGCTAGTTTTGTGCGCTGCTGATGTCCAATTGATGGGTCATTAAATTTAATCCAGACAATATCAATATTGTTTTGTGATGTATATGCTTTAAAAATTCCATCTGAACCGTTGACAAGGCCATCTTGAACATTGTAATTGCCTGCATAAAGCTCAACAAGAATGTTTGGTTTCAAGCATATTTGTGATGGGAGTGTTGCTGTGTGACTATACACTCGTATTGCATTAAGGTCCTCGTTAACTTCATCTATCGCATCCAACACAATCATTTGGGTTGGAATGATTGATAGCATTTTGTTGTTATGTGCTTGAACGTCTATTCTCCTATAGAAAAGGTGCGGAAGCAATGGATCTAATGGTATAGGACGAAAGCAAATTTTGTTGATATAGTCTATGTCATGAGTTGTCTGAATGCCTACTCGTAGTCTATTAAGGATTGAAATACATATTTCATCTTTTTGTCTCATGGAAGTCACTAATGAATAGCATTTTGTGTGGTCTTTCCAGAAACTATAAGGCATTAATTCAATTGGAGTAGGCCTATTTTTGAAAACCACAGAGTCAAGGACAGGTTGTGCCTGGTAAAGGTCACCACAAAATATGGTGTCAAGGTTCCCAAAGTATGTTGTAGGCATTTGCATTATGTCTCGTAGTCTTCTATCAATATACCGTAAAAATGTTGAGCCAACTAATGATATCTCGTCTATAAGAAGTATGCAGAATTGATCATAGTGCTTTGACATATTGTCAAGTACTTCAGTGTTTGGTGGCAGGAATTCTGATGTATTAAAAGGTATGTGAAATGCTGAATGTAATGTGAATCCGCCTATGTTATATGCTGCTTTACCTGTATATGCAGTTAATAATCCCTTGGGTTTGTCTGGATTATTGTCAACAGAATTGCTATACATGCGAATGAGAGCTTGGTAGATGGCTTTTGTCGTAAAAGTCTTTCCTGTTCCAGCTCCTCCAGTCAAAAACAAGTGCAATGGCTTTTGTGGATTTCTCATCTTTTTTATGAGAACATCCTTAACAATTGCTTGTTGTTCTTTATTTAACATTCGTCTTAATTTGTAGTATTCATTGTTATCTGTAATCTGTGGGTGCTTTGTAATTTCAAATCCATTGGAGTACGTGGTCTTTGGGTTAGAATGACCTATGTTTGGAAGGTTTGTTTGAATGTCATATAGTTCTTTATGGGAAAGCTTTGTTTGCATTGGCAGGTCAATTAGCTTTTCATCTTCAAGAGACTGAACATCATTAATAGCTTTTTCAATGTCACCCCATGCGGAGTTTGTGTTGTGGATGAACTTTGCACTATTTGTTTGAATGGTTTGTCCATGGTACATGCATGCATGTTCCCAAGAGTCAAAGTTTTGTTTGAGTGTATGCTCATTAATGATAAATGGAACATAGAGAACCAATTGCTCTCTACAATGATTCTCTAAATCAAAGTGTTTGTTGAAATTGATAAACCGTATCACATTGGGTTTGGCCTTTGGCTCAATTGCAACACCGTATTTATTGTATCTTGAAACAAATTATGCAAGACATATGTCCATCATTGTTTCAGGGCGTTTTAAATAGTAGTCTATAATAGATTTCGCAAGAACGTTTTTTGATTCATTTGGCTCATTGCTCAATTGTTTAACAGATTTGAGTATAAATGTGCGATCATTGTCAGATTGTGTATCAATGAATATACATTTTCTTGAACTGTAATTTAATGGCAATGACAGAACAATATGTGCAGCTTGTTGAGATGACATTTGTTGCAAGTTAAGCATGGCATTGCCAAGTTTACTCACCATTCGGATTGCATCAATATTGTCTTGCTTGTGGTCTCTATGTATTCTTTTGAATGCATATGTCATTGACTTGTCTACTTTTGCAATATATGAGCTACAGTACATAGCAACAACATATGCATTTAGGACAAATTGTGCATCTGTATTAGCCCTCCAAAGATCTGGAATTTTCCTTGAAAAACTATTGTTCCATATTTGTGATGGTTTTCTCTGTAAGAAAAGCGTAGGCCTGTTTAATGTTGAGCTTAAAGCTTGAATGTATTCATTGTCACTTAAGTTTAATTCTTTTAAGAACATTTGAAAAGTGAATGTTTTGTCATAGTTTGCTTTTTGGAGTTTTGAAAAGATTTCAGTGGCATTTGCAGTAATCGCTTCAGTCTTTTGGAGTATTGGTAAAAGTATAGTTGACTTTTGCATTGGTGGGAAAGGAAAATTGTACCTACAAAATTGTTTTCTTGATCTTTTGCATTTCTTTGTATGATGGTGCTTGTGTAGCATTGCCAGAGGAGGTTCCAAATTTTCAGTGTCACAAGTAATATACTTATCAACAAAAGCTATGACGTCCGTGTTGTTTTTTTCTGTGTAGATTGGTGCATTTTTAACCCATACGAGGAAATGATCATGTTCATTTCCTCGATTTTGGAACTCAGTGACTGAGAAGTAATCAATGACATTTCCAAAGAAGGAGTCATCTGTAAGTATCAATTTTTTTATTGCATTGATTCTATGTTTATAGTAACGTGCACAAGTGATAGGATCTTTCTTGATTAGTTCAAATTTGTCAATGTGTGTTGGGTGATTAGATTCTTGATGGTTTTGTGCTGATTGGTGTAGATTGTGCAGCTCTTGTAATGTTTGAATTAGTGGATCCCAATTTTGCTCAGCACTAGAGAAAGTGATGAAAAATGTCGGTGGTCCTAGTTGTCGAATCATAGCAAATACATTTTTCTTAAGTTATTGTGAATAGTCTGGAGAGATTCTTATTCTTTTGAAATCAACGTATCCAATATCTGATTTTAGAATTTTTTCTAGGTTTGGTTTGTGTTTAACGTCTTTCGCAAATAGCTTTCGCCCTTTTAACTGGCCCTTGTGGATTCTTATTGTCATTGTAGAGAGTACTTGTTGTATTAGTACCTTTATAGCTTTGAAAAAAATGTTTGTTGTATGATATGCAAATTGTCTTTGTGACTGTAAGAGCTCCCAGCGTAAAGTTTTTTTACAATGTCATTATCACGTGGTTTGCCAAAGAATAAAGTTGGGAAATTCATTTCTTCAGCATAGATGTCCTTAAATATTCCAATTGGATACTTGTTCTCTGCAGGTGCAATTTCAATAATCTTGTCCTCCATGTTATGGATACATCTAGACTAGGTGAATCCATGTATCAATGTGTCTGATGGGTTTTCATTTTCCATTTCACTGTCTAATTATGTTTCACTTGTATTTTGTGGACTATTGTCTTGGTTTTCTTCAGTGCATTGGAGAACTTCTTGCCAATCTTGGTTTATGCGGACTTCGTGCATTTTGTATAATGGTGTCCTCGTTAATTGAGTCAAAGCTTGCATGATGACATTTGGGCGCACCATGCCTTTTTGAAATGCATTTTTGTATTTCAAGCGTCTTTTCAATGAAACAACAATTGTTTGTGTGTTGTTAATTGATTGTGGTAATGCTTTTTGTACAATGTTCATGTCAACAGGGACATTTATAATAGAACCTGTTAGGCCTATTTGAGACCTTTTGAACCCTAGTTCCCAAATTTGTGCAAATGCAATTCTAAGTGACACAAGTCGTTCTTCTAGATGAGTTAAATTTTGTACATAGCACAACGGTCTATTAGTTCTTATTTTCTGTGGCGTAGCATACTTTGGAATAGTGGACTGTTTCAATGCAAAGTAGCATACATTGCATATGAAATCTGTGAATTGTAAGGAATCTGATTGTAGCAGCTTGCAGTATAACTGTTTTTATTTTTCTTTGAAAATCCTGATGTCCTTGTAAAGACAAAGCACTTGGAAAATTGCACATGGGTATTTTGGCGTATCTTGTATTGCTGTTTTATAAATTTCTATTGGTGTCAATGTTTTTTTTCTTTCTTTGGGCTGCTAGGTACACTTTCTTTTTGTTTTTCTTTTCTAATCAAGTTCTTCAGGTGATTAAGTCTTATTGTTGATTTATGTTTTAAATTGTCTGCTTTGACAAATGGTATCAAATTTTCCTTGTTTTTAGGCAAAGCATGTGGCTTAGTCAAGTAAGTATTTTTGTATTGTGGACGATTTCTGATCAACTTTTTTAGTCGGAGTAAGCTTGTAGAGCATGGGCGAGTTAGATTTTGGGCTTTGATTCTTAGAAGCGGCTCAAAATGTCCAGCCAAAGGGTTTGTATCATGGAACAGTATAGAGACTGATTTTGTATATCTAGAATCATTGAAATCTAAGTACTTCCTTGATGTTGTCAATGACCAGAGGCTTATCTGTATTTTTAACCATTTGGATATCCAGTGAATGCAAAACAAGTCACCCCACAATCCACGTTCGCTATGGTCTATGCACGGCCGTGCAGACAATCGCATCTTGCGGAAGTATGTTTCTTGGTCATGTACTTTGTGCAATGTGTATAGAGTAGTAGGATTTAGTTCATTGTTATATGATTTAATTGCTTCTTTGTCCTTTTTTTGAAAGCAAGCCAGAAAATAATCTATAGCTCCATTGCGTAATTGAGTTGAGGTGTACTGGTTGTTAAGTAGCACTTGAAGCGAATCAAACAAACAGTCACCAACATTGTATGCAAATGTGCTTAATCTACAAAGGCCTTCAGCTCTAAGGACATTGTCAATGTTTGATATTTGAGGGTACTTTGTGCAAAGTTTTTTTATTTCATGTGAACTTATGGGCTGTTTTGAAGTTATGTTTTGTGTTTCAATTGCTAGCAATGGTTCAAAGTGTCCATTTAAAGAATCCATGTCATGAAATAGTATAGAGACTGATTCCGTGTAATCAGAACTATTGAACTATAAGTACCTTCTTGCTGTTGTTCTTGACCAAAGGGATATTTGTATATTCAACCATTTGGATATCCAGTGAATGCAAAACAGGTCACCCCACAATCCACTTTCTGTGCAATCTGCTTGTGGCTTTGCAGATAAGCGCATTCTGTGGAAATATGTTTGTGGATCATGTACTTTGTGCAACGTATATAGAGTATCAGGGTCTAGTTCATAGTTGTATGATTTTATTCTTCTTTGTCCTTGTTTTGAAGGCAACTCAAGAAGTAATCTATAACTCCATTTCATATTTGAATTGATGTTTAACGATTGTTAAGCAATAGCTGTAATGAATCAAACAAACAATCACCAACATTGTATGCAAAGGCACTCAATCTGCAAAGTCCCTCGCCCTTAAGCACGTAGTCAATGTTTGATATTTGGGGGCGCTTTGTTAATTCATAGGTGTCAACGTCTATCATTTTCTTTGTTACTCATGTAACCTAATGTGTTTGGGAATAGCAAATGCTAGGTATGAATAGCATCTAACGCTAGTATCTAGATTACAAAATCTATAACTGTTTACATCATCGCCTATGTGCTTTTAGTCAATAGCATTTGAAAGCATTAATCATGTTGTCGAGGATCTTGGAAGTTAATAATCTCTACATATGTTGGAAAATGGATCTTGAGTAGTAGTAGAAGCTTATGTAACATACCACACAACAAACAATTTAATAGAAGCAGAAGGGGAAAATAGTATTAATTCTTCAACCTGACCTTGATATCCATTGTCCCCCAGTAGGATTGTATGTACTTATTCCTGTTACATTGCCAAAGTGAATAAATGAGTACAATGCATGATGTATACTTTTAGTGCCACAAACACAAAACAATATTTTCAGGTAGCCTTGTTTACATGCACCAATTGGTTGATAAGAATCTTTTTTGCTCACATTGCCAATCTTAATCTATGGTATTTAAATGTTTTGTGTAATTGGATTCCTTTGTTTCTATGTACTTGTAAGCGACTGATTTTTTTCAAAGGACAAATGATTTTAAAAGCTATTCAGATAAACATGAATTAAGTGACATGTAGAGAATAGTTTTACAAATCTTTTTTGTTTAAAGAAAATCAGGGAAATGCAAAAGCATTATTTGATCAAAAAAGATCTATGGCTTTTCCTATTTGTCGAAATAGCTTTTAAAATCATTTGTGTTTAAAAAATTTGAGGAAAATGCAAAGGCATAGGCCCATTAAGCAAAAGTGAAGGCATAGATTGATTAAACAATTAAAAGAAGAGATTGAAACTCAGAAGTGCAGGCGCACAGTGCATATATGCAAAGTAAATGCATTAAATAGCATGCAAGTGGATGAGAAACTGCTGCAATGGCTTGGTGAACATGTATAGCGAGGTTGCTTTGTTCATTTGTTATAGGCTTAAGTCAGCTGTTAAGCATGACAATTACTTTGTGCATATTGTTTTTCTATTCTAGAAGTCTTTGTTCTGGGAGAGTTTATAGCGATTGAGCAAACTTTGTTATAGTTACAGTATCCAAAACCAGAAATGAGTTACTTGAGGCAATAAATAGTTTCTTTTCTTAGTTTTCCTTTACTTCAGAAGTTTTAAGCACGTAGTGTAATTGGCAATGTGAGCAAAAAAAACTGTGGTTAATGTCATTTTGCATGTAAGCAAGACCATGGAAAAATATTGCATCATGTCTATGAGTGAAGTAGTACATCATTCATTGTACTCGTGCCATGTCAGCTTTTGAAATTAACTTTGTAGGCATTTATTTGTAAAACAGGAAGGTTAAACATATGTTAACTTGCACATTGCACAGCAACTTGCCACAGATATAAGCAGTCATATGGAAAAAACTGCCTTAAATGCATATAGGCAAAAAACAGTTGACATAAAACAAAGACTTATGACTCAAAAGGCTATTTGAAACTGCAAACAGCGTTTAAAAATTGGATGCTAGCAGTTCATTCTATTATATGGATATTGTATAGAGGAAGTATAACTTATTAACACATAAGCAAAACCTGCTCTATTGCTCGAAGACAAATTACTATTGCAATTGTGTAAAATGCATTTTCCTGTTTGTATATGTGGAAACAGTCCTCTAAATCATTTATGTTCAAAGAAATGAGGAATACAAGATGGAAAAATGAATACATGGAAAATAACTTTATGCAGTTATTATATTGAAGAATTTCAATTGCATTTCAAGAAAAGCAAAAAGACAATTTGGAAAACTGACCTTGTAATCTGCTATCAAACGATCAAGTATACTTGTAAAAATGTCCAAATTGTGATAGGGAGAAGCAATTTTTCCCAGTGTAGTTTGTGCGTGATTGTTTAAATACAGTTGAAAGCATTAATCCCTGTCACAAGGACAATTTAGACAAATGAGTACAGTGAGTGACATATACTATGTTATTCATAAAAACAAAACAGAATTCTTATGTAGTTTCATTTGACCAAGAAACAATCCAAGTAAGAACTTTTGTTTCTTAGAATGCAAATTGCATTTTTATAATTTCTAAATACTTATTGCTATTTGTGCACCCTATAATATAGAACATTTTTTTGCATATGCATGCACCAGGCTAATTCTGTTATTGCAATGTTGGTATAAGCTCTTTAAGAGCAATCAATGGAATAGATCCCATATTTGCTTAATTGCCTAAAAAAGTGTAAGTAGGTCGCGGCAACAAATCAATAGTAAGCCAAAAAACAACACAGACTTGTGCTAGCACTATTAAGTTCTGGTAAAAACAATTTCTAGCTATTGTTTAATGCCAAAGTAGCTATCACTTAACAGTGAAAGCGATGTAAATATTGATTTTCTAACTAAATGGGGTCATTTCATTACCATATGCATAAGTTTATTTTGTACTGTTAGGTAGCACTTACTATTACTTGTGCAATGAAGCCACATGCAAGTAGAATTCATAACTCATGGCATTTAGATACACCCAAGGAGAAATACAAACCAAGGTTGTTAGCATCCTGATAAGAAAGATGATGCGATACATCCAATTAATGTATGCCACAAAATCCTATTGAATGAAGATGATTTGGATAGGAATGTTACAAATCAGAATCCTTATTGGTGTTTGAGTAATCCTCTTTTTCAAGACTCTTCAAGGAAATTGTATGCCAATACTATCAGTGAATAAGGGGAATCAAATTTTTTAATTGACTTTGTTTGATTGGCCAAATGTGCACAAGGATAGTTATAATTATTTCTTTGTTTTAATTATTATGAATATAAATACTATTCAGCAGTTTTCTAATTAATTAGATATGAAATGACAAAAGGAAAAAGAAAATCAATTAATTAAGATAATTTGATTCATTAATGAATAAAGTGAATTATCGTGTAAAAGTACAAAAATTAGAAGTTGCAAAAAAAACCTCTTTGCTTTATGCTTTAATAACAACGGGAGAGATGAAAGCAATTGTGGAGTTTAGGCTTATATCTGGAAATTGCATTTGGTTGACAGTTTGTAAAGTGCTCTTAACACATTGTGCTTATATAGTTTGTAAGGTCCTATTATGGAACATGTTAACAGAACAGCGGCTTAAAAGCTTGCACTATGGAACAACTCTGCAGTAATTGAAGATATGTAATCTTTAGAGAGCATATAAGCGCCAAGTTATTGTTAAGCCCTCACATTCTACAATGGACAAAAGACAATTGCATGTCTAAGGAAATAGTCTTTGAAGAACAACATAGGCTAAGCACTGTGAAACCCAATGTGCTTATGGACATTAAAATAAAAGAAAACTGATAAAAGAAACTATTTATTGCCTGGAATAGCTTGTCTGCAAGTGTCCTTTTTTGGAACCATGACAACCTTTGCCCTGTCACTGTAAACTCTTTTGTAGAAAAGGCATATCGACACACACATATATTTATACATATGTATATATATGTACAGATACATCCATGTAAAGACAGATTAATGCATCGATGGACATAAACATATATGCATCCACGTGATTACATGCATATACACATAGATGCATCTATACAAATATACATATATGCATAAATACATATATGCATAGATTTATCTAGAGTCACATGCATATATGCATATATGTATGTACAAATGTCTACATAGATATGCACATAGTTAAATGCTTATGTGCATAGAAACATGCATACATACATACATGCACTGACACATTAGGCAAAAAGTGATAGTGATAGTGAACTAAAGCACTATGAAACACAGCCTCCCAATGCACTTCAATGGAAAGGAACTGTGGAGAGTAACAAATTATCATCTCAAGTATCTCTTGCTCAGTCGCTACAAACTCTTCCTCAGAACAAGAGCTTAGAGAAGACAAAAACAACACACACAAAGTAATAGAAATGCATACCAAGTAACTTAACTCTATATTAAATGACCAAAGTACCCTGGCCACGTGTGGCCTCCAAGCCATCCCAGTGCCTTCACCTTGAGCCACATGCCATTCAATGCATTTAATTTTTATTCATGCACTTCGTACGTCTACCCGCCACCTTGATAAACTATGCCTTTGCTTAATTTTAATCAATCAATTTTTGCGCTCGCAGCTTCCTGATATTTTAATGCATTTAATCTGCATTCATGGATAACGTACCTCTAGCCGCCAACTTTTAAACTATGCCTTTGCTTAAATTTATTTAATCAATTTAAGTGTTTGCATTTTCCTGAAATTTTTAAAACGAAGATGATTTTTAAAGCTACTCAGATGAATAGAAAAATAGATAAATGCTAATTTTCCAGTATATAAAATAGCTCTCCAAATTCAAACTATACAAAAAAATAAGTAACATGTTAAATGGCGAAATGTGATTGGTCAATGCTGGCGGTTAAATGCATTCCAGGCGAATGCATAAGTATTTTTTCCTACCAGCAGGAACTAATAAAAGCATTTCAACCAAATGCATAAGTATTCTTGCCTTGACGCTACGAGCCAATAAAATTGTCACAATAGAAAACAGTTTATCCAAGTGAGTGCTATTAGGTTTGTTATCTTGAATTTCAAACTCCTTTGACATTAATGCATTTTCTTTGGTGGTAGAATATGGAGATTCCTTTTTTAAATGAGAGTCTGGAACAAGATGACATATACAAATAAATTTAAGCAAAGACATAGGCTAGAAAACTGACAGCTTTTATCAGTAGAAAGGGGACGTTTACAGTGACAAAGCAAAAGCACTTGTGCTCGTTGAATGAATACCAAGAGACAAGTTACTCAAGGCAACAAATTGCTACTTTTATCTATTTTGCTTCATTTTATCCCAGAAGTACAAGTTGGCTTTCACAATGCATGAAAACACATTTGTGCAAACAACTACCAAAATTATAATTGCAATGGATGACAGTGATAGTGTAATGGATACTAATAGTCCAAACATCAAAATACACTAGCTAGTTTATTTTTAGATTGAATGGAAACAAGTATCAGTTGGAAACAGATTAACCTAGTAGTCTATTTATCATAGGTTCTTGAATTCCAAATGCACAAGTGCAAACATGGTCCTCTATAGGCTTTTGCTATGCATTTTAACTATATTGCTGTTTTGCATCGAGCCTAAAGAACTATTGCAAGTATGGTTTCCAAATAGATTTAAATCAATGAATATAAGTCAAGAAAGGTTTCCAATTACACTTAATACTTGAACCATGAAGCATCACTGCTTCAAGCTATAGCCAAAGTGCAGACAGGGACACAAAAGCAAATTCAACAATGACATCATCAAAACCATGAAGCATCATTGCTTCAAGCTATAGCAAAAGTGCAGCCAGGGACACAAAAGCAAATTCAACAATGACATCATAAAATAAGGATTTGTTTGCTATCACTATGACTAACTATTGAACTCAATTGACTCATCAGTCAAATAGCTTTATTGATCACTGACCTAACTTGTTTGAAAGCTATCTTGTTAAACTGATTAGTTAATTTCATTAATGAGTAAAAGATAGAATTGACTTAATTTGCACGAGCTAAGTGCAAGATTGTCTTGTTTGTTAATTGACTTTGATTAATGGTTCAGAGACAGATGAGACAAATTAAATCGTCATGAGCAAAATGTGAGATGGACTTATTGGCTGCTACTCGACATATACTATGACATTTGAGCTTTCATGAAATAATAGCAAAAGCAATAGAATAAACAAATAGGTTCAACATAGACAAAGAGATACAATTAATATGGACAACTATAGGCTGTTGAATATTTGTAGCATAAGAAACAGAAAGGAAAGATCTTGCTGAAGATTTTGCAATTTCAGTTTACAATTGTGTTTGCTTCCTTGTCTATAAAGCCTTTTCAATAAGCTACTTTTTTTTTTTACATATGAATGGACATGACCGGTTTAATTGA
>VDFB02000017.1:104387693-104409918 GCA_007258455.2 Sequoia sempervirens | reverse complement strand
CATATATATATATAAATAAGACATAGTGTTGAGGCTATTCATTGACTTATATATATATGTATGTATATGTATATGTATATATAGAAGACATAGTGTTGAGGTTATTCATTGAATTATATATATATATATACATGAATATATATTTATATATATGATTAATAAAGGCCAGTTTATTTATATGATTAATAGAGGCCAATTTGTATATATTTGTTATGCAAAATATTAAAGGCCAATCTATGCAAAGTAATATGAAAATGATAAAGGCCGATATGAAGTAATAAGCCTTGGTCAATACTACTTAAAATGCAACACTATTTTATAGTAGTGTATTGTTTCTACTTTGAAAGCATTTATCCAAAAGATAAAGTGATGGAAATAATAATTACAGTGATAACTAAATAAGAAACCTCCTTCAAAAAAAAAACCTTGGCGAATCTTTCATTTTTTTAGGAAAAAATATTAATTTCTATTGGCGAATCTTTCTTTTTTTTTTTGGAAATATATATATATATTTGGAAAAAGTGGCAAGCCACTATAGATTATATTATATATATAAATAAAATACTACAAAAATCTAGTTCAAAGAGCATACCGGCTAGAAAGAACCATGAAGAAAACCTCTGGTTGTAGCTCGATTAGACAAAAAAAACATTCTTACAAAATTGTCCCAATATTAAGGACCCATTACATAGTGTTCCAAACCATTAACCATCCAAAAAACCCACCCGATGTTTTAAAACACTACAAAAAACATCATATGTCACACTTAATAAACCCCAAATTTAGAAAACCTGATATAACAATAACATGACTCGAAAAAGATGCAAAAAAATTTAAGTGTAATTGAACACTATTCTTCCATTCGATCACCACCCTGTACATAATTCTCGTCCTAGCCTTCTTGAACCGCCTATAGACCCACGTCATCTGTAAACAAGTCAAATCCAAATCTCGACTCCTTCCCTGATTCTTCCACTTGCAGTAAATAAGACTTGGAATTGTAAACATGAACCTCTTCGACTGCAAGATTATCAACATTCTATTCTGGCACCATTTCCACCCTCATAGTGTTTGTTGCAGATGGAGCTTCACCAACTTCAAACTCAACACTAAAGGGTTATGGGAAGATGAGAGTTATGTTCTCGCAAGAACAAGATTGCATAGTATTTTTCTCTGATATCAAAAGTCATGGCTAGGCACAACCTTCTGCAATTCTTTCTTAGTGCTTTCAAAAGAACACTATCATTTCTATATTACAGGGCAAGCTGAATTGCCTCAAAGATTTCATCAAAACCCTACCTATTTTTAAAGTACTCTCTAGGAAATATTCCCCCTATATACCCATTCCTTAAAAAAATATTATACCCTTGTACTGCTTGCAATAAACCCTAACTATCAATCAACTGTGGTTTGATAAATTTTCCAACAATTGATTTGAGCTCTGTGAAAGATTGGAAAAGGTCCAAAACATTTGATAAAAACACTGAAAGTTCCTGAGAAGGAAAAATAATGCGCTTGGCTTGTGGGCTTGTAACTTCAACACCTAGGATTGAATGCACAAACTCCTCCACCCTAGGGCATGACACATTAAAAACCAACGACAAATTCTCATGAGTGAGTTGTTCCTCAAACGGTTGTTCCCATGCTTTAACTAGACAATGCACCCTAAAATTCTATGGCCAAGACAACATTTTGATAGTTCTTTGCACACAAATAACCCTACACTTAAATCTCGAGTGGCCTCGAAGAAAAATGACAATGATTTTAGTGGAAAGAAGCCAAATGAAACCTCTATTTAAATCCAAAGAGATCTCATTAATTACATCCATAGCAAAACAAGGGTCGAATATACAGCTAGATTTTCGCCTCATTTCCACTCGTGCAAGATCATAGCTTCTACAAGGAAATTAAATTTTTGCATCACTTGAAGGAATATAGGTACTTGCACATTAAGCCTTGCATTAGGAGAAAACAAGAGTAATGAGCATGTGTCCAATTTGAAGGGACTTGTGACAATTAAATCTATAGTCCTTCGTCTGATGAAAGTAAATTTAAGCTGCTAAAAATTGGTGATGCATGGCTCGGTACTACAATCAGGTGAAAGCTATCATTACTTGATAACCTTGCCAGCCAAGATAAAAAACACACAACCAGGAGGGTAAACTAATCATTACTTGTTAATCCTTGCCCAAAGAATCTTAGAAACTTGAGAATGGGAGATGAAATGACATGTAGATATGTGTTTTCCACTAGCTAAGGTAATTTTAAACCATATGAATAAAACTATTCATGATTGTTCAATCATAGTCGACAATTTAATATGTCAAAAGCCCCCCCTTAAGAAAAAATATATTTGTATTCGTTTGAAAATCCGAAACCCTTAGGAGACTGCCGCTTCTTGCGAATCTTGAGCATCCTGTTGAGCAATTTCAACTATTTGTGGAAAATATGACAGTGAAGAGAGGTCGTGTAGCATACATATTTCTTGCTTAATGCTACCCATGTTGGCTAAACAATCAACTAACTTGTTTCCTTCTCTATAAGTATGCATGATCAGGTAACTATGAAAATTATCAAGCATATCCCATACTGTTTGAAGAACATAACGAAGGCCCCAATTTTGGATTCTTTTTTCTTTACAAGCATTGGCTATCAATAGGGAGTCTCCTTTAATATGTAAGTTCTTTATCCCCAATTTCAAAGCCATTTCTAATCCTAACAACAAAGCTTTTTTTTCAGCTAAATTGTTGGATCCGCTGAGAAGATATTTCGAGTTTAATGCTATTATCTTCCCCTTTGAATCACGCAAGAAAAATACCACCCCTGAATCTCCTGGGTTTCCTTTTGAAGAACCATCAAAATTCAATTTCATGAAATCGTCCTGTGGAGCCTTCCAATTAACACGTTTTCTATTGCACTTTGTTGCCTTAGGCTAGAGCAGATTGCCTAGGAAAGTCAATTTTAAAAGCTTCCAATTCTGTAATATATAGTTGTCCCTATTAGTGAAAGGTGAACTAATATCTTTATACTCTTGAACACTTGCATTTACTACCTCTGAGACTTCTTTCTCAATTTTAACATTTACAACTTCAATTGAAGAGGTTACTTTCCTGAAAATGTGCAAGTTTCTTATCATAGGAAAAAACATATATAATAGGAAAAAAAATTAATTATGATGGCGAATCCATCCAATCTAAAAATAATTATCATGGAAAAGTATGGGCCCAAGGGTGGAAATTATCAATAGGTTAAAGGGGTAGACTATAATATTTACTTGCTAATATTATTTTAAAATATAATATAATGACCCTCATTGTATTCTACAAGGTAGAATGTACCCATGATTTATAATTCTCATGGGGCCTGAAATTTCTTTCCGATCATTGATTTTGATGACCCTCTTTGTACTCTATGAGGTAAAAGCACCCACGATCTATAATGCTCATAAAACCCAAAATTGTGGGCCCCGTGAGCATTACAGATTACGAGTACATTTTACCTCATGGAATACAACAAGGGCCATTAGATTATATCATAAATCAATAGTGGAAACTAAAGATTAGAAATATGACCCTAAAAATGCTAATAATTACGATATACTATTGGCGAATTAATATAAATTTCAACTATAATTTATAAAATTTAGGCGAATCTAATATAATCGTGTACTGAATATTGTGGAAAATTTTTGAGTAAAGTTTTTTAATAAAATAAATTCTTTGGCGATTAGAATAAGATTATAATAAAAAAATTTAAAAATGTGGCGATTCAAGTCATGTTATGGCTCGAACTATTAGCCAATTTTGGATTCCCAAATTTCAACTATTAGCCAATTGGAAAATATTAGCCACTAAAAAAATCAGTAACGTGTTGTTGTGCAAGTGGTTTTAACGCATGATAAAGGGAATAAAAAATTAACGTGTTTGGTCAAAGCATAGGCTTGTATGCTATTAATATGGAGTCAACTCATATTTTCTCTGTCAATAGAATAGACTATGACCAAGTCGACATAAGGTATGTGTTGCCTACAAATTGTGGACTGTTTTATCATTATTAACCACACCAAATGAGTAGGAAGTTGGTTGATACATGGTGCCAAAATATGAAAAATTCTATTTTTGTAGAAGCCTATTTTGGGTGCAAGTCGATTCTCATCTTTTAGGCATGTGCATATTTGAATTGGTCTCAAGTTGTTGTCAAGCCATAGGGGTCGATCTATAGAATGCCAAGTTGAGTTTTCACTTAGATTTATGCCACCTTTTTACTATGAGAGGTGAGTCATTTTGCATGTGGAGTGTTTTCAACTAGCATGCCTCATCTTTTGACATCAATGTCTCATTTTTTTGTATATATAGAGGGGATAGCTCTCTCATTTGGGACACACTTATTCTGCAAATCTATTTTGCTGAAAATATTCTGAGAGCTGTATTTTGTGAGAGCTTAGAGTTACTTTGTGAGAGAATCGAGTTATCTTGTGAAAGAGGACATAGTGAAGTATCACTTTGAGTGGAAAGTGAAGGCTAGAAAGCTATCTTTGGAAGGTTGTGCATCAAGTCAGTCAATTGGGTTAAGTGTATTACAGGCATGAGGATCTAGTCTTCTCTTATTTGTCTTTATTTATGAAAGAATGAGATTTGTTTTCTTTGTTTGAAATTACTTGAGAATACTTGCATTGGGAAATCATAGCATTTGGTTTGGAAAGGAAAAAGAATTTGTTTTATGCTTTTCTATGAAAGTGCTTGTACTTACTCCATAATAGGAGGGATTGTTTTTCATTAGTATAAATATACTAGATATGATTAAACAAGGATAGATTATGGGTTATTCATGGCTAAGTTATTTGATTATATTAGATATTTGTGAGTTACACTTGGGATTTAATTATCCATTGAAAGGAGTGTAACTTGTATTTATGCTTTGTGGGTAGAAATACCATTGAGTTTGTGGGAAAGGGAATAGGATGTTTCTAGGGTTAAAGACTACCCATTGGAGGAAATACCTATGCATAGATTATAATGGCCTAAAGTCAAATCGAGCTAGAGTAGTGTATGTGAGTAGGATGACTATCACTCAAAGTATTGAGTGAGAACACTTTGGCCAAAGTAGTGTGTTTTCCTTTGGCTCCACTATCAATTCACTGTGATCCATTTATACATGCTAGTTCCAAATTGTAGGGTTGACAAGTTCTAGTCATGTAGGGCATGACACTAAACTTAGAATGGTTGTCATTACTAGGTTACTCCACCAATCTCTTCATCGAAGGGTAGGGCCATCTATTGTATGATAGATGTGTGGGGGACCACATATGAGTCTGTGGTTGGTGGAAAAGTGCTTGAGTGATGCTTCTCCTCCTCAACAAGCGATAGAAGACCAAGATTTGAAAGAAGATTCTTAGACCATCTATATCTATTGCTTTGAAGCTCAGGTGAGCTATGTATGTACTTTGTACACATTCTTTGGAATATTATAGTATGTGGATTATTATATTAGAATGGAATCAATGTTGATTATTTTTATGACATCTATGTTCATTTGTTCTCTATTAATGAAAGAAAAAATTTATGGCAATGGTTAAGTTACATAGTTTATTTACTTGAAAGTGAAAACTTAGGAAATTTTACTTCATTGAATGATTGGCATGTTACATGTGGTATCAGAGCTACCAAGTATAGCTCTGGAACCTATGTTACAAAATATATGTGAAACTATATTATATAGAGATATATAATAATTAAATTAGTTCTTAATTAAGTCAAGTTATTCAGATGGAGTAATTTATTTTTTCAAAAAATACAAAAAAAACCTTGGTGCCCAAGATCTAAAAATGGAAGAAAAATTAAAGCAAAATTTGTATTTTAATTTTTAAAAGTTTCACATTAATGATATGTAAAAAAAATATAGGAAAATGTGTGAGGAAAATAAGGATTTTGAATATATCAAAACAAAACCCATAGAAGACAAATTCAATTTAGAATGCTTTAAGTATTTGTGGTTTTTGCATAAGAACTATAAGAGCCTTGTCTATAAGAAATCTTTACTAGAACATAAAGGTGTTTGTGCAAAATGTGGAGCAACTCTAAAAATGACTAGTTAAGAGCGAATTGAACTTTTAATTGATAATGGCACTTGGTGCCCTAGATGGACACAAATTTTTCTACTATATATCTTTTAGAGAAAAAGCATACGATGTTTGACATCAAAATGGTTTGAAAGGTCTCAATTTTATTGTACAAATTAATTTATCACAAATAATTTTACAAATAATTAAAAAAATAATAATATTCAAATATTGAAAATATTAAGAACATACAATAATACTCTTGTTAATATTCTTAAGGTTCTACTAGAAAAAAATTTATTAAATATTTGATTTTAGATTAAAAAACTATTAAAATGCTGCAAGATATTATTGATATAGGTTTGAAAATAATTCAATTTGTACTTCTTGAAATACACAAAAAAAAAAAGATGAATTACCATAGTTTTGTGATTTTAAATAAAGCATTTGAAAATGATCAACTTTGTAGGTTGCTTCCTAAAACTTATTTGGAAGATAGGGAGAATGACAGTTTAAAATCATTTCTCTATAATTCCAAAAAAAAAAATACACTTAAATTTTGAAAATTCATAACTTTGGAATTACTAATTTAATTAAATAAACAATTAGTTGCCTTAGGAATTACTTTTACAAGAAAAATTCTTGAAAGTAGTGGCCATAAATTTAGTGAAAATAAAACTTTATTTTCCAAAATTAAAAAAGAAAAATAAGAAAGATAAAAAATAAAAAATTGTTTTTATCTAGGAAATGATTCAAAGATAGATTATTTTTAATGGTTGCAAAAACATATGGTGATTTGTTTGATGGAAATATATTTGGTCTTGAAATTTAAAAATATTGATTTAAAAATTATTGTTGTGGCTTATTGAAATGAGAAGAATATTCTCATTTTAGTTTTAATATTCTAGTAGAATAGGTTAAAAACCAAGATCACAATGAATTTTATAATATCATAGATCATATAATGCACAATTCCACTTTATAGTACAAATAGTGTGGAGTTATTTCATCAAATAGAGAATTTCTACCTATATCACAAGAAGAATGAAAAATATTGTGACAACAATTTATTATCATTTGCTAAAGATACTAAGAAAATTTATTTCTGTATACTAGAAATAATGAAAGATTTTTCTACATTTAAAGAAGAAAAAAATTGTAAGAGAAAAAAGACTTATATAGAAAATATTGAAGATACTGAGGATATAAGAATATCCTTTAAGTTATCACTCTTTAATTGAAGAAGAAAAAGAGTATGTCGATGTTATTTTAAAAATAATGATTACATTTAATCTAAGAATTTTTTTTATAGAAACAAAAGAACAATCTTATGAAGATTATAACACTTTCTATAAAAAAGAAACAAGTTACTTGATGCTATTCAAATAAGCATAGGTGAAATAAATTGTATTACTATTTCACTTGGAGTTAAGGATTTTTAGTTCATGGGAGGCAATATGGGCTCGGTAGTGGGTGAAAAATAACCTATTTAATATAGTATACTACTAATTACTAAGAATTTTCTTTCATTAGTTCTCACATGTGCCTCTAATGGAGTGCATGCAAGAAGGAAGTTTTAACTTAATATAAATGAATTATATAGCTACTATATTGCATACAAATCAAAAGGAAAAAAATCTAATATATATTTCAATTCTTACATTTGATGGGCTAAGATAAAATCCATTTTAATTAGGGTTATCTCTTGCGTTTTGGTAATATTTCCATAGCATTTCCAAGCATTCCCAAGAATTTATGTTTAATCATAAATCATTAGAGTTAGTTAATGATAAACTGATAAATACTTGCATATGTATGTGATTATTGCTTGAATGTGATGTGATATTATTATGAAAATATGTTGATTATAATGAATAAGTGTTGTAAAAAACTAATTTTTCATGCAACAAGAAGGGAGCAAGAACTTGTAAACCAATGGATTGGTGCTAGCTTGTACCCACAAGAGTTGATGTCACATAGTTGAAGGACTAAGAACTTGCAACAAAAAGGATCGATACATGTAGCCAAGTTAGTCACAAATTGTTGGAGCATTTAAGACTTTTTTCATGAGTGATACTTTACCATAAGAAACACAAAAATATTTGATCATGACAATAATTTATACCAACACCTCTAACACTTGTTCGTGCATGCCTGTGAAATTGATTTCTCTATCTTTGTTAGAAGAATTGTATTAGGACTTCATTTTTAATTTTATTTTGTGTCCTCATTGTAGAATAGTACTCTTCCTACTCTAAAGGAATGATTCAATATTTGTATCTAGGATTCTTAATTGTTTACAACATCTAGAGTTAGTTTGTTATATATTGCAGAGATCTACAGACTAAAGTAATATTAATTTTTATTTTAACAATTGTATCTTTCTTTTGAATAGTGATAAATAGCAAGTATCTTATTTGAAAGCATTGAGTTAATTGTGCATGGAGAGTTGATTAGATAATCATTCTATGATTAAGAGAGTGATAATACCCAAACAACTTTCAACTCCACTGAAGAGATCCCCTCGCGAGTTCCTGTGTGGGTCCGTTTGCCGAGGCTTCCGTTGGAATTCTGGAGGGAGGATATTCTCCACTCGATCTCTCTTCTGCTCGGAATACCTGTGGGATCTGCTTCACAAACCCAGGATCGTAAGGTAATTTCTTTTGCTCGCATTTGCGTTGAAGTTGATTTGAATAATCCGTTACCAGACTCTATGGAAATCCGCTTGGGTTCCTCTTCTTGGATCCAACAGCTGGATTATGAGACCCTACCTTTTAGATGCAGAATTTGCCATGAATATGGTCATTTACACCGCAAATGCCCTAGATTTAAACCCCCCCCCTTGGCTGCCTCTGGGCCTCCTAGGGGGGACAAGGGAAAGGATCCGATGTCTAATGAATCTGTGGATAATGAGGGTTTCATTCCAGTAAAGTCCCGTAACAGAGGCAAGGGCAAGAAGCGAACTTGGCTAGATAGACAGAATGAAGGTACTTTTAACAAGTTTGATATTCTTGATGATCTAGTCCAGGAGGAAGGTATTCCCGCTGAACTCTCTTCTGGGGCCACGGAGTTGCATGCAGTTCCGGATGAGAATGCAAGGAAAGAGGATCAGATTTTATCTTCAGAGGTCCACCAAGTAGATCAGATGGCAATGGATCTGCCTTCTCAAGCTCAGGATTTTGGGGTTCTCCAAGGGCCACAGATTCTGAAGGGCCCGGTAGTAGTGGCCCATGATCCCCCTACTCCTAAGGGGGCCTCTGATTCTGTAAAGGGTAACAAAGCTCCTCTGGTTTTAGGTTTACATCAAAAAGCCTTTAAGAAGGGGCCTCTGGATAAACCGTCAAAGAGTGGAAGGAAAACTGATCAAGAGAAGGTTAAGCTGATGGGTGATACTTTGGTCGAGTCTGGGTCTGTGAAACCCATTGATTCCCATTTTTCCCACCCTCATAAATGATTGTTTTATCTTGGAATGTAAGGGGGTTGAACAGCATCCCTAGACAAAAGGTTGTTCGCAGATTAATTGAATTGCAGTCACCTGATGTGGTTTTCATTCAGGAAACCAAGCTTACTGTTGATGGTTTGGCGAGTTGTGCTTCGCGTATCTGGCCCCAAGGCAATTGGCAGGGGGTGGGTGCTCTGAATAATGCAGGGGGGGTGGCTTGCTTCTGGAACCCTAGGAAAGTCTCCCCCTTATGGTGGATGTCTAGCCGGTCTTCCATTTCTCTGGTTGCCTCCTGCTTCGCGACTGGAGAGAGATGTCTTTTATCCAATATTTATGCTCCAACTGATCTATCAGGTAAGTCGAATCTCTGGGCCCACATTCAATTCATCCGTGCCTTGGACCCATTTCTTCCATGGATTATGGCTGGTGATTTTAATGCTGTTACTGGATTGGATGAAAAACGAGGTGGTTTAGCCAGGCTGGACCCTTCTGCAAATTTACTTAGGGATATGATTGGGTCCTTGAACCTCATTGATGTGAAGCCAACCAATGGTGTCTTTACATGGAATAATAGGAGATGTGGTGCTGAGGCTATCTCAGAGAGGCTTGATAGATTTCTTGTCTCCTACTATTGGTTGAATAGTAGGTTGATTACCAGTTCAGAAATTCTTGATTGGAGGGGCTCGGATCATTGGCCTATCAAGCTCTCAGTCACTGTCTATGGTGTCACCAAGAATCCCTCTTTCAAATTTTAGTTGATGTGGTTAAGAGATCAGTCGATGCATGATCTTATGTGGGATTGGTGGCAGGAGGGGATGCCTTCCCATGGGACAGCCATGTTTACTTTTAGTAAGAGGCTCCAACATGTGAAGTTCAGACTCAAGAGATGGAATAAACAGCATTTTGGGAACCTTCAAGCTCAGAAGTTGGATGCCCAGTCCAAGTTGGATTCTATCACTCATCAGATTCGGGATCAAGGGTTGACCTCTGCCCTGAGTATGGCTGAGTCCTTGGCCCTTAAGAGTTTAGAAGAGTGGGAACTCCGGGAAGAGATCTTCTGGAAGCAGAAATCTCGTATTGATTGGCTTCAGGAGGGGGATAGGAACACTGCTTTCTTCCATAATTCAGTAAAGGCTCGAAGACATGGAAATTCTATCTCCTCTCTTGTTTCTCAGGATGGGGTTCAACTCTCGTCCTATGCTGATATTTCCAGGGAGGCAGTCAATTATTTTTCAAACCTCTTTGCTAAGGAAAATCTTGTTGCTGGGGCTGAGGAGCAGGCCATCATGGATTGTATTCCCCACCTAGTCTCTGCTGAGATGAATGGGACTCTCTTATGTCCTATCTTGTTACCTGAGTTGGAGAAAGTGGTTTTTAACATGAAAAAAGGTAAGGCCCCTGGTCCGGATGGGTTTCCGATTGAGTTTTTTCAAGAGTTATGGGAAATTATAAAGCTTGATCTCCTGGAGGTGGTTCAGGAATCACTTAGGAACAAACAAATGCTCAAGTCTATGAATTCTACCTTCTTGGCCCTCATACCTAAGTTGGAAGGAGCTGACCGGTTAGCTCAATTCAAGCCTATTGCATTATGTAACGTTGTTTACAAGATCATCACCAAACTGATTGCTGAGAGACTCAAACCACTCCTTAGTTTTTTGATCTCGGCTGAGCAGGGTGGTTTTGTTGAAGGGAGACAAATTCTGGATGGTGTTGTGATAGCCATGGAAGCTATCCATTCTATGGCTAACTCTAAGGAGAAGGCTATGTTTATTAAGCTTGATATGTCTAAAGCTTATGATCGGGTGAGCTGGGAGTTCTTACAGAAAACTCTCCTGGCTTTTGGCTTTGCTGAGGAATGGGTGAACTGGGTTCTGAGTTGTGTGACCTCTGCCTCATTCTCTGTTCTCATTAATGGCGAACCTTCAGATTTGTTCAGTGCTTCTCGGGGACTCCGGCAAGGGGATCCTTTATCCCCCTACTTATTCATTATCATGGCAGAGGGTCTTGGAAGATTTATTAAATCTCAGGTGAGACAGGGTCTTATCCATGGTTGGAGCTGGAACAACCTTCTCCCTCCCTACTCTCATCTCCAGTTTGTGGATGATACTGGGCTAATGGGCTTGGCTAGAATTAGTGAGGCGGTGAACTTCAGGCGTGCCTTAGACATCTATCTGAAGGCGTCTGGTCAGTGTATTAATGATGATAAATCTTCCATTTACTTTTTTAATACTCCTCGGCTTATTCAGAGCAGGATTGCTAGGATCCTTAGATTTCAGATCGGTTCTCTTCCCTTGATGTACCTAGGGATCCCTTTGGCTTTGGGAGGACAGCGAAGAGATTATTGGCAGGGAATTTTGGATAAATTTCGAAGTAGGGTGAGCCATTGGACTTACAGATGGCTATCTTCGGCTGGGAGAGTGATTCTTCTTAAGACTGTAGTGCAGTCTCTCCCCATTTATAGGTGTTGTGTGCAAGTTCCCCCGTCCACCTTTGTGCGGGAATTTGATGCTTTGTCTCGGCAATTTCTCTGGTCTGGCAACCTTCTTTCCTCAAAATGGAGCTTGGTCAAGTGGGAGTCTGTTTGCAGGCCGAAGCATGCTGGGGGCCTTGGTCTTAGGTCTATGGCTCTTGTTGTCACTGCCTTGGCTGCCAAGCTGTACTGGAGGTGGTGTAACAATCAAGATCAGGATTGGGCTAAGATTCTAACCCACAAGTATCTACCTGGTGCTGATTGCCTCGATGTGCCACGCCTTCCTTTGCTGGGTAAAGGTTCTTGTATTTGGGATACCCTTAAGAAGGGTGCTCAGCTGATTAAGGAGGGCCTCTTTTGGATCTGTAATAGAGGCTCTGATGTTTTGTTTTGGTAGGACTCTTGGGATGGCCACCCTCCCATTCTCTCTAGTTTTCCTCAGCTTCAGCCTCTTTGCCATATTTTTTCTGAGGCCGGGTGGATTAAGGTGGAGCATTTTAAAACTGTCAAGCGTATTGGGCAGGCAGTGGTGGCTTGTTGGAAGGACCCACAGGAGTGGCCCGTGGGTGGCTCTGATGAGGATCGTGTTGTTCTTTCTAGAGTTTTGGAGGCTAGGCTTTGCAGCTCCCTTGATGGGAGGGATGTTCTGGCTTGGAATCCTAGTCCAAAAGGTAAATTTACTGTTGCCCAAGGCTATGCTATGCTTGACAGGAACTTATTTGGTCCTGCTGAGGTGCACTGGTGGAAGAAGGTTTGGGACAACTTCTCTTGGCCCAAATGCAATTTTTTCTTATGGTTGGTTGCTCAGAGGAAGTGCCTCACTTGGGAAAATCTTCGCAAACGTGGCTTTCAGGGACCCTCTATTTGCCTTCTTTGTTCTCACAGTGAGGAGTGTACCTCCCACTTGTTCTTTCTTTGCCCTTACTCTAGAGAGTTATGGCACAGATGGTGGGAAGCTTGGCATCATGGGTGTATTCATGCTACCTCCTTGATTGACTTTTGGGAAAGTTTGGGTAGACCACCAGCAAAGACTCCTTTCCTTCAGGTGGCCTGGTCTATTGGGCCTATTTTCATTCTTTGGAACCTTTGGTTGGAGAGGAACCGTAGAGTTTTTTGTGGTTCCAATCTTGGAAATCTTCAATTGTGGAAGAAGATAATTAGCAGGATTCAGGAGACTATTTCGGCTAAGTGTGACATGTCTGAAAATCTTGATCCTGGTGATCTTGATATTGTGCGGAATTTGAGCTTGGGGGAGAGCAGCCAGGGTTGCTTTGCTGGTAGAAGGCCCCGTCAGGTTCGGAAACGAGTTTGTCGTGATGGGAAGTGGATGCCTCCCCCGGTGGGGGTCCTAAAGATTAATACTGATGGTTCTTCTCGTGGGAATCCTGGTCATGCTGGTGTGGGGGGTATTGGTAGGGGTAATGATGGTGAGGTGGTTTTTGTCTTCTCTAGTTACAAAGGGAAGCATTCTAATAATTTGATGGAGGCCCTTGCTATTAAGATTGCTGTTGAACGTGGTTGCTCTTTAGGCTGGAGGAAGATCATTTGTGAGTCGGATTCTCAAATTGTTGTGGACTTGTTGAACAACCAAAGGTTGGATGATGTTAGTTGGCAATTGGCTTCGGTGGGCAGACAGATTTTGAGTCTTTGCAGCTCCTTGGACTCTGTCTCCTTTTGTCATATCCCTAGAGAGTGGAACAAAGCAGCTGATTGTCTTGCGAAGTGGGCCTCTGAGAATGTGGATGGTTGGGATATCAGTGGAAAGGAAGAGCTCTCTTCTAATTATCTTGAGACCCTGGAGAGGTTATTAGTGGAGGACATGAATAGGTAGTGGTGAGTGCCAGTTGGACTAGTGGTGTTCTTTTTGCTGGGCCTTTGGCCTTTGCTTTGTACTTTGGTTCTGATTGAATAAAATTTTTACCCCTTCTTTTTAAAAAAAAAAAGATAATACCCAAACAAGGGCCCACTTGAGGTATGATGTCACTCTATTGTTAAAATTAGTAATTAGTTCTTCCATTCTACATTAGATTGTTATTTTCTTATTGTGACCGATGGCATAGTATGGGTTAACTACACTTGATTCATAAGGATTTGAAGCATACTTAATCCACAAAGCATCAATCTAATAAGATCATTCGATGTAAACAAAGACGAAGAAGCCATTTAAAACTAACATTCTAAACCATGAAAGCTTGATAAACATCTACTCTAAGACAGTGAAACTTATCCTATTGGGGGAGTGGTGTCGCATTGATTTGGAATGGTGATCCTTTCCCAATCCCTTGGATGATGAGTTGGTTTCAATCGGTTTTATTGAAGAAAGCTGATGAAACTGATGAAATATGTGTTGTAAAACATGATGAAAGCTATTTTAACATGATAAATGCTATGATGATTGATGTAAGTGTACACAAAGCTATTCTAAATGTATGCAAGATTCAAAAGATTAAAACCCTAATTTCAAAATATACTAAATGGATGCAACTAAGTTACCATGAAAGACATTAATGGATGCTTTAAGCTAATAATGCAAGATTTAAACTAAAAAAAGCTAAATATGTGCTAAAATGTGGATGCAAATGAAAGTGATTTTAACAACATAAGTTTACTATTAAAAGATGGATCCCTATTCAATAGATGTAAGGTCTATTTATAGAATAGGAAAAATGAAACTGATGGTCAAGATTGAAAGAATCAATCAATGATTGAGATGGAAGGAAAATAGAGGCATGGATCATGGATTCCCATCAAGGGTTGAGAATGCAAGTTGATATTTAATCAAGGGCTCACAATCATTCAAACAAACACAATTTCAAAACTTCTTCAAGAAGTTTGTTGAAAGTTTGTTACAAGGAAGAATATTCTTTTTTTTCAAATGAGTGAAGAGGGAAATAATATTCCATGAGAATATTCGCTTTTGGAGGAAGATTGGTTAATTAAAACCAAATTTTAATGTGCAAAGGGGAAGGAATATTCCATGAGAATATTCTCTTTTGGAGGAATGTGCAAAGGAGGAATATTCTCAAGGAATATTCCCTTGCAAGTGGGAGAATTAGGATTAATTAGTAATTTGATAATTAAAACTAGGTTTCAATTATGCAAATTAGGGGAATTTAGGATGTTCATTAAATAATTAACTTATTTAATGACAAGGGGGGTCAAAAGGAAATTTAATTAAATAATTAAGATTATTTAATTAAATGATAGGACTTGGGATGTTAAATTAAATATTTTGATTTATCCAATTTAGCAGGACGAAAGGTTAGCATGAAAGGGGTAGGAATTAACCTAATCAGATTAATCAAATTAATAGATGAAAATAATGCAATTAATTAAATAGCTAGGCTAATTTAATCAATTAAGTGAAAAGAGGATGGATTTTAGGATGAAATGGTGTTAGTATATCAGATTTGAGTGTGTGATATCATTCCAAACATTTTTAAGTGTCTACACTTATAGTTGTTACTCATAGTCATTATTGATTAGTACCCATTAATATGTAGCCATAATATTTACCTATAGCAATAATTTATTATTTAGTGAATGTGAATTTTGTATGTTTCCTTAAAATGAAATTCCCTTTAGTTTAGTACATTCAAATCACTATACTCAACTTCATAGGAACCCCTCGAACTCCTTAGCCATACATATAGTACCAATATAATCTAGAAAATGTGACCATGATTGACATTTAAATGTAACCTCTTATCTCTAATTGTTGCTTGATAATGGATAAACTAATCCATCAAGTAGAAGTGCATGACTTAACTGCTCCACGTCATTAGATAATAAGGGATAGCATTCAAAATCTCTTACAACTAGTGGAGTCACTAATAGTTTTTGTATAATGGCTAATGTCAAATTGTTAAGCCTAATGCATACATTACATTTGCAAATAAAAGAGTTACTGAATGAACATTAAACTAGATAGTAGATGATGAAGATTAGATATATGATTCTTTATTTGATCTTAGAATGTTTGATAGAACAGTTCCACAGAACAGTTCCACAAGTTCTTTTAAAAATGTTTTAAGTGAGACAATTGAAATATACATGTATATTGATTGAAAAGTTAAAATAATTCATTTTATTATAATATTCCAAAAAAGTCTTGATCCTTTAAGAATTATTTTTTGGGGATCAAAATTATAAATAATGTTTTAAAATTATATGTAGAGGTTTTTTATTCTTTTAGTATAAACTTATACTATAAATAATGTATGTGTTTATAATACATTATATTTTATTACTATAAACATATTTTAATCTTACTAGAAATCATGTATGTATTTATAATACATTATATTTATTATTATAAATGTATTTCAAATTATACTACAAATAATATATTTATTTATAATACATTATATTTTTTATTATAAACATATTTCAAAAAAAAAAAATTATTTAGAAGAATGTATTTATATACATTTGTAATTCATTTACACAATACAAATTTTATTGAATTTAAAACTTACATTAGAGTTCTAACTAAAAATAACAATAGTAACAATGAGTATAGTAAAAAAATGCATTTTGATGTTTCAACGTTTTTTATGTAAATATATATATATAGTATCGTACACGTCATAAATTTAATCATTTGTAAAAACTACTCGTAATAACTAACTTGTAAAAGTTATTTGTTTGTTTAATCAACTAATTTAGTTTGTTTCTTACCTTGCTTTACCTTAATTTAATTAAATTTTTTTGTAAAAGCAATGTCTTAGTCCAAGTGGGAATAACGATCTTTTCTTCCACATGTCTATAGAGTTTTTATAAACAAAAACATCTCTAAAAAGATATTTAGAAATGTAATATTTTGTAAAATGAATTATATTTCTTCATATACATTGGGGGTCCATAGATGAAAATGAACTAGAGAAATATTGAATTTATTTCCTACCATTATAGATAGAAGTACAATCTAAATTTTCACATATTTATACATTTCTATATTTATAAGCCCATTAGATATTTCTTGAAGTTCAATCTCTCCTCCAAATAGACAATATAGCCAAGAAAGAACATAGAAAATAATAGAACAACTCGTTCCACCCATAAGTAAATATTTCATAATAGCTTCATTTGACTGTACATCTCTTTTGGTGATGTAGAAGGATCCTGCCCTCAATCACAAATCCCAACAATTTGAAAATGTAACTCAAAAATTGTTTAAAGTAACACCAAAAATTTGCAAGTAAGGTCTCATATTTCTCATTCAAACTCCTAAATTAATGCAACAACAAAACATAACTCAAGTACATTATTTTTCAGCCACATAGGCTGATGAAAACCATTATAAAATTGAAATAAATTTGATGTATAACAACAAAGATCAAATGTAGAATGATCTCCTTCAAGCTATCTCTTGCATCCGATTCTAGCTCCTTCAACCTGCAATCCTCATTAGAAATCATTGTTGTAATCAAACCATGAAATCACCAATCTTCTTGTTGTTTTAGCACGCCTTCAAACTTGCAAAAAAAAAAAATCTTTTTGGTCACTTTTAACCCTTCATCTGTTGAAGCTCTCAAGCTCCTTTCACATGGACTTCACTAACTCACTATCTCCCAAAAGGTGGAACTCATTAGCTCCCTAAAAATGGACTTCTATGCACATAAAAATCTAAAATAATGGAGTCTTCAAATCTTCTTCTCAATCTCGCAACATCTCCCCATCTCAACTTGTAAAAACTTCAAAAGTCATCATCCCAAATGACAAGGCTTGAATATATAGACTTGTGAATGAGAAAAAACCACTATAGTTTTCCAAAACCACAAGAAAAATACCTCCTTGGAAACCCATGCCCCATTTGGAGAATAATAGAAAAAAAAAATTAATGAAATGTACTTAGGGCCCTCACATAGGCGTCCAACTCGTGGCCAATCAAAATGGTCAACTCTAGAATCTCCATAACTCCCTAATGGCTCTAACGGCTCCATAAAATAATATACACCAACATGCCAACTTGGGTGCTCAACATGAAAATTCATGCACATCATGCCCACCAACTTGTAAGAATCTTCATAAATGAGTGGACCCCATCCCTAAATGGACACCCAAGTGGAATATTCCACTGAGATGCCACTACAACATTCACCAGGGTAAATCTCCTCCAAAATTATAGTTACAAATCACCATAGGGAATAATTAAAAATATTTGGAAATTAAAAATAATTAATTCCCCACACATTATCCCTTTATTGAAAATACAAAACAAAGCAAGGAAATATTTTTGGTTGATGCAATATTTTTGATGATCATGAATACTCCTGCATCACACACCCAAGGTAGGAATTTTTTTTATGAATATGGATTCACAAAATGGAGTTGAGTGGTAGTACTAACCTTTCAAATTGTGAGCAATCTTCAGCAAACTCTATCACTAGATTTCGTACTTCCAATTGATTCATCTTTTTCCTCTTCCAACACCTAGCCAAAATAAGTATCCTCCTCTGACAACTCTTCTCTACACTCAACCTCCTGAATGTGGAATCAATTCCACCATAAATTGACCACCCCCTCCAAGTGTAACTCACATTCTCCTCTAATCTTATGGGATTCAACCCACCATAGTCTAACCACCTCCACCAAAATACATCTTCACTAAATTCGGCAACACAATACAAATCCTTCTCTGCATACCAATCATCACTAGAAAAATCAATCTTAACCATCTCATCTAAATTCACTAAATCATACATCTCAACATGAAAATAATTATTCTCAAATTCATTGAAATATGAATTTACCTTCTCATCACCTATGGCATCTTCAACTTTGTTTTCTTCTTTCATGCCTTCTTCAAGACAAGTAACTATATCCCTTCTCTGACTTACAACCAATGCATCCCACTTTGATTCTACCATTGAAATTTTCATTAGTAAATAATCTTCACTCTCTTCTATGTCCTTTAATAGACTTTACTCTACTGCATCCTCATTATACTCACATTTATCTTCATAATGATATTTATAAAAATAAAATTTTACCTCAGTTTTCTCTACTACTACAACTCTTTCCTCACTTTATCTTACCATTTCACTCAAAAACAAATCATCTTTAGTTTTAATCTTATCAAATTCTAAAAAAAATATTTTCCTTATTGATGCAACATACTTTTCAGCTTCCTTATACTCACCCATTTCATTCACATAATTCATATACAAATCATAATCACTTATTAACTCACAAAAAGCAAGTTTTACCTCCTCATTTACTATTGCAACTTTGGTTTCCTCTTCTTCAATTTCCTACATTGCACTCAACTCTTTTGTTGCTGCTACAAGCTCTATAATTTCATCCTTCATTTCTTCCAATAGACATTCCTCAGCTTCAAGTTCATCAATTTCTTTGTATTCATCATCTTCTTCTTCATTTGTGTCACATGCATGAAACCCTATTGCATATTCTTTATTTCCTACAATCAACATACCATTATAAAGATAATCAAAATTACCTTCAACTCTTCTCTGTTCTTTTTTTATCCTTTCAATCTCTTCCCTTAATTCATCCACTTGCTATTGCAAGTCTATGATTCCAACTCTTATTTCTTCTTATTGTCTTTCTCTAATTTTTTCAAGTCTAGGAACCCTTAGAATCCATCCAATGACAAAAGTAATTTTCTTCTTCCTCTCTTGCATCCTTAAGGCCTCACAAATCCTTAACACAAATTTTTAAAACCCTCAAGTTTTTCACATGTAAACTGCTTCACTCTGCAATTTGTTTACAAACTACACACACTCCACCCCCAAGTCCCAGTGCCAATTTCCTCACATCAACACTTCTACCTGAACACTCAAGAACTTTCACTTTGATACTACCAATGTAGAAGTATCCCACCCTCAATCACAAATCCCAAAAATCTAAAAATGTAACTTAGAATTTTTTTAAATTAACACCAAAAATCTGCAAGTAAGGTCTCATGTTTCTCATTAAAAAAATTCTGAATTAATGTAACAACAAAACATAACTATAGTACTTTTTTTGTAGCCACATGGGTTGATGAAAACCATTGCAAAAATAAAATAAATAATGATGTATAACAGAAAAAATAAATGTAGAATGATCTCCTTCAAGCTATCCTCTTTCACCTGATTCTAGCTCCCTCAACCTATAATCCTCATTAGAAATCAGTGTTGCAATCAAACCATGAAATCACCAATCTTGTTGTTGTTGTATAATTCCATAAAACTTGCAACAAAATAATGTCTTCATGGTAATTTTAAACCCTTCTATTGAATATCTCAAGCTCCCTTCACATGGACTTCACTAGCTCATTATTTGGTGTGCAGGGGCACCCTCAAGTTTCATGCCTTCAATAGGCAAAAGTGTCATTTTGTTTTGATTTTGTGGTTTTCTCATGTAATAAGTTCTTCTAAGACCATTTTAGATGTGTTTGAGTCCATATTAGGTTGCTAGGTGTGTTGGAGTGTCAAGTTGCACAAGTTGTCAATTTTTCAAAATATTGTCAATGTTGTAAAAGTTGCAAAAGCATGGAATATGAAGTCATAAGTTGTAAATGAGGGAATTTGAATGGTTGTAAGTTGAAAAGTTGGTTGATAACCATTGGAAAATGGTTGTAAATGTTTTAAAAATTATTTTTAAGGTCGAAGACATGGTTGGAGGGTGTGATGGTTGAAGTTTTGGAAGTTGAAGCAATAAAAATACCCTATTTTATGTATTTTTGAACATTTCCTTGTTATTTGATGTAGTACGGATCTGTATGATCCCATAATGACTCCAAATCAATTGTGTTTGGTAAAACTATGAATCTAGTGTCTATTGGTGTTGGTTTCATGTAATTTCATCAAGTTTCTAGCAAGTTGTGCCCATTTTACTAAAACAAGTTTGAAACCCTAGTAAGCCTAATTTGAGGAAGAACAGTCCAAATTTGAGTCTTGTGTTCCAAAACAACCCTACCCCAATTCTTAGTATTTTGTGTAAAGTCCAAATGAGTATCTATAATTGTATTTATATTTTTGGTATCAAGTTTGAAAGTTATGACAAAAAACACAAATTTGTTGCACCACTTCAAGCCTAGTCAAGAGTAGAAGAGTCAAGTTTTAAACCTTTCCCTCCAAAGTAACCATATCTGATTTCTTCATATGTTGAATAAATCCATAAAGGGTATCCAAATCTGGGTTTTTCTTTTGGAGATCAATTCTTCCTAAGAAGTTGTACCCATTTTAGTCAATTTGAAGTACTACTAGGAGATTGAGGCATAATGAATGAAAACCCATCATGTGAATGTTTAGAGATTGAAAGTTTTCTTGTTTGAGGATTGTTTAGAGTTTTCCACCCCTGCTTTGCATCATTATCTCCCAAAAGGTGGAACTCATTACTTCCCTAAAACATGGGCTCCTATGCAAATAGAAATATGCAACAATGGAGTCTTCAAATCTTCATCTCAATCCAACAACATCTCCCCATCTCAACCTGCAAAAACTCCAAAAGTCATCTTCCCAAATGACAAGGCTTGAATATATAGAATTTTGTATGAGAAAAACCACTATGGGTTTCCAAAACCGTAAGCAAAATACCTATTTGGAAAACCCACGCCCCATTTGGAGAATAATGCAAAATTAAATTAAATTAATTAAATGCACTTAGGGCCCTCTCATGGGCGCCCAATTCACAGCCAATTAAAATGGTCAACTCTAGAATCTCCATAACTCCCTAATGGCTTTGACGGCTCCATAAAAGAACATGCACCAACATGCAAATGCATGCACATCATGCCCACCAACCTATAATAATATTCATAAATGAGTGGCCCCCACCCATAAATGGGACACCCAAGTGGAATATTTCACTGAGATGCCTCTACAACATTTACCAGAGTAAATCTCCACCAAAATTATAGTTACAAATCACCATAGGGAATAATTAGACATATTTGGAAATTAAAAATAATTAATTCCCCACACATTAGCCCTTATTGAAAATACAAAACTAAGCAAGGAAATATTTTTGGTTGATGCAAGATTGTCGATGACCGTGGATGCTCCTGCATCATTTGGTATATCCAAATAATAGATAAAAATGTAGACTGAAACATTTTAAAGCTATGAAGTTAGTTTCTAAATCATTAGCACTGCATAAAAATATTCCTCCTAGAGTAGTTGTTAATATGAATAACAAAAAATTTGATACAACTATTTACATACATTTGCAATAACAAAACCACTTTGCTTACCACTAAACTTGTTAAAGTGAAGAAATAGAACCAAGTTTTCTTTTCCTAATAAAA